>OY729166.1:9098311-9698311 GCA_958299025.2 Drosophila histrio | reverse complement strand
ACTATATCATATAGCTGCCATAGGAAAAATCGGTTGAAAAGTGCATCAGAGTTCTGCAAGGGTATGAAATCTTTGGCGTGCCAAAAATAACAAAGA
Organism: Drosophila histrio; assembly: GCA_958299025.2. Taxonomy (NCBI): domain Eukaryota; kingdom Metazoa; phylum Arthropoda; class Insecta; order Diptera; family Drosophilidae; genus Drosophila; species Drosophila histrio. The sequence continues at coordinate 9,698,215 of OY729166.1, read as the reverse complement.
AGACTGGCTCAGGGCACCCTCTCTCCCTTTCTCTCTCTCTCTCTCTCTCCCTCTCTCTACTGTCACTCCCGCCCCGAGTCTCCGTCTTGTTATTAAATAAACCTGCTAATATGTTAACTTAAAGTGTCAAATACAGAAGTAATAGGGAAAGAACCAATAAGTTTTAACAAATTATTAAACTATAAAGTTAAAAACTATTAAGCTTTATGGAAGTCTTTAATATGGCACATTCTTTAATTGACATACATCTTATGTACATATTAGTAAACTTAAGTAAACTTAAACCAAAAACTTTGTGAATGTGAAAATAATATTTGTATATGTACATTTATGCATATTTTAAATTCTTGTCATTCATTCGTTCGTTTGTGAGTATCATAATAAATATTAATAACATTTCTATGTCACAAAAGTGTAAAATGCAACTGCAATGCAGACAGTTTCAAAGGGGAAAACTCTAGTATGTGATATGCGTGAAAATTGTGAGACAATAAAAACTAATCAAATGAATAAAATGAACAAAAACAGCCAAAAAGCAAGAGTGTGAGAACAAGAAGTATACCAATTGCGAAATAAATGCTACAAACAATTGACAATAAACTACACGATATATAAACATGTTGACACACAACACACATACATACATTTATTATTTATACATATGTATATGTATGTATATGTATTTGACCCATCATAGTCACATATACACGCATTTGTTCGCATGTGTCAGTGATATAAATAAAATTAAAAGAGGCAAGCAGAGAAAAAATAGAAGCAAAAAGATGGCGGAGAAAACAACATCAGAGCAAATAATAAATAAACTACAGTTCATGTCATGTCAGCAACAAGAGAAACAACAAACTGCCAAAATGGCGTTGGAGGAGAGCGAGAGAGAGAGAGGACACACCAAACAAAGGAAAACAAACAAAACGAATCAAGAGGATAAGGAAAAAGGAATAAGAAGTGAGACTGCGGCGAGTTATAAATACAGATGCGTGTAGTTAAATTAATGAGATCTTTAAGTTGGGTAATTTATACGGACCCAAACAAATTGAAATAGGCCATTTTTCTAGCAATAAAATGAACTTACAGAAACATGAAGCTAAGTTCGCTCTTAATAAGAAATAGGACTAGCCAAAGTAATTGAATTTAGCTGTAATACATTTTTATTTGATACCAAGAGATTGAAAGTTGTTAAATTCTTAACTGATAACATAAGGATAATTATACTTACGATCTAAGTCTAACATGAAAAGATCAATTATGATTAAGGGAACTGCAACAACACACAAAAGGCGAGCTCAACTTTCAGCGTTTGTTCTATGTTGCTGCCTTAGAATTCTCAACTTGTTCTAGCATCACAACATAGAGAACAAGCTTGGATCGTAGGGTAACTTAACTCAAATGGTACTGATGATGGAGATTGGCATCTCCTTAAACAGCTCCAAGTCTAGCTCTTGCCTTTTGGCAAGTATTTTTGTTGTATGTTAAAACTTATCTAGCACCCAATTTCACGAAGTACAAATGTCGCCAAATATAACAGAAATATTCAATTTTGTAATGGAAATTATTTTTGTAATTTTTGGATAACTTTTTCTCTGGGTGTATCAATAATTTAGTCATCCTCCATGCACAACACATGGCAATAAATTATTAATTAACTCTCTTGGACATTCAAATTAAAATAATACAATTAGTTCATAATTTTAATAATATTTATAGTAAACAAAAAATAATTTTTTATTCAATTTCTGTTTATTTTCTTTGTTAATGAGATTATTCATTCTACTTACATTCTTCAATAGTTATGCATAATGTATGATTAACACATCATAAACTGCACATACTTTCTATATAAGTTTACAAAAATAATCACAAAAAAGTTAATTGTTATAACAATATGATTATAGTTAATAACAATGAGATGTTAAACGAAGCATAATTAATACAGGAATTAAATTTGGTATTTAGATAGTTCTATGTAATAATTGGGCATCCATTAAGTTCACAATGCTCTTCGTTAATCGAAAATAAATATTTGAAAGAAACAAAATGATATTACATACTGGGAGCAGTTTGTTCCGCTTCTTAAGCTCCACACTTAATATAGTAGTAGTTTCTGGAATGACTTTTTTGTTTATTAACTATGTACTGACATTTTCAGAGTATATACAGCGCATGATAAACAACTCTAAAGCTTAAGGGACAGTTTTTTCCTATAATTGTCATAAGATAGTTCTTCACTATTATTATTCTACTTAATGTATTTCTAAACTGACTAACGGGTATCTCATTATCTGGAACTCGACTACAGCGTTTCTACTGGTCTTTATTCCAAACAACAGCTAACAAAACATGTATAATTCGCAAACAATAAGCTAATTGACATATTGATCTGACTTTTCTCCGACTCATAGTATTTATGAAAATTTCAACATTTTCCTCACATCAGCTGGCGGTGAACTCTGCTCGTCATACCTGTCCCGTCCGTTGGTGCAATGCTTTTAGCCTCGCTTTGACTATAATAATCCGAGATGGACCCGTGGGCCATATTTCATCAAACTCAAAAATGTCAGACAATCAGCAGGGGGATGGGTTTCTGTAGCTGCTGCTGCTGCTGCTGCTGCTGTCACTTGGTTCGGGATTGGTTTGGCACGTGCAATCATGGAATGGGAATCGCATATATTCCTATTCGTACACGTATAGACGCGATTTATATGGATCCAGTGCTCTGTTATTGCAATATTGGTAAAAGCCGTCGATGATGGCGCGACTTCGACGCGCGAGCAGCTTCAACTCAATTATCAAACTTTGGATGCCAATTCCAGTTCAGCTACCAGTCGCCAGTCGCTATTCACTCATCCAGTCCAGGCACTCACACGTGCAGGCATATTTTTTGAGTATACACGTGGACCGTGCCGGGTCCGTTGTGCCAAAGTCCGCAGTCCGCAGTCCGTAGTCCACACAAACGACAAACGGAAATGGATTTTTGATTGAGTGCACAATAAAATGTGAAATGCATTTTACAGCTCAAAAGCAGGAAAACCAAAAAAAAAAGAAGCGAGCAGAAACACAGAAATTGCGCACCATCGAACTCAAAGTGGAGTTTAGCCATATCCGTATGCGGAATAGCCCCCATACTTACGGGTACTCGTACGAGACTATATATAAAATGTACGTATCCCTATATATATATTTTTTATATTTGTGTGTTTCATTCTTTTTGCAGCTGTCCGAAATTGTTGCAATTGAAATGAAACTGGCTGTACGGCATTATTGTAAATTGAGCGGCGAACCAAAGCGTTTGGCCCCATTTCCCCCTTTTTGTTAGCTCCAAAAACCCCCCACGGAACCACTCCAAAATTTGCTGCAAACCGCTGCAAACCTTTTTAATTTGCGCACAAAGTTGCGATTTATTTGCTTTTGCTACCATATTGATGCCGCCTTCATGAAAGTCAATTTATTTCATTATAAAGTGCATAGGTTTTTGGATCGTATCTCTTTTTTTCCGCTTCTTCTTTTTTATGGCGCATATTCGGTGAAATTTATTGGCTTCATGGCTAACAAATTGCGAACACAATGTCGAAAAATTATAGCCTCAACGTCGACGTCAACGTCATCGAAAAACGCAATGAAAAATCAAAAAAAAGAAATGAACGATTCGATAGCGAAGCTTAAATACCCTAGGGACTATATCAAATAAATTTGTAATTTATGATTAAAAAAGTATATGATTGATTACATTTTCATCCTATTCCTGTATAATAAGCTTAGAGTTTTTAAATCTTATGTCAACTTCGAATGGAGTGCCTTATATTGAAATATAAAGCTTCTTAGAAGGTTATAATAAATATTTGTAAGGATACATAAGTTCTGAGGAATATTTTCACTAGTGTCATAAGTAGAAGTAACTAAAATGTGAAAAATCATAAACGCTCTTCTTTTACTTCTGCTTACTTCTACATTGTGTTAGAAAATGCATCAACTATTCGTGTAGAGTATTGAGGCAAACGTTCATATAAATATGCTGGGGAAATGTTCATTCTGCTTAACACAAAAGTAAGTCAACAGAGAAGAGAGAGGGAGAGAGAGGGATGGAGATGTGGGAGAAGGAGGAGAGTCAATGCTTTTGGCATTCAGTCAGTCACATTCAGAAACGTTGCCAATTTCAATATATTTCCCAATGGCCAAATTGTGTTGCCAACTTCTTCGGGGCAAAGTCAGGACATGCGTCTACAATAGCTATCGATGTCTGAGAGTGGCTTCCCAAATTTGGTCTAGACGTTGTCTAATGACAAACGCAAACCACAAAAGACGACGACAACGACGACGACTGAAAATGTTATGCAAGTCAGTCAGAGCCAAGTCAAATGGAAATGCCCTTTCCCGAGTCTTGTCCTGGCCTGTCCTGTCCTGTCCTTTCCTGTCCCATCGTGTCCCGTCTTGTCCTATCCTGTCGTGTCTTGGCCTCTGCTCTGGCTGACAGTGAATGCAAAATAAATAAAGTCAACTTTAAATAAATCTCATCGATGACTCTGGCTATGTCTCTTGGCTAATTCCTATTGACAAAAGCATTGAGCAAATTTTCCAGCTGCGCATTGAACCACAGCCACATTGAATGGCCAAGATCGAGAGATGATTCCGTATTCATAAATTGCACGCAAAACGAGCAAATCAAATGCTTGAAATGAACAAAAAAGAATTGGCCCATCATCATCATTATTTATGCGATTCTCTTCCCCTCGAATAAAAAAAAACAACAATCAATGACGACGCTATTTAAACTTTTAAAGACAAATTTACATAGACAGAGAAAAGACGGTCTTAGGTATTCGAGTTCAAAAATGAATATGCAAATTAATTGCAGAGAGTGTTCTCTCTATACAATGTTCCCATCTAGTGAAATTTTTTAGCCGCAAACCTTTTTTTTCGCTATAAAACCGAAGTGTTTGGCCAAAAGCGGTTTTAGTATTATTTTTAAAAGGAACATGAAGCGGTCTTTCACTTTTCTCTGCGGAGGTGCGTTCAATAAAGTTGTAAGCCATAATAACCATAGTTCATACAAAGTTAGAACTTTATCATACTTTAAACAAAGTGATCATTAACAAATAGAATGAAGAATGTTTTAAAAGTTAGTAAAATAGGAAGTGCTGGGATGTTTGTTCTTAAAACTAACAAGAGAAATCTTTAACAGAACTATTAGTTTAATCCATTTAAATTCCCAATATAAAATGATAATTTTCAATATTAAACAACAAGTATCTATTATAAGTATCAATATACTGACATATATTCGAAACGTGGACAAATTTACAACTTAAGTTTTTAAGTGAAAAGTGTCCAAGGATATTATATTTTTGGGAACCAAGTCCATCGTATACTCAAAAGAATTTTCTGTGAAAAATGGGGACAAGGCCAACTGAAACACATAGAATATGTTTTGGCAGAACTATCCACGAATTCCATGAAATGTGTCCCAGGGTATTTTCGCGAAAACCCAAAAAGGAAAAACGCCACAAAACCCAAAACTGCGACGACACTGACAAGATTTGAGCCACCTTCGGGAACACGGCGCTAAGTTGGTAGCGTTAATTGAGGCTTAAGACTGGACACAGCCGGCAGTTTTGGGTATGGTAACGGTTACGGATTGCGGTACCCAAAGTCCCAGTCATAAAGCCATAAATAATCCGTGGAAATTCCCAGACAGCCGTTGCAACGCGAAAGGAAACCGAATGAAAAGTCTAGAAACTATCTTTATGATCCACACGTGCCCGGGGAACACGCGCTAATGAGATAAACTACCTGGAAGTACCTGACAAACCGTTAGGATAATGTTGTTACCTGCTTGCTTTATAAGGATGCGGGACACAAGTCCTGACACATCACATCCGCACCAACTGTCAAAGCGCAAACAACTCAAGATGAAAACTTGCCAAAATCATCAGAAGAACAAATCGGAAAAGAAACGGGAGAAGTTGCTCAACAAACAGACGAAAGCTAAATATCATCAGGATAAACTGAAGAAGCATTCAAGGAAAATGCTGAAGTCAACGCAAAACATCAGTTTACCCTATCAGCTGTTCCTATATCGTCAGGAGCTGCGAAAATCCGACAATGATTTCTCCTATCTACGTCTATCCCGGGCCAAGATCATGCTGACGGCACAGCTCATAGCCAAGAACATTGGCAACTGCAACAAACTGTGCACCGTGGAAGATCTCAAGATGCTCAGCCGGGAGGTGCAGTTCAAGAAGCGTCTGTGCAGCCAAGTGGAGCGCTTGGAACAATTCCAGGAGTTGGGACTAACTGATGTCGTGCTTAATGGCAAGAAGACGGTACTTTAAAGACGTGTTACTGGCCATATTATGTTAAGACTAGGGCCGGGTATTAGCTTAAGTTACTTTTACTATCTTCTAGACTGTAATATTCTTTCAAATAAAATTTGGCATTACATTTAATTACGCTGCGTTCTTATACAAATCATTTGAAACTTTCAGTTGTGCTTCTCTGCAGCAGACTCTGTGCATCTGAAGAGTTAAACCAGAATGATACCAATGCCAATGATATCGAAGAAGCGCATAAGCTACAAATTTTACTCGATGCAACACGTCCCATCACCACTGTGAAACCCATCAGCATCTCGTCCACATCCAAGCCCAGTTCTCAACCCACATCAGGTACCAAGGAGGATCCAGATTATAGTTTCCAAAATGATCGCCTACCTCTGCTATCTGACGATGAATTTAACAACTTGACAGATGATGCCAATCCCTTATATTTCCTTAAGCAGCTGACAGAACCAACTAAACCCCAGGTAGCTAAATCTATATTATAACTCCTTATAATTCAGCCGCCTTCTATGAAGCTTAGTTATATTATAATTGATTTCCTTTGTTTCTGAACTATGAAACTTATTCATCCGATCAACAAGTGTTAGAAGTAACAGTTTAAAGAAATTTTTCATTAACAAAACTTTCAATTTGCCAGAAACATTCTTCCTGCTCTTCTCCATTATTATCATATACACAATGATGATTAATATTTGCACATTCAACCTATTATAAGATATGCATAATATATTTGGCATTTCAAAAAGTCCCTCTCCCATTTCAAAGAAATTGTTATGCATTAAGTTTTCGTCTATTTCTTTGAATGAAATGTTCTCCTATTTAAAATTTATAAATAAAATATATATCAACTTAGCTTTCTGATTCTTTCTACAATCTCAACTTTCTCTTTTTAACTAATTTTATATACATATTCGATTACTTTCTTACTTTTCAGCATACTTATTTGAAATCCATTTACTTATCTACATCTCTCCCCTCTTCTATGTAGGAGACCAAGCCTGATTCCGTTCCTGGCTCACCCATATACATCACGATACCCATCTATATCAATACCTCTGGCAAAATTCCACTTAGTTTAACCATTGGAGATCAAGAACTGACACTGCCACATCAGCAAAGATTAAACGCAGGAAATAAAAGAAAATATTCCACCAAGATGCCCAATTCGCACTTTAATCGTTTGCTGGAAATGATTGAACCACCCAAGAGACGTACCACAAATCGACATCGCAGTCCGAGTCGCAGTAAGATTCAAGCTCTCAAAGAACACAATACGACACAGCTCGACAACGATCAGAATCGAAAGTAGGCGAATTAGTAAACACAACATGGAGTTTTCATTGATAAATGCTTATATATTTTCAAACTTAATAACTAACAATAAATATTTAGTTAAAATAAATAGTTGAGGTTGTTATTGTTGTTGTGGGAAATCTCTAAACTGCATTGCTGGCAGCTTCAGGCTCTGCGGGTGTAACTTCGATTTCCGCAGGAACTGGGACTGGAGCTGAGGATGAAGCTGATGCATCCTCGGTCTGCTTTTCGGGTTTGTTCTCTGCTGTTTCCGCAGGTTTCTTGTCCTCCCCTGTCGTAGTTGCCGTAGTTGCTGGAGTTTCCTCATCATCGTCGTCAGTGGCATCAATAACCTGTTCGATGGTTTGCTGAATGAAGTGCTCAAAGAGCTGGAAATATTGCAGAGCATTATTGGCCACCTGCTCCGTGGGCAGCCCCGTGGTGACCTTTTTGAGTGCATCACGTATGAGGACTAGCACTGGTTTCCGCGTGGTTGACACAGTGCTGCTGGTGGGAATTGTGGTGACGCCCTCAACGCTCTGTTCCGGAGCAGGAACAGGAGCAGGAATCTCGGGGGTAGCCTCAACTTCAGTGGGTTCTTTGGCAGGTTCCACGACAGCCTCGCGGCGTCTTCTGATCAACGACATATCATCGTCGTCATCATCCTCCTCCTCATCATCATCGTCAGCAGCAGATTCGTTCTGTTTTTGCTTCAGTATTTCCTTTTCTTCAGCGGTATACTCATGGCTTTCCGCACTATAATTTTCCTCTGAAGATTCTTTCATCAAGGCTGCGATACCACCGTCCACCTTGGCAGGTGCGGCACTCACAGCGATGGCCAAGATGACCACAGCAGCTGCAGATAAGAGATTAAAAATTAATTTCAAGCTGGACTTTAGGAACTCAAGGGACTTACCTAATGTCATGTAAATGTGTTTAATCATATTTGCAGCTTTATTTGGCCAATCCTTGCGATTCACTATGGGAACGGGGAACAGTTGACTTTTGCACTTTTGCGGTCTTTATGAGCGAATCCAGCGCTTTGCTTTCGCTTTTTATAGCCATGCGACGAAGATTTCGACCAAAATGAAAGTAAGCATGAAGGCAGACAGGCGCTGAGCGAGCTCTATTGGCACTGGTAGGCAGTCTACAGTCTCCGGTCTCCAGTCTCTTAAGTCTCTCCAGTCTCTGAGACTAACACGGAGCAAACTCCAAGCAACCGCTTTTACTGCAATGTGCTCTCAGCGTTCAGCTCTTTCTTTTTACATCTTTTGTTTACCTCGTTTTTTTTTCTTCTACACAACAAAAGAAACCAAAATCATTTATTTAAAATTCGGTTTCTGGTTATTTCTTTCATAAATTTGTTTATTTATGCCCAAAACTCTTGGCCATCTTCGTCTCTCGTCTGTTTGGCTAACACATTAACAGTCATTTGCCAGTTGCGGGCGTTACGAGAGCAGACTCCCCTCCTCACCTCGTTTTTGTCGCTGTTTGGGGTTATATGCAAATATGTTTAGGTTCCATAAGATTTACATATACAAAAGGGATTTTTCTTTAGGCTGAAACAAGCATGTCGCACTTAATTGACTGATTAAATTTCTTTTGACAATCAGTCATTGCTCTCTGCACACTTTATTATGTAATAATAATTAGCGCCCATTTAGAGCCCACACCGTCGTAATATATATCATATTGTATTTCTTTTAATGCGTCATCAGTTGGAACTTTCTAATGCAGTTTGGAAATTTGAAAACTTTTCCATAATGTGGCTTAATTTGAAAATCAAACTCAACTGATAACAATGGAAGCAATGGGTGATCACGAGTCCGAATGAAGCATATTGATATGGTCTAGACTCTAGAGAAAGCCATTGATCGATATAATCTCGTCAAGAGCATATCATTATCGAAAATTGTTAGCTTGGGCCAATCAAAGTTGAATGCATTAATTATCCCAATTAATGATATTCAATTTATTAAATATCCTTTCATAGTTGGGAGAAAATGAGAAGCTTAAGTACGAACTAATTAACTTTCTACACATTCGACATATTTATGTTTTTCGCTCCGAACTATCTCGAAATTTAATAGTTACACTGAAACAAACAGAATTTAACTACCTTGGAATAGCAAATGTGTCTTAATTTATTAAAATATTAGATTATGAAAGTCTGTGTATTAAATATATAGAAAAGTTAAAATGCAAAAGGCAATGAACAATTTCTTTATATTCCCACGAATGAAAATATATAAATAATTTAATAATATTTATTTTACGCTAAAGTAAAAAATGTATTATGAAACAATTGTTTTTAATTTAATTATTCCATAAAAGAAACAACAAAAATTTGCTTCAAAAATGGGTATATTCAAACTAATATTAAACGTGTTAATATTATGTCACTAAAACTTGATTTATTAAATAAATTTATTAATCAAATCATTTAAAACAAGAGCACAATCAACCTCAACAAATCTTGTCATCAATGATTAATCTGTAAACAAATATTTTCGTATCCTATCTAAACTTTTGCTGCAATTCATATTACATTTAAAACACAAGATTCCCAGAATCCGAAATACATTTTTATTTATGTATTCAAAAAGAATAAAAGCTATAAAAATCATTTTCATTTGGTAGTTCACATAGAAAGTTATTTTGTGGTACTCAACTGGGTCAGTAACCAAAAGATCTGTAATCAGAAAACAAATTAAAGATTATACAGTTTAATTTAATCTACAAAAGGCTTGTAATTAGAACAGAAATTACGTTTTTCAAGCCCGAGCATAAGAAGGGGCTACCGGGGAAATAAAATTACAATGGGGCAACAAATCACTAGAAGAATAACAACTTCCAGATAGTGATGATAACAAGCTGATTGATTGGATGATGATGCTTTAAAGTTACTATGCACAGCTGCTTGCCAAGAGATACTTGTGGGCACGACAAGCTCCTAAGGCTAAAAGAATTGTACGTGCCCATAAAACGAGATCAGTAAACCTTTCAGATTGACCCAATTCGGAACCGGCTTTAAACGCAAGCTGCGCTTCGGATCGAAATGGGTGGGCAGGGGCCAGGAAAGGTGTGCAAGGTGTTAAACAGCCAACCAGTTGGAGACCAACATTCTAGATGAGTATCATCAACAAGAAGCTAAAAGGGTATACGAGCACGTCGCTGATAAATGAAGAGCACATGAGTTTGCATAAAAAATTTCACCAACAAAATACTAAAGCAACTTTGCATACTTTCCTTGCGGACAAACAGAGACAGATAAGAGCATAAAAGAGCAGCAAAGAAAAGACAACTTTTTTTTTCAGATTACCAAGAAAACCGGTAAAGGAAAAAGAATTCCCCTCCCAGCGAAATTCTCCGATACTTAAGCCACCTCAGCCAACGAGATGCGATCAGTTGTGCTCCAAACGAGCAGCTGTTAAGATCGCTAAAGTAGAAGCTAAAGAAAACAAAGATGAGACCATACCAGGTTGCCTGCATCTTAGGTAAGTCAGCGCATTAATTCTCAGGTAGATCGAAACTTACTCTTCGCCGTTAACCGTTACAGTGGCAACTCTGCTGCTTCTGGAACCTGCCACAATTGAGGCAAAGCGTCGCAAGCACAAGGGCAGCGATCATCATGATTCGCACAGACCCAAGACCAAGACGAAGTGGTCCAGTTCCACGGACCTGGGCGGTGCCAACACACAGGTTTCGACCGAAGAACATGGCTATTATGTTAAGCGTACCTTCTCGCCCCTAATGGATGCCGCTGGCAAGCGGAAAAGTCCACCCTACCTGGCCATACCAATTGCCTGGTTCAGCTGTGAGTCGGGTAAAGCTGGATGCCAGCAGGTGAGCAATTCGGGCATCGTCAACAGCCCAACCCATGCCCTAAGCGAGGGCTACCTGTGCGACGATGACTGCATGGATGCCTATGAACCCATCTGTGGTCAGACACCCAACGAGGTGGCCGTCTTCTATAACAAATGCAAGCTGAATGTGGCCAAGTGTCGCACCCACGGACTGTGGACAGAGCTGCCCTATGAGCAGTGCCAGCAGACATATCCCAAAGAGACCGCATATACCGACAAGAAGTTCAGATGTTCACCCTATTTCCGAGATGCAGCCACAGCTGTAACCCCACTTGCTGAGACCGAGAAGGATAAGGACAGCGATGAGAGCAGCGAGGAGCAAAAGGACAAGAACAAGATTGAGCCTATTGCTCTACCCCTGCAGGAAAAGCCCGTAGAAAGCATAGTTCCAGTGCCAGTGGCAGGGCCCGTTGAGGCCGTAGCCCTACCCCCAATTCCTGTGAAGACAGCAGAAGCTCATCCACAGCCAACTGCAAAGCCAACACTCGACCAAACCAAATCGGAGTCCGTTAAGGTCGCTGAAGCACCGAAACCCTTAGAATCCGATAAGGACAAACTCAAATATGTGGTATCTTAAATAACAACAAATACTTAAGCTTAATACTAAACTATTTATTTAAAAGAAACATTAAAATAAAAAATTATTTAAACAAAATGCAATTATTATTGAAGTAGTCAAGAGAATCGCTCTTTTTTCTCTGTTTCTTCTTTCATCAGTTTTGAGCTTTATCGTAATTAAATTCTTAGGTTAACAAGTTAATAGTTAATCTACAGATAATATATGATTAACTCCACCTAGTTCCTTTGAGTTCCAGGTTTGTAAAGAGCCAACAAACATTCGCAATGATTGATCGATAAAAAAGCATGAATTAATTGATTGATATCAATGTTAATTCTGATGTATTACTTTTGCCCATCTTTGGGGAAGTTTAATGATTCCGCATGTGAAACTTCTTATCATTATCAACAAGCAAAATTAGATCAAGTGGTTTTTGACAGTCTTAACAAAAAAATAAGTGTTAATCTGATAAACAAAAGTCAGATCTCTACGCTCGATGTGACATAACTTCACAATTCAGCGGTGATAATTTTTGCGGTCGTTTTTCTGTTAGTTTGTTTTAACTAGGGCTTTTTAAAAAAGCACTTTAATAGATGGGGCAAGGCAATTGTGAGTTATACTTAAGCAAATAAAGATACATCAAATTTTTTAAGAATATTAAACTTGTATCTTATGACAAGTTCAAGTATTTATTTATGTAAGTCATGTCAAAGAACAAACAATGTGAATCTAATTGGATAAAGTACAAAAGAGTTTGCTTAAATACTTTTTCATCCGTTTGTCTTCTTGATTTCAATTTTTCACTTTAATCAGTCAGTTCGTCATTCATTTATAAATATAAATATATTTTATATCATGTAAGGCTTTTAATTCATATATGCATTAATAGTTATATTCCCTCTCTAGATGAAAACTTCTATCTGTTTTATTCTCCAACAAAGTGTAAACTTCTTACTCATATCTGCCGTCTGCAGATAAAATGTGGGCGGTTCAACAAGTACCTTGAGGTTTTAGGGCTTGGTCATCTAAGAGAATTTAACATCATCTGCATACGAAAATGCAGTTCATTGAACTGTCAAACAAGTTCTATATACTCAAGTTCCATGGGTTGATGGACAACAACAGATCGGATCAACAATTCAATAGAGCACAAATCATTAAAAACTGAAGCAGTAAACATTGTTGATTGAGTGTGGGATGTGGCAGCAGTGGATGCAACAGGTTGCCCCTCTGGCGACCTGGTATAAAAGATGCGACATTGCACCAACTGCACACAGAAGCCAAGCGACTGCAATGACCAACGGAGGTAGAAATATTATAACCTACGGGCTGATCCTGCTCCTACTGAATGGAGGTGAGTTAAGCTAACAATTTTAGAGGCACAACAACTTAAGATACGCATCTTCTCTAGCCATGCACAGCATTGATGGAATGCCCAGTGATTTGGTGACCCATGCACCGCCAGAGGAGTTGATTATTGAAGCACGTGCTCAGAAACAGGATCTGGAGGCCCTGGATGTCGATGAAGATTTGGATGGACGTAGTGCCTATGTGAATAATCAATTTGTGCCCAATGAACCCGTTGAAATGATCGATGATGAACAGAATGCACCGCTCTATGAAATACTTCAAAAACAAATGGAACAAGTGCTGGCGGCAACCGGACCGGATGTACCCATCTATGAGGACGACAAGGTGAAGCGTCAACGCGACCAGCAGCTGCCCAATAAACCACTTTTCAACCACAACAACGAAGCCGAAACGGATGATGATTATGTGGATGAGACGGCACCAGAGTTGGAACAAGGCTATGTGGATGCGGAGAAACCAGATGCTTCAGTTGTGGAGGAGCAGCTGCCCGATGCAGGCTACCAGGTGCAGCAGCTGAGCACCAGCAGCGTTAAACCCACGGATAGCACCTCTGCAAAGCCACCCAGCACTCCCAGCACCAGCACCACCACCATACGCAATCGTCCTCAGCGCAGACGAACCACCACTACAGCAATTCCCAGAACTACTCGCTCCAAGATCAATGCACAGTCAAAAGTGTCAACCACGACGTCAAGCTCAATAAATCACACCGAGTTGGCGACCAGCACAACATCACCTTTCTCCTCTAACCAAAAGCAACGACCCAACAACAACAACAGTACCCACTCCAAACCAAATCCCAGCAACAATCTGCCTCACGATCCACATATCTATCAGCACAAACGACGCATCATTTTCAAGACGATCTCAACAGGCTCTCAGTTCGTCAACTCTCCCATTGGAGATCTTATGATTAAGTTTTCCATTGGCTTCGCTAAGCCAGCACAGGGCGTGGCCACGCCCTCCAACGAGGCATTACGTGCCTTTTCCAATAACTTATTGCGTAGCATCGAATTGCAAAAGTTGAAGAGAAATAAAGTACAGAATTAATAAATGTATCTTTAAATTATACCTGTATACCTATTTATCGATTAAAAAAATAACAAAATAACCATTAGTTACGATTCCTGAAATTAACTGATCTAAGTTTTCGAATTTATTGAAACTTAGTAAACACAAATACCAATTAAAAATATTTATTCTGCATTTACCAGTGCATGTGTGTACATGAAGTTCAACAGGATTTTTAAATTGTTCTATCTATTGATACATAACATTCTTTTAAAGTGTATGCGTTGTTCTTAACAAAGGATTTAAAAGTCACTGAGGTTATTTACGACATAAACTTTAGCTGAAAACTAACAGAAATTAGTATTCCAATTTATTTAAACTTATTATAGACAAACATCCATTCGAAAGATTTATTCTACATTTTCGAGTGCCAGTGTTTACTTGAAGTATCACACAAATATCAAAGTTCCTCGCATTCGCATGTAAAAGTTGCAACAATTATAGGAAATTACATTCAAGCTGAGTTCGTTCACACGGTTTCGATTCCAGACAAGGAGTTAAACTATAATATCGACATTTGACCTGCCTCAGCTCAGTTTAAACGATTTTCTTGCAGACATGGAAATGATTATGCTTTAGTTACACAAAATGTTATTGCTTAGAATGTCACGTCACTTAAGCTAGTTGTAGTATTATTAGTAGTTGTTCAGGTGCAATTGCCCAAGTCGTTGTGTTGCGAGTCTATCGGTTGCATTGGATACATAAAAGTCAATTTGTTCGCTTAGAGCTTGAAAGCATTACAAAAATATGCGCTCTTATGTATAACAGGAAATATTTGGGATGTTGTCATGATCCTGACAATTTTAGCGCACTGGCCAAAACTTGAGAGCGAGCAGCGGCATTGTGACACCCGTGACAATGCTGGAGATAAGATTAACGCTGTGATTGTCGAGGATGCGCAATCCACTCACATGGCGTATTCCCTTGCCGGGTGCGTCGACGATCTTCCCCTGTGAATTGATGCCTGAGTACTGCAGAAGTCCGCCCAGCACCGAGTCCAGCAGAGATCCAAATAGTCCAGCCAAGCCACCAAACAATATGATGGGCCACTGTGGTGGACTGACTAGCAACATTTTGGCATCTACAGTATAGCGTACGGTCACAAAGTAGCCAAATCCAACGAGCAAGCCTCCCAACAGGCTAACAGCAATGCCAATTAGTGAAATGCCGCCATTCGTGCCACGTGGCACACGGCGCCAGCTGATAATGGAGACGGGTTCGCGTGTGGACAGCACACTGCCCAGTTCACTACTCCAAGTGTCACCGTTGCAGCAGGCGAACGAACTCATTACCGCAATTCCTAGCCAGCTGGAGCGATACTCCTTGGCGAAGTCAATGGCGCGCTCCCCACTGCCACAGTCAATCAAATAAAGCAGCGCCAGCTGTGTTGCCATGCCGCCATTGCAGAGCACCTGCACCCAATTGCGTTGTCCCTCGCCATCCTTGAAGTCGTGCTCGAACTTGCGTTTCAACTGCGCCCGAAACTTGGTGGCCCGCGACGAGCTGAAGAAGAAAACGACGAGGCTGCCGAAGAAGGGATGACTTGCTATGGACAATGTGAACGCCACAATCACGCCCAAGGCGGCTCCAGATTTGCTCACGGAACGTCGGCGCAACGCTACCGTCATCAGCGCCAGAGGCGCCAGCGTCGAAAAGAGCCAACGGGTGGGTGGAATGACGGCAGATTCTATTAATATACCGGAAATGCATTAGTTTGGGAGTGAAAGTGTGCACAACTTTTACCTTCATAATCACTGCTCCAGAATTTAGAGAATGCCACATTGCCTAGCCACATGAATAGCGAAATGGGAATAGAGAGGCCACAGAACAACAAAGGCATCCAGCCGCCGTTGGCCATTATTTTAAAACTAAAATGAATCGTTATTCGAAAATGTAAACAAAAAAAATAGACCACTTCGTCGGAAGTGTGACCAGTTTATGTCATTCGGCGAATAACCTTAAAAATAAAATACTAGAACAGACCAAATGAGTTTGGTATTTTGTTGATAGGGCACAGGGTGATCCAAGCAAAACGAGCGAAACAAATTCAAATTTAGGCGCAAATTTAACCTGTTGATGTTGGCATAGTCGAATACCATTTAAAATGTGCAAAGTCAAGATATCGCGTAGATTGCAAGTACTTTCGTATATATCAAAATGTTATATTTATTAAATACCCAATAGTAGTTATACATAAGTGCGATTAAGGCGCGAAAGAGTTCCAAGTCAGAAGATATGTTTAAATTAAGTCTGCCAATTTTATCTGAAATGAATGACAAACACAAAGATAGCAATTTTAATACATTTAAAAAAAATAATAGAAGATTTTGCTTCGTTAAAAGCTAGACAAGTTAAACTATAATTTTTAGACCCTGTGCTTTAAGAAGTACAAGAGTCTATTAAGTTTGCTTGTAGATAATTAAATAAATTATAATTTTAGAATTTCCCACTTTGCCTCTCGACTGTTGTGAAAGTGCTTTAATAAGCACACAGCACACAGTTATTAACAATGTTTTCGCAAATAAAAAAATGTTTCCCACTAAAATTAGATTTTTCTATATTTGTGTATTGTACAATGTATATTTGTTTTTAATATATATATTTATAAATTTATGTATTGGTTGATATTTTGTAGATTATTTGTGTAGTGTGCAGGACACTTGCTCCCAATAAAATCAGGGTCATAATAACACTTTATTACTGTCCATTTTCAGTTAACAGACTAAGCTGGCGTGAAATATTAAATTTTCATTAATTGATGCTCTAAATAGATTTTCGGGTGCATGCAAATTTATTTCAATAGGCCTAGGCAATTTGTTATTAATGAAAAGTTTGCTTCTTGTTGATCTTATCAAACTAGGTTGGTGGTGGATCTCTCGTAGCGCGTTTTAATTGAAAATATTTGTAGCCTTGAAACAATCTCAGCAAATGCTCAAGCCTTTAGAATGTATGTATACATATTTATGTACAGTTCAATACTCAAATAGAATAAAATGACAAAAATGTTGGAACATTTTTGGCGAGAGATAAGACAAAGCCGAGTTTAACATTGGACTGCTTAGACAAAATAGTCTTGCTCTATTAATAGATATGACGATTCTGTCGAGGAGGCACAGAGGTTATCAAGCGCAAATTATTTCCGCTAAAATTCGATTAAGGAATCCAAAACAAAACAGAGTTCTGAATCTAAGTGCCAACTACAAAAGTCATTGGACGAATAATTGCAACATGCTTGAAATGAAGCCACATGCATATTTAACGAGCCGGACGCGGGGACACACTTGAAAATGCAAGAGTATGAGGAAGAAGTATAAGTATCCAAGAGATACACAATTGCGTATCTTTATATGCTAATAAATGGCCGCACATTTCCCTAAAATGGGTCAAAAGTCTCCCCACATCTGCGGCGATGTTGTAACGCATTTGCTTTCAATGGAACGTCCCAAGCCAAGTGATCGATTGACACGATCAAAGTGTTGATATGTAATGGAATAGGCATAGACATACGAGATAGACTTAAATGAATGGCACTGGGCGACGCGCCATAGCTGAGTACAGCTCTAAGTGGTTCGTCTCTGTACATGTACATTTCTATATACGATTAGATAGAGCCAGAGACAGGCGAAGCACGAGTCTGTCAGTGTCTGAGTGTGAATCCTACATAAATATTCATGCTGTCACATGCAAATGTATTGAAATTGCTTGCTTTGAATGAACACAGCTCCGGCTCGAGAACTTTACGTTTCCATCTTCTGGCGACGTTACGTTATTCGCAATCCGGCAGTTGTCGCGTTCGGCTGCAGATCGGAACTATTATTTCAATCCTATACGCAAGGCGAAGAAGTATGTTGCAAAGTGAAACAGATTGTGGAATACTTACATAATAATAATCAAGGATATATTAATATCAGAGTGATATTTTCAAATAACATACAACATATATCTTCTTATAAATGAAGATGAAGTGAATGAGTTTAGAAAAGTATCTCTTAAGAGATAGTTATCAAAAATTAATTTAACACAAAAAGGATTTTAGAAGGATATTTTGAAAACATATAATTAATGAACATAAAGTGTTGAAGAAAATAAATAGAGTGAATTCTCAAATAATACGTTACTTTTAATTGTCATTTCGAGGTTATGTGATACCTGAAAAGTGAGAGTTTAAAACAATCTGTTAATCGAAATAATTCAAATAATTCCAGTATGAATTTTATTTAGAATATCTTAAGAAATTATTGATACAAGAGTCCTTGAACAAATTTATGAATATTTTTGAAGAAATTTGGAAAAGTGAAAGTGTGGAATAATCTGTGAATCTACATCATTTGAACAATTTCAGTGTAAATTTTACTTAAAATATATTACAGGACAATTGCTTTCTACATGAGTCCTTGACCTAATCTATTAATGAATATTGCAAATATTTAACTATAAATATGCCCAACAAAAAAGGTCAGATAAGAACGCTCAATTGAAAAGAATCGTTGTATGTTTTAATATAAAACGTATTCTAAAATAGCCAACACATGGAATTACGTCATATCTCAAGCTAAAATCGGAGCCAAGATCGAGCATAGTTTTGTAGTTTCTTTTTTTTTTTGGCATCTGTGCGCTCATTTCAATAAAGTGTCTTTGGTGATAACCCCTTGAGACAGAGACTGCGAAGAGCAGAGAGACAACAAGCACTTGAAGGAAAAAAAAACGAGAACTAATAATATAAAGAAATATAATCAAGAATATGTGTTGTTGATAATACAATTCAATTCAATTTCATTTCACAGTTTGCTGGTTGTGTCCACTTCGAACACGCGTTTCCATTGGATTTAATTTAGATTTACTGAAATGTTGCCCTTTCGATGGGGCATACTGATTGGTGTGGTGCTTCTCATAGCATACACAAATGGAGCGGCCATAGTAAGTGTCAAAATTGTTAATGAAACTTGATGAATTATTTCTGAGTGTGCATGTGTTTCAATTTGTTACATATTCGGGAAAGTAGAGTAGTTCAATGCACATGAACTCAGCCCTAATAAATAGTGATAAGAAACAATCATTGGTTAGACTTGTGGCCAAGGTCAGTTTTCGAAACGAAATGTGTATAGTGATGCGTGCATTGAATGATTATCAACTTTAGTTGGCATTAGCATTGACCTTAATTCTTATCCATCTACTACAGGATCAATCATCTGTTGATATTGATGCTGCGCTGACTCCGCCGACTGAATTAGAGCGAATTAAAAGAAGCTAGTAAGTAGATTCACCAATTAAGAACTGAACCACCATATTTAATATTTTGACACGCTTGCAGCAACCGTGGACAAACACAGTCTCAGTACTTAAACTTCGGCAAACCCGAAGAGGACGGCAAGGCAGAGGCGGAGGCCACTGAAAGTGGCTCACGTGCAACTGTTTGTAAGTCATGCAATGCATTCATGCAATAACTCAGAACTAGCTGCTAAATTCTATCGTTACTCATCCAGCCGGTAGCCATGGCATGGGTCAAGCCCAGAGTCAATTTTCTTCAGGAGACTGCAGTGACTGTCCTGGAGCCAGCCTACATGGTGGTGCTTCTGCTCGGCCTGGTTTTATCGGTAGACCCGACGCCATTATCAGCCTTCCTGAAAGTGGTATGTTGTCATCATGGTAATAAACGATACTAGAAATTACTTGCATTACGTTGAAAATCAGGTGGAGCTGGAGCCGGTGCAGGAGTACAACCAGGAACAGGATGGGGACCACAGCCAGGCACCGGTAACCAATTTGGTATTGGAATGAAACCTGATGCTGGATATGGAAGCCATGATGGAATTGGGGGACAGCCTGGAGTAAGAGGGGACCAACCCGGTACCGGATACGGATCTGGAGCTGGTGGTCAGCCCGGAACAGATGCCAGTAGACCCGGTTATGGAGGTCAACAAGGATCAGGAGGACAGCCTGGAATTGGCGCTGGTCAACCCGGCTACGCAACTCAACCTGGAAGCGGAGGACAGGAGCCAGGCTACGAAACTCAACCAGGTGATGGAAGACAACCAGGAATTGGAGGTGCCGATAGTCAACCCGGTTATGGAACTCAACCCGGCTCAGGCGCTGGTCAGCCCGGCTACGGTACACAACAAGGAGCTGGAGGACAGCCTGGTTATGGAACTCAAGGAGGAATTGATGGACAACCAGGAGCTTTAGGTACACAACCCGGATACGGCGCTGAACCAGGGGTAGGAGGGCAACCGGGAACTGGAGGTACCGGTAGTCAACACGGTTTTGGAACTCAACCTGGATCTAGTGGTGGTCAGCCCGGCTACGGTTCACAACAAGGCGTTGGCGGACAGCCTGGTTATGGAACTCAACCCGGCTCAGGCGCTGGTCAGCCCGGCTACGGTACACAACAAGGAGCTGGAGGGCAGCCTGGTTATGGAACTCAAGGAGGAATTGATGGTCAACCAGGAGTTTTAGGATCACAGCCCGGTTACGGATCTCAACCAGGTTTAGGAGGACAACCGGGAATTGGAGGTACCGGTAGTCAACCAGGTTTTGGAACTCAACCCGGCTCAAGCGCTGGTCAGCCCGGCTACGGTACACAACAAGGAGCTGGAGGACAGCCTGGTTATGGAACTCAAGGAGGAATTGATGGACAACCAGGAACTTTAGGTACACAGCCCGGTTACGGATCTCAACCAGGTGTAGGAGGACAACCGGGAACTGGAGGTACCGGTAGTCAACCCGGTTTTGGAACTCAACCTGTATCTAGTGGTGGTCAGCCCGGCTACGGTTCACAACAAGGCATTGGCGGACAGCCTGGTTATGGAACTCAAGGAGGAATTGATGGACAACCAGGAACTTTAGGTACACAGCCCGGTTACGGATCTCAACCAGGTGTAGGAGGACAACCGGGAATTGGAGGTACCGGCAGTCAACCCGGTTTTGGAACCCAACCCGGATCTAGTGGTGGTCAGCCCGGCTACGGTACACAACAAGGCGTTGGCGGACAGCCTGGTTATGGAACTCAAGGAGGAATTGATGGACAACCAGGAACTTTAGGTACACAGCCCGGTTACGGATCTCAACCAGGTGTAGGAGGACAACCGGGAATTGGAGGTACCGGTAGTCAACCCGGTTTTGGAACTCAACCCGGATCTAGTGGTGGTCAGCCCGGCTACGGTACACAACAAGGCGTTGGCGGACAACCTGGTTATGGAACTCAAGGCGGAATTGGAGGACAGCCCAGTTTCGGAACTCAGGGAGGGATTGGTGGACAACCAGGAAGTGGAGGTAGACAGCCAGGATACGGAACTCAACCAGGAGTTGGTGGACAGCCTGGATTTGGAGGTACCGGTAGTCAACCCAGTTATGGAGCTCAGCCTGGATATAGCGGTGGTCAGCCCGGCTATGGTACACAACAAGAAGTTGGAGGACAACCTGGATATGGAACTCAAGGAGGAATTGATGGACATCCAGGAACTTTAGGCACACAGCCCGGTTACGGATCTCAACCAGGGGTAGGAGGACAACCCGGAATTGGAGGT
Organism: Drosophila histrio; assembly: GCA_958299025.2. Lineage (NCBI taxonomy): Eukaryota > Metazoa > Arthropoda > Insecta > Diptera > Drosophilidae > Drosophila > Drosophila histrio. The sequence goes on along the minus strand of OY729166.1, from coordinate 9,676,182 downwards.
ATCGGTAGTCAATCCGGTTATGGAGGCCAACCTGGATCTGGCGCTGGTCAGCCCGGCTACGGTACACAACAAGGAGCTGGAGGACAGCCTGGTTATGGAACTCAAGGAGGAATTGGTGGACAACCAGGAAGTGGAGGTAGACAGCCCAGCTACGGATCTCAACTTGGAGTAGAAGGACAGCCTGGAACTGGAGGTATCGGTAGTCAACCCGGTTATGGAACTCAACCTGGATCTGGGGTTGGTCAACCCGGCTACGGTACACAACAAGGCGTTGGAGGACATGCTGGTTATGGAACTCAGGGAGGAATTGGTGGACAACCAGGAAATGGAGGTAGACAGCCCAGCTACGGATCTCAACTTGGAGGCGTTGGAGGACAACCTGGCTATGGAACTCAAGGTGGAATTAGAGAACAGCCTGGGCTCGGAACTCAGGGAGGAATTAGTGGTCAACCAGGAAGTGGAGGTAGACAGCCCGGTTACGGAATTCAACCAGGAGTTGGAGGACAGCCTGGATTTGGAGGTACCGGAACTCAGCCCGGTTATGGAATTCAACCTGGATCTGGCGCTGCTCAACCCGGCTACGGTACACAACAAGGCGTTGGAGGACAACCTGGTTATGGAACTCAGGGCGGAATTGGTGGACAACCAGGAAGTGGAGGTAGACAGCCCGGTTACGGATCTCAATCAGGAGATGGAGCACAGCCAGGATTTGGAGGTACCAGAACTCAACCTGGTTACGGAACTCAACCTGGATCTGGGGCTGGTCAACCCGGCTACGGCACACAACAAGGCATTGGAGGACATCCTGGTTATGGAACTCAGGGAGGAATTAGTGGTCAACCAGGAAGTGGAGGTAGACAGCCCGGTTACGGAACTCAACCAGGAGTTGGAGGACAGCCTGGATTTGGAGGTACCGGAACTCAGCCCGGTTATGGAATTCAACCTGGATCAGGCGCTGGTCAACCTGGCTACGGTACACAACAAGGCGTTAGAGGACAACCTGGTTATGGAACTCAGGGAGGAATTGGTGGACAACCAGGAAGTGAAGGTAGACAGCCCGGTTACGGAACTCAACCAGGAGTTGGAGGACAGCCTGGATTTGGAGGTACCGGAACTCAGCCCGGTTATGGAATTCAACCTGGATCTGGCGCTGGTCAACCTGGCTACGGTACACAAGGCGTTGGAGGTCAACCTGGTTATGGAACTCAAACCGGATTCGGAGGACAACCTGGCTACGGTACTCAGCCAGGTGTTGGCGGACAGCCAGGAACCGGTGGACGTCAACCTGGAACTGGAGCAGGGCAACCCGGCTATGGAACTCAATTCGAAACCGCAGGACAACCTGGCTACGGAACTCAAACCGGAACAGGCGGACAGCCTGGCTTTGGAGGTCAGCCAGGTGCTGGCGGACATCCTGGAATTGGCGGACGTCGACCTGGAGCTGGTGAAGGTCAGCCCGGCTACGGAACTCAAACCGGAACTGGAGGACAGTCTGGCTATGATACCCAACCAGGAGTTGGTGGACAGCCAGGAATCGGAGGAGCCCAACCTGGAACCGGAGCTGGTCAGCCCGGCTACGGAACTCAAACCGGGACTGGAGGACAGCCGGGCTATGGAGGTCAGCCAGGCGTTGGCGGACAACCAGGAATCGGTGGACGTCAACCAGGAACTGGAGCAGGGCAACCCGGCTATGGAACTCAATCTGGAATCGCAGGACAACCTGGCTACGGAACTCAAACCCAACCAAGTATTGGTGGAGGTCAACCTGGAACTGGGGCGGGTCAGCCTGGCTACGGAACTCAGACTGGAATTGGCGGAGGACAGCCTGGTTTTGTCGATAGCCAACTTGGTGCCCCTGGGCGTTACACAACTGGTCCAGGAACCGGCCTTACAACTGGCGGTGGTGTTGGTAAGAAAAGATCACGATATTCTAGACAACAAATTCACAATTACATTTTACAGGTGTCCCAGCCGGTACTGGCACTGGAGGAACGGCTCTTCTGCCTGGTGGTGGTATTGGTAAGCATATTAAAATCACCCAAAAGGTAAAACTAAATCCTAATATGTGTTTCCGACAGGTGTTCCTAGTACTGGTGGAGCTGATGATGCTTTCTCGCAGGCTGAGTCTGCCATTGGTGATGGTCAGGCATCGGCTAGTGCACAAGGCAAGAAGAATGGAGGTACAGCCAAGACGCAAGTGTCTGGCACCTATAGTACGGGCAGTTCATTTAGCGCCAGCGCAATGACCTCTGATGCTGATCGTGCTGCAAGTGCACAAGTGACAGGCAACGCAGATGGGGCAATGAGTCAGTCTCAAGGCTCTGGCGGTCCTTCCCAATCGCAAGCTCAAGTCCAATTAAACGGAAAGGATGGCGGTACCAAGGCCTCCTCCCAAAGTGGTGGTATCATACATCAAAGCCAGAGCGAAGTACAGGCCAATGATAAGGGCGGCTTAGCCGATGCACAATCAAGTGGTCCTGGTCAAACATCCTCTCAAGCTCAGATTGGTTTCCGACCTGGTCAGGATAATAACTCTGCAGCTACCTCAGGTGGTGGACAAGCGTCGGCCCAATCGGGCAGTCACTCTGGCCAGAGCCAGTCCCAAATACACGGCACATCGAGGTCAGCAAAACCGACTTAAGTGAAGTTCACACATTACATCAACATCTATATTTTCTTACAGCTTTGGTGTATCCTACCACGGCGCTGCCCAATCTGCCTCAGGTACTAAGGAGCAGGTAGCCACATATCGCGAACAGAACAGAGAGCTTTTTAATACCATTAGCCAATTTGGCAACAGTGGAAATGCGTAAGTATTAAACAGTTTATGGATGTTAAAAGAAGACAAAAATTCTGTATTTCCGGAATTTGCAGTGTTACCGATCGCGTTGACACCGTCTATAGTGGACCATCCCTCCCTTCGGAATCAGATAGAATACCCGAACTTCAACTGAAGTCCACAAAGACTAGCAAGGAAATCAAAGTTGACAGCGACAAGCTCAATCTGCCCGATGTCCCAACTGTTGATGACGAAGAACCGGAAGAGGATGAGGAACCCTATGATGAATACGATGAAGACGACTACTACAATGAGAAGCCCGTCAAACTTGAAGAGAGTCCCGCAGCCGCTAGTCAAACCAAAAATCAGGAGCCAAGTGCAGCAACACCAGCGCTGACTTATACGCAATCTTCGCCCACCCAAAAACAACAGGCGGTAGTGGCCAATCCGGGCGCAGACCAATACAAAGTGGTCCAAAATCAAAACGGTCAGGTCAACACCTATCCTGTGCGCACCACGACCGAATCTGTGCCCAGTGGCTTCCGTGGCACAGTAAACGTGGAAAAGAAGTTCCATACAAAAGCTCTGGAGTTGCACAGTACCGACAAGAAAGTAAACATCAGTGCCGAGGAGGATGATACAAAACCATCCAAAGTTAGCGCCCACAAGCCACGTGCACCCGACAGTTATGTGACAGTCACAAAATCAGTGACTGGCAGCATGGACAATTCAAAGAACCCCCCGCAGGAAAACAAAAACTTCCAGTCCACATACTATACAAAGTCGTCGACCTGCGGGTACTTTACCTTCTCCTGCAACATTGTCTACGGCGCCAATGGACGCAGCAAAATCTGTCGACCCAAGGCGCCGTCCAATGGCAAATGCTAAGGGATCCCCATCAGGAGATAGATCAATGGGGCTCAAAATATAAACAGCTAATTCTAACCACTAACCTGCTTGTATTTGCCGCACTTTCTCTAAGCATTTAAGTTTTTGCTAATCATTTTAGAGTCTTACTGCCATTTCACTATGCGTGCACAAACTGAAATTGTAATTAATATTTAATACGTAATAAACAACACACACTGTCGTAAAACGTTTTGTCGAAAGACCACAATCTGCATATGTTTGATTAAATTTAGGGGACTTAAGTGGCTAAATCAGTGCTTAAGGATTTCGCACAATATTTATATATTTTAATTGATTATAGGTTATTAAATTAACTCTCGCTTTAATTTCTTTAAATATTAAAAAAAAAATTAAAACATAAATAATCATTGGCAGCATCAACCACTCTTAAGAATTTATGTTGTTAAGTAGCGCAATTTTTTTAAATTTATATGAGCGATATATCGAAAGCAGATATTCAGCACTAGAAAATTATCGGACTATCGCAAGCGAGTTGAAAACATCGATAATTATGTTGGCCATGACTTGACACCCATCGTGTATCGATACTGGAACACATGTGAAACAAATCGAGCCGGCTTTTGTTTTTTGTTGCCGAGCAACAGAATATTAGAATCCATTTAATTTGTTGAATCTTTCCAAACAAGTCGAATTTGTAGTTAACAGAAAACGAGGAAAGTTTCTTATACCAGTAAAATAAATTCCAACAATCAGCAGATATGGGCGAAACTGAGAAAATCGAAGTGCGCGACATAACACGCATTGAGCGCATTGGCGCCCATTCGCACATTCGCGGCCTCGGACTGGACGATGTGCTGGAGGCACGGGCCGTCTCGCAGGGCATGGTTGGCCAGAAGGATGCACGTCGCGCAGCCGGAGTTGTGGTGCAAATGGTGCGCGAGGGTAAAATAGCAGGACGTTGCATTTTACTCGCTGGCGAGCCGAGTACCGGCAAAACGGCAATTGCCGTGGGCATGGCACAGGCTTTGGGCACCGAGACACCGTTTACCAGCATGTCTGGCTCGGAGATCTATTCGCTGGAGATGAGCAAAACTGAGGCACTGTCGCAGGCGCTGCGCAAGAGCATCGGCGTGCGCATCAAAGAAGAGACGGAGATCATTGAGGGCGAAGTGGTGGAAATACAAATTGAGCGTCCAGCAACTGGGACTGGCCAAAAGGTGGGCAAGGTGACACTGAAAACCACCGAAATGGAGACCAATTACGATTTGGGCAACAAGATCATCGAATGCTTTATGAAGGAGAAGATACAGGCCGGCGATGTCATCACTATAGATAAGGCTTCTGGCAAAGTCAACAAGCTGGGACGCAGCTTTACACGTGCTCGCGATTATGATGCCACTGGGGCCCAGACACGCTTTGTTCAGTGCCCGGAGGGGGAGCTGCAGAAGCGCAAGGAAGTGGTTCACACAGTTACATTGCACGAGATCGATGTGATCAACAGTCGCACCCATGGATTCCTCGCTTTGTTTTCCGGCGATACTGGTGAGATCAAGCAGGAGGTTCGCGATCAGATCAACAACAAGGTGCTGGAATGGCGCGAGGAGGGCAAGGCTGAAATCAATCCCGGTGTTCTGTTTATTGACGAAGTGCACATGCTGGACATCGAGTGCTTCTCGTATTTGAATCGTGCTCTGGAGTCGGATATGGCGCCCGTGGTGGTCATGGCAACTAATCGTGGCATTACACGCATTCGTGGCACCAATTATCGCAGTCCCCATGGCATACCCATTGATCTGCTGGATCGCATGATCATAATACGCACTGTTCCATACACTGAGAAGGAGGTCAAGGAGATTCTCAAGATACGCTGCGAGGAGGAAGATTGCATTATGCATCCCGATGCCTTGACTATTCTCACACGTATCGCCACCGATACCAGTCTACGCTATGCCATACAACTGATTACCACAGCTAATCTGGTTTGTCGTCGTCGCAAGGCCACCGAGGTGAACACCGAGGATGTCAAGAAGGTTTATTCGCTGTTCTTGGATGAGAATCGCTCCAGCAAGATACTGAAGGAGTATCAGGATGACTATATGTTCAGCGAGATAAATGAGCATGAGGAGGATGTCGCTACTGCTTCCGGCGGAGGCGCCAAGCGTCGCATAGACACCGGCGATGGCGATGCCCAGGCCATGGAGCATTAGATTTAAATTGACACCAACTCTCACATTCTCATCACCATTCTTTGAGCCCCAATAAATATGTTTACAAAGCAATGTACCTAATATTATGGAAATTGATTCTTGTCGTTGAATTATTCCAGCTTCCTTGTTCTCTCACGATTACAGAATGACGAAATTAATCCAAATAAATTTGATTTTAAATCCTGATAGAATGCATATTTAAAACTTGAAAAAACATTCTTGTATTGAAAATGTATTTTATCCAAGACTAGAAACATCCAAGTTCAGTTCAGGTTTTCAATATTTCTTCATTATTTGATCATATTCCATTCGGAGTATAACAATTGACATTTTTATTTAATATCGGAATAAATGCAGTTGACACAAAGAAAATATTAAGAATTAATAAAATAAGATAAGATCATGAAATCAGCAATTAAATTATATTATATACAATTTTAAACTTATAACTGAAAGGACTTAAAATTATTATTTCCTTATTATTTTAACTTTTTCAAAATTAAGATGATATTAAATGACGTATTTTATTAAAATTCGAACTAATTCAAATTTTTGTTTAGAAAAGTGTTCCAGTTCGATTTCGATTGGCAGTAATTTTAAGGGCTCGGTTCATAATCCGGTTCGGTTATCCAGAAACGCAAGCAAAGGTTCGGTTCAAAACCGTTTTGCAGCCTTGATTATATCAGACCTTAAGGTAATAATATTAAAAGGATATGTATTTCCAGCCATAAAGAAACATTAAGTCATTCTAATTTCATTACTTTATTTTAATTAAATTTGCACTTTTCGTATGAAGTTTTGTTAGACATTTCGTGAGCATATCAAAATATATTATTTATATTTACTTATTTATTGTATAAAAGTGTCTTTTTTTAGTTAGATAATAAGTCTGATCGCCGTTTCGTTTTTAGTGTTCAAAAAGCAAAGAAATTATTTCATTGACTAGGCATTGCTTTTTTGATTAACGCATCGGCAAAGGATTTAAAAGAAGTTTCGGGCTATACAATCTCAAATTTTAGTTAATTTATATCCGTAAAATTTTATATATATATATATATATGTTTAGGTAGATAGATAGAATTAAGAAATTGTAACGCATTTTGATAACGTCTTGCTTTGGTTGACAATTCTAGATAAAAGAAATCCAATTACTCAAAACTATTTAGAATTTGTTTCTATTCTGTTCGACGGTTCCATTTTGTTGCCGGTTGATTAATCTGTGGCTTGCTTTACGGGTGGCACTGTTCGCTGCTCCCTGGACTGGGTTTTCACATAGTAACGATAGCCATGAAACATGCAGGCCCAGATTAACATATAGATAAAGCCAAAATAGTTGACTGCACTAAAGACTGTAATCCAGCGCTCGTACTTGAGGAAAACAAACGCGGTGAGGCACCAGCCCATATAGACGATATTGTAGGACTTTAGGCAAAGGAAGTAAATAACTGCATAGATTTTCGAGTTGTTAAGCGTCTCGCCGAATTTGGGCAAGACTTGTTTGGTGTAAACGCTTTCAATCTGTAAAGTAAATTTGGGTTAATATAATTGATATCACATTTCAAATCAATTTCCCATTGCCACTCACCTGTTTCTCAGTGTTGACGATCATATATTCTATAAGGAATGCCATGTAGTAGCCACTGTGGAAGCCATGCCAGATGGCCAGAAAACCTAATGCTGCCCCATAGCTGATATTGCGATTGTTGAGAAACTTTAGACGCTTGAAAACATACTGAGCCACCCATTGATTCGTGTTGACATTAAAGCTCTGCACATAGTGCTGCATGGTATTGCCCGTCTCCAGGAGCTTCAGCTTTACATTGCTGCAGCCAGACCAGTCCGGATTGCCGAGAGCATCTCTGCCCTTGTATGTGAAGCCAATGCACATTAGGCCGCCTTCTGCGAACAGCCAGCATGAGATATATTTGTACAGTGAGAACTTGGCCCAGAAGCCCAATAAGTAAATGCGTTTAATGAAGCACTGCTCCGCAAATTCGGGCGATAGGAAATATCCATCTGGTAAGAAGGTCAAACCAACTTGACAGATGGCCAGATAGAGCACGCCAGTTCCCAGACGCTTGAGGCCCGCCTCCTTGTAACCATCGTACTGACGAAACTCTCCATTTGTGAAGCTCTTGTATCGACGATAGGGAAACTGCGGACCGACCAGGAAACTGCTGGGGAAGTACGCAAATGCCAATAGCTCAAGTAAGTTGGGCGTTTCTTTCAGAGCCGTCTCCTTCTGATCTTTGGAGAGTTCCTCCTCTTTCTTCAAGCCATCGACTATGTCGAACCCAAAGCCAATCATGCGCAGTGTGAGTATACAGTGCGGCATTGTCCACAGAATGTCATACTCATTGCTGGCCGTGAAATAGTAGCCCAGCAATAAATAGCTCATGTGGAAGATAAAGTTGATGGTCAACAGCAGGCGAGGTGATCGACGCAGGAAGATGACCAGGACATAGGTGACGCCTGTGGCCACAAGGGAATGATAAGTGTCCTTGCCGTAATTGTAATAGCATAAGCTCAGGCCGCATAATGCAAAGTATAAGTGATGCAATGTCTTTTGCTTGTCGACAACGAATTTATGATAAGCCGCCGCAATTGGATATCCTAGTAGAAGAGAGGAATATGATAATTAATCAGTTAAGCAAGCCGAAGAGTAAAAGCGCAGGGAACCGTATGATATCCTGGGACTGCAGTCAAAGTCGACTGTGAGATACCCTGCATATACACGCCAAGAAATCTTACCGGCCATCAGCGTCAGCAGTAGCCGGAATGCTTCCAAAGGCACGCCAAGTTTGTTGGCCACATAGCCGGGCAGATCCATCATAATGCGTTATTGCTGCTGAAAATAGGGAAAAATCTTATCAGTAACTTTGCACGCTGGCTTTCATTTTCTATGGTTCAATGTTCGATGATTTTACGCGCGCTTATCACTGTCATATTTGTTCCATTAGAAATAAAGGGTGATGCAAGCAAATTATCGCATGTTCTTTACAACATTAACCTTATTACGCAGTAATAATTAGAAATCAAATAAAAAGCAAGTCAGCATCGAAGTCATCGCACTTCTCATAGGTCTCAAAAGGTCATGACAAAATTTGTCACAGCAAAAACAAAAAAAAAGAAAAATAGACCGGGAGAGCGGCTGAGTAAATACGCGAGTTGCTCAATTTTTTAGGCGTATTGATTTAGTGGGGCACGAAAGAGCCGCCCGCTAGTAATTCGTTCAATGCTAAATTGCAATCTTTTGAACTCGAAGTGACAAACGTTACCTAATTAGAATATTTAGAAGTTGAGTATCTGTATGTTGTAGAATGGCAGGCCTAATGCATTTAATTTGTATATTTACAATCAACCAATCTAATGACTGAATTTTAACCAAACGGTAACACTTCACATAATTTATATTATAGATTAAAAGTTGCTATGGCAAGTAGATTGAATAAAAGCAAACACACGCCGTTACGTTATGCACGCACAGCTGTTTGACGATATTAAATAGGGTTGTCGTTTTGTTATGAATAAGAGCTGAATAGACAGGGACGATTGTCGATATGAATATACTTTTAAAACGAAAGCATAGGTGGCGTTTTATGTTTTGTCAAAAAAAGTAAAAGTAAATTTTGCATATTATTACTTGTCTCGAATTATTTAATACAAATGCACCCTTCGAGGGGTAACGAACATCCAACACTAAGTAAAATGATAAGCTTCATTTTATACATTTTCGTAATTAATAATAATCCTATGGTAAAATTAAACAATTTTTATAAAATACTGATTGCAATTATTTAAATTGCGCGCTAAACTCTAGTTCGTTCTGAATAAGTTCAAGCGAACGGGTCGCGAACTGTAATCGTTCATAAATTGTATTCCCTGTTGTTCACATATAACTTGTCATAAGGCGTATATTAAACAAAAGAAGTGTTCTTTAATTAGTTTATCATATTTATATACAGTTCACATGATATTGAAAAAGTTAGTAAACAAGACAGAATTCAAATTTAAGATGAAGTCTAACAAATAATTGATGGTGTTAAAAATTGAAGGTGTCATCCCGCCATAAAGTATTTCAGTCCAAAGACCAGTGCAAACGAACTGGTTCATAACGGAATTACATTATTCTGATAAACATTGCATTAAAAACAATTGATATTGCACGCTTTATTTATAAATTAATTAAGTAGCACAGTCAGTCAATCGAAGATTGGATGAATCAGAGGTCAAATCAACCGAACAAATCACGAATAACAACAACACAGCGCTGTTTTGTCTCTTATTGTGAGATCGCCTTTGGTTTACGTGTCACTTGCAGCTTGAATAATTGGCTTTCTCTTAGGACTGCAGCTAAATTAATGCAAAACTGGCACACACGGGCAGCAGCATGCGTCGCAACAATTATCCCTACCAGCCGCTAGACCAGCAACCACCGCCCAGCGGACACGACGCTCTGGAGGCGGAAAACGAACGCGCGGCGGAGGAACTGCAGCAAAAGATCGGCGCCCTCAAATCCCTGACCATCGACATCGGCAATGAGGTGCGCTACCAGGACAAGCTGCTGCGTGGCATTGACGACGACATGGACCGGACGGGCGGCTTCCTGGGCAACACAATGACGCGCGTCGTCCGCCTGGCCAAACAAGGCGGCGGCTCCAAGCAAATGTGCTACATGTTCCTCTTTGTGCTCTTTGTTTTCGTGCTGTTGTGGCTGACGCTAAAGTTTAAATAGTTCGGCCAAATGTTATTAAAATATATATTTAGATACCTACATTGTTTCTTAGTAGAATGGTTCATCATAAGCCGATCGGAAGTTCAAGAGACAAGACAGTTGAATAGTAGAATGTTCCATCCTGAACCGATCTAAAATCGGATATATACAAAATGCATTTCAAATTTCGAAAGGACAGTTTAGCAGCACCTTCCATAATCAAAGTCAAGAGACTAATTTTTATACAAGTTTATTGTTAGATACCTACAATATTTATTATTAGACTGGTCCATCGTTAGCCGATCTCTTAAATCGGAAATGTACATAGTTTTTGTTAACTGCATTCAAAGCAGTTTAGGACCTTACATATACAAAATTCAGGATACTAATTTGTTAGATATATAACTATGTATTTAGATACTTACAAATTTGTATTAGTATAGTGAGAGTACAAAATAACACACACGCATTAAGGTAGACGAGGGGATCAAGTTTTGGTGGGGATTGGGCTATGCTTTTTACTTAGATCGTAATGATTATGATAATGCCATGGCATTGACGCTTCGTTTTGATTGCTTCGTTTACGACACCAGCGTAAACAGTTTACGGATGCCATTTGGGGGCTATGCATGAAATGTCTTCATCTTTTTACTGCGCCTGCTGAAGTCCGACTGCTCCAGAGCGTCCTCGACGTCGCTGCTCAGTTCGTCACCGCTCAAGAAGTCCGATCCATTTGATGTGTTGCCTTCTAGCCGACGGACTGCGGTAACGAAAGAAGACAGTTGAGTTAAATGTACAGGTTATTTTCTTACTCAAACTTACTCTGTTCATCTAAGATACTGTTCTGTTTCTTAATGTCTTCGATATCCTTTTGATTTTCACTTATTTTACGGCGTAACGTTTGTATGCATTCGGTGGTCTTCTTAAGAATCTGAGCGCGACTTGCCTGTAATGTGTGATAAATAGTTAATAGTAATAGAGATCTCTCTTGCCACGACGAAGTTTAAGTTCCCAAACATCGAACGCTCTTCTTCGATTAAATTTTGTATCTATTGCTCACCTTTTCACCCTTTAACGTCGGCACCGCTTCCCGTAGATTGGTAAAACTCTCCTTGATGTGATCTCGTCGTCGCCGCTCCAAAGCATTGTGATGCGCTCGTTTCTCGGCCTTGAAATTTCAAAACAAACAAAATTTACAGCATTGTGAGTCGACTCAGTTACAACAACAACAATGACAACCATAATAAAAAACGTGCGTGTGTGTTTATAAACAAAGACAATGCGCGCGTCTGTTGTTGTTATCGTTATCTCGATGGATGTACGAAATAAATACCTGCGTGAAATTTGCGGTGCTTGTGTGGCGAGAGGAGCCGAGACCGTTATCAGAGTCCGCATCGTCCTGTAAGTGAGTTTACAATATTATTTGTAATTGTGATGTCAAAATGCTTATCGTGACTTTGCTTACGTCACTCTCAATATCAATATCCCTGTCGTCGTCGCTCATACTCATGTTGGCAGTTGTTTTGGTTCACTTTTCCGATTTGATTGTAGTAATTAATTGATTGTGCTGCGTGGGCGTTGCAAATGTTTGTGATTATTTGATCTAAGCGTGTTACAGTTTGCGTCTTATTTATTTTGTTTGCCAGCGCACGTTTTGGTCATTGTGCAGTGTGACAGCTTGTTGCAAGTACTGAAATACCAAGTTCAAATATAAGTATTAAAATATACCAAGTTGGCGCTAAAATACCAGAACGTCTGAAGAGTTTGTAAGTACTTGGCGCGCAATTTAAATACAAAATTAAATTTGCTAACCATTGCTCAGTATTGCAATAGAATTAATATTAGATATACAAAATTAATAGAAATTAGATTAAATAAATGTGAATGTTAGGTGTTTGTCACGCTGTGTGGGTTATTGTTGAATTAATTGAAGCTAATTTAAAAAATGATAAATTCTTGCTAAATTTAAAGTCAAGTTTTAAATTTGGAGAGAGTACAAAATAAATACCACTCTTTTGTATGACATAACGCGGAATGTATGTTTGGTGGAACTTAAATGCGCCACCTATGGATTGGTTTCACAACTAGATTCTTCGACAACTGACCCTATACACAATTTGGTACACTTTCTCGTTGGTACATTTGCTAACTTATTTTTAAAAGGGTACCCTTTTGAACTCTTGTCAAGTTTTAAGTTCAACTCTAAACTTGCCTGGATAGTTTGAATAATAATTCATGGCCTGCTCTTTCCTAAAAATTTCAAAATCTATTTGTATATTGCCTTCAGCCACGAAAATAACATACTTGCTCTCAGTATTAAATCAATCGTTGTCTTGTTACCATCAGCAGAAATTCGATTTTAATTTCGAGATGTATTCAATTTATTCCAATTCAAGACACTGGCGGTAAATCATTGTTGTCATTAATGTTATCAAAATGAAATCAAATAAACAAAAAATACGATGTAACTCACACGAAGTGAACGACAATGAACAATCGTTCGTTCACTTGATCAGCTTGTTCAAATGAACTTATTCTGAAGGAACAATGCAGAGAAATAAAAACAAAAGCGCGTGTTGCATTGTTTTCCTTCTTTGATTTCGTTTTTATTTAGTTTTTTATATCAAAATTTAGCCTGTTTTTGATGGCTTTTCCCACATCTAGTGCCCAGCAAGCAGAAACGAACCGTAAGATACTGGAGGAAATACAGACGAAGAAGCAATTGCTTTTAGGGAATACAACGAATCAGGTGAAGATATATTATTAAGGTTGCTCCAACAATCCGTATCAATATTATGCTCTGCAGATGCCCGCACCTCAGCTGCTCGGCCAGCCGACAGTGACCGCTGAATTTCCACAGAGCGTGAGCGTCACGCCCAATGCCGGAGGCGCTCTCGCCGCGCCGCGATCTGCATTTAATCCAACAAGCTCTACAACTTTGGGATTCTTTGTAGCGCAAGATTCGTATTTTGGAAATAGCTTTTTACCCGTGCTGCCGCGTCTTGAGCCAGTGCCGACGGCGACGACGCCAACGCCCAGTGCTAAGTAATTTCCGAAATCAGTTCACACGTCCCTCAATATGGCGCGCCTAAAGCTGAAGAAGCTTGAAGAGTATTTGCAGTGCGTCGATGGCTTCGAGAAGCCAAAGATCTTACTGGAACAATATCCGACTCCACCCCACATAGCCGCCTGCATGACACACCACATTCAAGCACAACACGACGACATCGAGGGCAAGTTGGTAGCTGATCTCGGTTGTGGCTGTGGCATGCTCAGTATTGGCGCAACTCTACTGGGCGCCCAGCTCACTGTCGGCTTTGAGTTGGACGAGGCTGCTGTCGACACTTTTCGCCAGAATGTTCAGGAGATGGAGCTGCCCAATGTGGACTGTGTGCGCACGAATGTGCTGCAACTGCCGGGCAGCAAGTGGGACAATGCCTTCGATACCGTCGTTATGAATCCGCCCTTTGGTACCAAACACAATGCCGGCATGGATATGCGGTTTCTGGAGGTGGGCACGCGTCTGGCCACTGGAGCTGTCTACTCTCTACACAAAACATCTACACGGTGAGCAGCAGTTGAGATAGATGTATCTCGACTTTCTACTTCAACTAATTTTCTATTTTATCTCTCTCGCAGTGCATACATTCTGAAGAAGTGTAAGGAGTGGGGCGCCCAGGGCAGCGTTGTTGCCGAACTGCGGTATAATATTGAGTCCAGCTACAAATTTCACAAGCAGAAATCTAAGGATATTGAGGTGGACTTTTGGCGCTTTGATGTTAGTGAACTGTAACCCAGATGAAGGATTAGATAAGCAAATTTAATTTAATGCATTTTTGAAACATTTTAATAATACAAATAACACGACTAAATGATTTAACAAAATTCAAATTGATTCCATTTCGAACAGCTTGTTTACTCCACATTGAAGACAACGCCCTGGGCGCAGGCAAGTTCGCCCGAGTGATTCAATGTGATGGTGGCACGCTTGCAGTATTGTTTCCAGGCATCTGAGCCGGACTCCCGGCCACCTCCCGTCGCCTTCTCGCCACCAAAGGCGCCGCCAATTTCAGCGCCATTTGTGGTGGTGTTAATGTTGACAATGCCGCAGTCGGAGCCCTGGGCACCGATCCACTTGAATGCCTGAGTCATGTTCTCCGTGAATATGGCCGAGGACAGACCCTGCTCCACCTCATTGTTCCAGGCAATGGCCTCGTCCACGTTGTGTGCTTTCAGCACATAGACGATGGGTGCAAAGGTTTCACGATGTACTACGCTCGCATCGTGGGACAGACCAGTGATAATTGTGGGCTCCACATAGTGTCCAGGACGCTGGACCACACGGCCGCCAAAGGCGACAGTGCCGCCCAGCAGTTTGGCCTCATCGATGGTCGCCTTAAAGCTGTCCACATTCTGTTGTGAGTGCACCGGGCCGACCAGTGTGTCAGGCTGCAGTTGGTGGCCAATTCGAGGCAATAACTGTGCATACTTTGCCGTCAAGGCCTCTACGAAATTATCGTGCAATTTCTCGTGCACAATGATGCGTCTGGTGGTGGTGCAACGCTGTCCGGTTGTACCAATGCAGCCAAAGAGTGCCGCCTCCAAGGCCATCTTCACGTTGGCCGACTCGTCAATAATCAGCGCATTGTTGCCGCCCAACTCCAGAATGACCTTGCCAAAGCGACGCTGCACCTCCACGCCCACATCTCGGCCCGTTTGGCAGCTGCCCGTGAAGCTCACTAGATTGACGCGCTTGTCGGCAACGAGGGCGGCACCGACATCTGTGCCGCCCTGACAGAGACTGACCACGGGCGGCAGATTGTTGCGTTGCAGCACCTCGGCCACAATTCTGGTGGTGGCCACAGAGACAAGCGGTGTGCTGGGCGCTCCCTTCCACAGCACTGTGTTGCCTGTGGTCAGTGCAATGGCTGCATTCCAGCCAAACACGGCATTGGGAAAGTTGTAGGCGGATATGACGCCCACCAGGCCAAGAGGACGCCAGGCTTCCAGAATGGTGTGCTGAGCACGCTCCGAATTGATGAGCTGACCGGCATAGATGCGTGACAAGCCCACGGCATAGTCACAGATGTCTATGAACTCCTGTACCTCACCCTGACCCTCGCTATAGATCTTGCCTACCTCCAGGGAGACCAGCTTGCCCAACGGTTCCTTGTATTTGCGCAGCTCGTCGCCAATTTGACGCACAATCTCACCACGCACGGGAGCCGGGACTTGTCGCCAGTGTCTGTATGCTTCCACGGTCAGACCGACGGCTTGATGCAACTCTTGTACATTGCCCTGACGCACTGTGGCAATGGCTTGGCCGGTGCCGGGATCATAGCTGGTGATGCTCTCACCACGTCCCTGCCACTGGCCCGAATAGACGCCGGGATTGTCGCGTTCCAGACCCAGATCCTTCAGGAAACTGTACTCGGGCTGATCAATCAGATAGGAGGCACTGCGATACTGCTGCTGCAAGTGGCCCGTCAACATGCCACGCTGCAAGGGCAGCCGCCTAGTCAAATGTCTCAAGTGTGCGATCATGCTGTGCCAAAGATAGACAGAGGGTGGGGCAATGAGATTTATGGATTACTGATATGCCTGATAAGCACGCCATATCGCCTCGATAAGCGACAACTTGTCAACTTGTTGTTGCGTTATGGGCGTCTAATTTGTACTGGAATATGATTCGAGCTCCTCGTCTGTGTCCCCCCCCCAGCGACGATTATCAGTGCATCCCACCAGGCAGCCAGCAATTCATATAGAAACCACTCACTTTTGTTGTCCACTTAAGTCCGCTGCTCAACGATGTTCTGCTCCCCACACCGCTCAATTAACAACTGAATCCACTCTGAATCGTAGCGAACGCGTAGCGACGCAGCAGCGTCAACAGCGACTTGCTTATCGCAAGTCAAACAAAACAAGCGAGGGAAAGAGTAGGGGCGAAAGCGGGAGATTATCAACAGGTCTCTTTCTCTCCCTCTCCCTCTCTCGCTGCAAAGTATATACCAATTTTATGGTCAAGTTGCAGTCGATTTATAGTCTTATCTAAAGAAAACATATTAATTAAATTGCTTTCATTGCATGGGGTACAATAATTCTATTTGTACTTATTTAGCTGATGTTAACGAGAAAACTATGCATATAACAGGTCTGGATTCGACGACAGTTCCCGACCTTAGGATGTGTCTAGAAGTATGTGGCATCTTATCACATCGCAAACACAAATCTGTAATTTTATACCCACTAAAAATGGACAGGGGGTATAATAAATTTATGCAAATGTATGCATTTCCACAAAGAAAATATGTCACTTTTCAACTTTCTTAAAACTGGTTTTCTTTGCTGCCCGTCCGTACAAAATTGAATAAAGTCAAATGTTGAGTTTTCTTATTCCAATATTCAACATCTCTGCTTTCGTTAATTCAAAGCCAATGTAAAGAAAGAAATGTGAGTGCAATATTTAAATTTGATAAGTTGAGTTTTTGTGGTAATCGCTCTTACAAAAAAAAAAAATAGTGTCATATCATTGCTACCAGATTTAATCACAACAATATTTGTGATTAATTATATCAGAGCTAAGCATTTATATATGTTTCTAATAATAAAGCTTGTTAACAGGTTGAATAGCTTTAATGACGAATTTCAATTGATAATTTAACATTTAATCGTGGAAAGTTATACAAATGGGTAAATTGATATGGGAAAAGTAGTAGAAATTCTTATGCCTCGTGTTAAAAAGGCATATGACAGACAGGATGAGCTTCTTCTGACCCTGTAAAGCATATTTATTCTCATTCTCATCAGCAGAGTTGTTTCAAATTTGATGTGCTGGTTCCTGTATGGCTTACATTTCAATTTTGAATGTCAAGTCGCCTTTCAGATAAAATAAAAAGAAATAAGTTCAAAATCAATATAAATATCATATATAAAATATAGGTACACTATATTTTGTGTAAACATAACACATAACATAAATAAAACAATGGGAAGTAAAACCGTACGTCAACTTAATTTATTACAAGTATACGAACATATTTACCATTAATTTTATCCTGACTTAAGAGTAGGAAATCATAATCGTAAGATAGAGTCTTTAAAAGGCATAAAATTGTAATATTAAGAAACTTAAAAAGCTTAATCAATCCCTTAAAAGTATTAAACAGTTTAAAAATATAAAATGTATATATTTTTTATCTTATTTGTATAACAAATTTCGCCAACTTGGCTGGTCGCAAAGTTTCTAAAACCGGTTCGAAACTAACTGGAATATTGCTCTACGGGTCATACCACAGAACAGAACCTTCTTGAACATTTTGAAGCCATGCATCAATCAAATGAAATGTTGTTTAATATCCAGAATAATTTATGGAACAGTTTTCCGTAGTGTGAAATAAGGAAAACACTACTGACGCCTTTTACTGTCCTTACACCCTGAAAGGTGTTTCTTAATGTACATTTCTATGTCCATATGTATATATAAATATGTTATCAAGCACTCTCGACCACAGCGTATACCCTGTACCAATTGTAGATGGACAGAAAGGGAATATTGAGCTTGAATTGTATGCAGTTGACAAAACAGACACATACGAGGTATAGGTAAACCGTATTACGTAGTCGAGAAGTTTCGATTACTTGCTAACATTAGTGCCAAGACACCAAACAAGTATTGTGTTAGGTTCGTCGTCTTGACAACCCTTCAAACTCTTTGGCTGTTTGCTCGATAGTAAATTTGAGGCTAATCAGTTTTACAGTTGGAGCTGAAAGGATTAGGCGAAGACAAAATGGAAGTGCTTGAGGAGGGCAATTTAATGGACCGCGTTCCCATTTTGCTGCAACGCGATTTGGAGTTTTATCAGGTACTGCTGCCGCCCCCCCCAAAAGAAGAATAACCGCAATGCGAGAAAAAGCACTTTGAGGGAAAAACTCGTTAACACATTGTTTTCACTCTCTCTCTACTCCCATTCCCACTCCGACGTCCACCACTACCATGGGATAAACAGACGCATCAGCGCGTGCTGCAGGAACCCATTTGTCCAGGAGTTGTGGGTGGCAAACTGGACTTTCCTCGCTATGCATCGTTTGCCTCGATTAAATTGATACGCTGGTAGGCTATGCCCTCCAAAATGGCAATTTCTGTGGGATGACGCTATTGAGTTTGTTACAGGTGGGAGGACGAATACTTTGCATCCTATCGCAAGCACTCGGGTCTACTGCACACTGAGAAGGAGCTCAACGAGGGAGATTTTGTAAGAAAACTCATCAAGATACTCGTAATCCCTTTCTTAAACTACAACTGACATCATTCACAGCAAAGACCGTAAAGATTATAATTTATTTATTTGCATTTATTAAAGAAAATTAATATTGTTTTTGTTAAGCTTTTAACTCTTATATGTAACTCCTGATTCACAGAGCAGCGTTACCGTGAAAACTTCTGATCCGGATAAGTTTGTGAGTTTGGTAACCAAATCGGCGGATCTCCTGCTGGAGCACATACATCGCCTATCTCAAGAATCCTTGGATCATGCAGATCTTTCTGTGCTCACGGCCACCATCGGAGCTGCCGCCTTGGTCAAAAACTCCTTGAGTGTCTATATGCAGGCAGCCACCACTACTATTTGTCCGCCCAAGGGGGATGAGAAGGGGGGAGCTCTGAAGCTAAGTTTCAAGCAGTATTCCCAGATGTCGGAGGCATTAGCTGAACGTCTCTTGGATCTTCACTGCCGCCTGCTGCTCTTGTATATCATACAGGATGCCGACTGTCTGCACTGGGAGGACACTGAGCCTTTTTTCGAATCGGAACGCGGATCGTACACGGTGCAGATGTGGTGGCATTATATGCGGGGAACCAAGGCCGATCTGTGGAACTCTGTGCCCCCAAAGATGGCACAAAAGATCTTTGCCGGGATGCTGAATGAGACGCTTAGTGTGTTGACTGTGCGTTATACCCAGATAGTAACCAGTGTGGCCAGAGCACAGCTTCATCTGGTGGACATCTGCAATATGCTCCTATGCATTGCAGAGCTGCTGCCCCATGTCTGCGATAGCGGAGAGGCCTATGTTGGCCTCCAGCTGAGTAACCAGAGTGTCATTGTCCGCGACATTCATGCCAAATGCAGGGAACTCTTTTATTGTCTACTGCTGCGTGGTGCCCCCTTGGGTGTCCTCTCAAAGGTGAGTCAAATACACTCCTTTAGGGAAAGTTGTTATTAATGTCATTATGATCTCGGCTAAAGGTAGCTTAAGAAATCCGTAAATTCAGCCCTTATGCAATGGTCCAGTTAATTCCTACACTTTAAATAGATAGATCGGTAACTGGAGGAATGACTTATAGTATGATATTATCTATCATGTCAAATTGTTTACAAATTTCCACCCCCAACTGGTTTTTACTTAACGTATCATTGGTAAATATCTTTGCAGGTATTTCGAAAGGGTCTGGACAATATGGAAATGTTTAGTTCGCGTCATGGACTGCCAAGTGCTTGGATTATTTTCGCATTGCCTCGTTACTTTCCCAAGGAGCAATCCTGTCAATGGGTAACGGAATTTGCAGATCTAACCACAAATACGGCTATATCATTGGATCTGCGTGTTTTGCTGGCTTTTCCCGAGGCTCACTGGTCGTATTTGCTGAAGATCCTGTTAATGAGGGATGCATATCTAACAGGGATTATCATGCGTCATCTGATGCGGCATTTGCCATCATCGGAGAACTTTAAGAATGTGGCAAAGCATTCGTTTACCAGCGCCGAGGGAGCTCCACTGAAGTGCGAGGCGTTTCTGTGTCGTGGCGAGTGCTTCAACGTTACCGATTCCATAGCGGCGGATATAGGTTGGTCTTTTTTCGATACAGACACAAAAGAAAATCATTTTAAAATTCAAGTTTAATTATGTATTCATTTTTCTGTGTAATTGTATCATCCCCAACAGATCCCGTTGGGCAATCGAACTATCAGATTGTTCTATCACTCACCTATTTAATTGTGGCCGTGGGCAAGGCCGTTGACATCAAGTCCTGCCTGATCAAGACTCTGGAAGAGCATGCCGTGAGTGGCTGGAGCGATTGCCTGGACAAGCGTCAGGTGTGGAATCAGAAGCGTACTCCTTGGCTGGAGGCAATCATGCACTTTGTTTACCCCGTACTCGATTGTGTGGTGGAGATGCTCATTAACGCAGTGGAGAATGGCGCTAGCATGTATCAGGCCATGTCCTTGGCACTGACCTGTGTCTCCGAGATTTGGGATTGCATGCCCGAGGGATTATACAAGATAACAGCGCTGCTGCAGGATATAATCCCAGTGTCTACACGTCCCCTGGGGGATTCGGTGCTGCTTCAAGTGGTATTTGCTGCACTCTACACGGAGTTAATCAAGACTGCTGAGCTGCAGGAGCAGGGTAAGTCTTACGATGAGTTACTGCATCTGCAATGTAGATTCATCTTGGGAATGTTCCTTCTTCTTGACAGCTAAAAATGAGGACAAGGCTGCCGTCTGTTACTCCCTGTCAGAGGCAATTTGCTCCATAGACGAGGACGACAAGCACACGGATCAGATCGAGCTGTTTCTCAAGCAGGCCAAGGAGAGCATCAATCTGGACACTGATTTTGGTGGCAGTTGCAGCCGAGGCGCCGGTGGCATGAGTGCTGTTAGCACAGTTAAAATCGATGACCTGGCTATGACCAATGCCGAGTCGGAGCGCTTGAGTCACAGTCCACCGGCCAACTATGCCATGGAATTAGATGTGGGCATTGCGGATTATATTGCCGAGGTGCTGGCCAGTGATGTGTTAACTACGAACATTGGCAAGCAGGCACTGAAAGTGCTCTATAATTATCTGAAATTCAACAAGGATTGGCTGCTGGAGCAGCTGGGCACGGGCGACAACGAGCCGAGTCCTTTTCAGGGTGTGCTGGGCCAGAACATAAAAGAGGCCAAGACGTCGGTGCTCAGATCGATGTTTTTCATAGGAAACACACCGTTCGATCAGCTGCTAACGGGTTCCTTAAAGATCGACTATGTCAGCTGGCTGCAAATGCCACTTTCCCTCAATCCGGAACGGACATGGTTACATTTGACGCGTCGCTGTGACTTTCAGGAGGATACTAAGCTGGCGTTGCCCGAGGTCGCCATGGTGGCTGGCATTAGTAAGATAATGAAAAGGCGAAAGGAGTTCCCCAAATGAGGCTCTCTTTCCGCCAGCAAGTCATATCATTAGCATTGCGCATACGCCCCGTTGTTTCCCCCCCGCCCGTAAAGATGTCATTAATGGCGCATAATGCAAACGGAACCATAGCTTCTTCTTAGACCAAATGAGAGATGCAAAAGATGTAGACAAACCTGAAGCAGGCTAAAAAAATATTTACTCCTCAGTTGCTGCTGTGTTTAATGTTATAAGGGGGAGAAGGGGAAGGGGGGGAAGGTGTGAGAAGTCCAAGAGATGGTGGCATTGTCACTGCCGAAAATGTTTTTGTCCACAGTCTGTGAAGATGGCGCAATTGTCAAGCATCTCCCCTCGCAGTGGCCACGCAGTGTGCCAGTTATGAAAATTACTGAAACGACGCCAACAAACATACAAAGTGATGAACAGGGGATGAGGCTGTGATAGAGAGAGGGCTCGGGATACGGGCAGGCAGCTGAAGCATAGAAAACATACCAGCAGCAGCAGCAGCAGCAACAACACACAGGACAACGTGACAAATAAAAGCGAACTTCCCATGGCATTGAGTGTCGGCATTAAAGACTTGCCACATTC
Organism: Drosophila histrio; assembly: GCA_958299025.2. Lineage (NCBI taxonomy): Eukaryota > Metazoa > Arthropoda > Insecta > Diptera > Drosophilidae > Drosophila > Drosophila histrio. Next base: position 9,653,852 of record OY729166.1, on the reverse strand, counting down.
ACTGCAACTCCAGTGTGCAGAGAGATAGCTAAAGGAAAGTTTTTAAATTAGAGCGAACACATTAATATATATATATTTATTACAGTCAGCTAAATAATATGTAAGTAGTTTGCAATGTTGCTTACACTAGGACTCAAACTATAATAATAATAATAATATAGACTATGCCAAACTTATCTGCCTGTAAGTTATTTCCTGAATGTAACTACATTTTGACAAGACGGCGAATATAATGGAATATTGAAGTTAAACGAAATATATTATTTACAAAGTTGCCAATTTGTCATCTAAAATTAAATCATATTTATGTAATAATTAATAACTGTCTAATTAATAATTAAATAAATACTTTTTTAATCACATATTTACTGACTGTATTTACTATATCTATAGTTTTCACAAAAACGAACAAACTGAATCAGACAACTTTCTCATTCGATACGTAGGGCATCCGTTTGTCACACTGACTGCTTTCTGGCTACAAAGTCAGGCAGCCTGCGAGGCGACCGAGGACGATTGCTCCATTCATTCAGTTGGCGCTGCTAGAAGTGTGCGGACGTTGTTTAGGGCACTCAGACTCTGACTTTCGGGCTCGGCTTTTGGCTTTAGAGTCAAGTGGCAAGTGGCACCTGCACAAACTTGGCGGACATTTCAAAAACTAAGTTGTTGACGTTCTGCGTACGATGCGCGCGTTGCGGGAACTGAATTTCTGCACGTTAACGGTAATTTGCAGCCATTAGTTGTCACACACACACACACACACTCTCACGCACCCACAGAAAATGGCACTGTGATTAAATGCTACTGTAAAAAGGTGAACGAATTAATAGCGTCAGTCACATTACGCATACGTAGCGTATGCTGTCTCAAAGTAAATGCTGGAATTTAAACGCGCAACGAACTGTTTATTGTTTTTTATTGTTGTTGCCGTTACTGATGCTGTTATTGTGTTAGTGTCGCCATCCTTGGCAATCGTCGGTCAGTTGTTTGCCAAGAAATTGGATACGTTGCCGTTGCCGTTGTCGTTGCCGTAAAAGTTCACTTGATTTATATTCAATGCATAACACAAAGTGTCTTCGGAGTTGAGCTGCGTTAAGCTGAGCTAAGCTCTGTTGCTGTAATATTAGCTGATATATATTAACGTGACCACTGGACAATCTACTCTGCTGACTGTTGTTTAGATGATGTGCTACTGAAACGCATCTACAATTGGCCATTGTATTGGAATACAACAAAAGGAAAAGAGAAAAGAGTCAAACATGAGCCAACCGCATCAACAACATGAGCAATTGCAACGACGTCGTCGACGTTGCCGCCAGCCGGTCGAGCCTTGCGAGTGTTTACGTCCTGTGATAAGGGTTTTTGGTCTGCTGACTTCATTCGGTAAGCACAAACACACAAGCATACGCACGCAAACACACAAATTGAAAGCGACTCAAGTGGAAGAATATGAGCTGCATGTTACGCAGGTGGCGCATAACATATGATAAGGCAAAGGGGAATATCACATAATAGGGCAGTCATCATATAAGCCATGATTATGCTATTTACGGACTTTTTGAGAGTTTCACCTTTCAATCAAACTGCAAACATATTTTATACGGAGACTTTAAACTCTTTAAAATAGAAGAGACCATCTATGAATATTATAAAATAATTGGATATTAATAGCATACTTACGGGGGCTCAATTAGGTTGTAACTGTATGCAAATGTTAGAAGATATCGCTGGTTACATTGAGAATGAGTATTTATTAATGTATCAAAAGTGAACTTATCAAAATAATTGCAACTTTTAATTGAGTTTGTTATTCATCTATGTTGTAGTTAAATTTTATTAAATTTAACTATTACTTAATAAAAGATATTTCTCGGTGTTCTAAGTCTCTAAACTTTGTCAAACCTAATTGAATTTACACGCCTCGATGTTACTTATTTAAATTGACTTAATATTTCACTTAAAAATGTGTATTACTTTCAATATGTTTATATTTTAAACTTTATTGCTAAATTTATTTATTTATTCACCATTTACTGGGAGTTTATAATCTATTTAAACAATTTTGCAGCAGTTGCAGTTATTAAACTCCACTTTACCACATGCCGCTTATCAAGCCATCACTCCCATGGGCATCATCTGTATAAAAGACTTCCTGCCTGCCTGCCTGCCTCCGTCTTCCGTTCCCCGTCTAATGCACTTGTAATGGCAGCTTTCAATAGTGCAACAGTCCGCAGCATTTCCTGACCAGCCCCAACGTTCTCTGTGGGAAATATGATAAATGAGCATCGTTTTGGTCTGCAGTTGCGAGCAAAAAACTTGGGTCAAGTTCAAACTAATTTCCCAACAATATTGTTGTTGTTTAGCCCCCAGTCTGGATCTGCATTATGCATGCATGCCGCAAAAAACTCACAGTTCATAAACCTCAACGCTGCGTGATGCTCAAAGTTAAAAAAAAAACAAGTAGATATTCTCAGGGCCATTAACGAGGCATTGGCCTTTTTTTTTGCAGCTTGCATCCTGCGCTCTTGCACATCCTTGCCAAGTGCAACCCTTTGTGCTTGCACCAGTTTATCCCCCACTTCGCTGATTTCTGTTGTTAGCTTTCTGGCGCCAGTCGTTTATATTGAAAATCCCCTAAACATGGCGACATTGCGCAGAAAAAAAATCTATCAGCCGGGAATTCCCCTTCTTCATCAACTCCCCCTAATTGTCTAGAGAGCAGCGCATAATTTTTGCATAGCTTTCATTTGGTTTCCTCTTCTACGCACGTTTCATCGACATTTTCGACATAGTCAAAGCGTTTAATGTAATTGGTTTGGCTTTGGCTTTGGCATTGCCTTTTGTTCTCGATTACGGCCAACTCTCAGCTGGCTTTTATCTGCTATTTAATCGGATTTGTTTTTCTGCCGCATACAATAACAACTTAATTAGATTGAATTTTGAGTAGATTCCTCTTGTTGTTCTTCTTAGTCATATTTTACACATCGATATTGGGTGCTAATATCCATGGAGGGCAGTTTAAAAAGATCTAAGTGTTTTAAATTTATTGAAATTAAGAAAGTGTTTATAAAAATAAAATAATTTCAATTTTCAAAGATATTATTAAGAACATCCCAATTTACAATGTTTTGCTACTTATTAGTTTGCATTTTAGCACTTTAATTTTTGTATGTGTTGATATTCTAATATTTGTATTTTGAAATCTCATACGAACTCTCTCCCATTGTTGAAGAACTTTTCAAGCCACTCTCGGACAATTAGACTATGTCTCATCAATGGCATTCATATTACAGTTTTGTGTTTTAGCATATTTTATGGCCCCCAAGCAAAGCCCTATGAAATGTTATTAGAGTAGACACATTCATATTGTTTTATATGCCAATTCAAGGACACGAAAAGCCCATAACAACTGGAATTCCCCCAAATCGAATTTCTTGAGTAGACAACAGCCAATTTGTGGTCATTTCTCATTTCAGTTATCTGCGGAGTGGGCGTTGATGTATACATGCATGGCTATCAGGCGGGCCTTTATATACTGTAAGCTGTGATACATTTCCTCCATTTTGGGGATCATAAAATTTTAATGCTTGGCCAGTTTTTCAGCTTTGCTGGTACTGTTCATTGAGATAAAATGGCTGATAACCATATTTCTGCAGCTCCAATGTGGCGAGTAAGTTGCTCAACCAGAAGAAGACCATAAATTTAATACTCACGCAATCTGTATTTATATATTTTTAATTAGTAGCGATAATTACCATAGCTCCTCCTGTCTGGACTGCTGGCGTTTGTCAATGCTGTTGGGTGGTTGGCGACCAGCGCCCATATATGTCGCCGTGGGCGTGGCTCTCATAATATTCCCCCACAATCTGTGGCTCAGCTATGTCGCTGGCATGTTGCTCCTGCTGCTGGCATTGCTGCGTTTTTGCACGCTCCTTCGATTTGGTGGAGGAGCCAGTCACTTCAAGGAGGATGGTCTGCTGCCGCAATGCGATTTTGAAAAGTGATACATACCACATGCAACTAATTTGCCTTCTATTGAAATACTCTTCTGATTGCTTGCAGAGTCTCCAGCTTTGTGGACAGCGTGGAAGATGATATTGCTGAGGTCAGCGTCTCGCAGCCGGACGACGAGGAAGCTGCCATTGACGACGATGTTTGCTAATAGTTGAGGTCATTATTTCTAAGGCATTTTCAGGCATTTTCCGATGGCATTTCATAGAAATATGATAATCAAAAGGACGTCCTATTTGTACACTCAGTTTATGTTTAGTGTATGCCAATAATAAGTATGTTCTGGAAAGTGGAATTTTGAATCAGTCACTTACAGCTATAATTTAATTTAAGTCAGACAATTCTGCATATAATTTTAAATGTCGATGTTTCTGAAATGTCAGAGATCTATATTTCTGGATATTATTTTCGAAGTCACAACAATCAACTGACATAAATTGAAATAAGAAAATTGGTTTCAAATGTACATTAAATTCAAATTCAAATGTATTTAAATTTGATCAGATTTTTGTTAATTTGGGTGCATAAAAGATAGAAAATTCTACCTTTATCCTAAAAGTATGCTACACACAAATTGTATTACTTGTCTGATGAGGTTTAAAAATTCTATAAAGCCCGAAAAAATATAATCTGAACATGAAAATCAGACTAGACCTATTCATATTAGTTTGATCTTTTATCACTCTTATACAACATAGTTATATAGGTTCTACTAATAATATAATATGAATACCTTAAATTACTTGGGTTTCAGAGAAGATGCTGTTATTCTTAAGGAATTTTGAAATACAACGTCTATTAAATAATAAATGTATACAAACGTATGTAATCATTGTAAGATTTTAACTGTTTTCGATTTATATATTTAAAGTTTACCACATACTGGCTTTTATTCAAATGACCGTTATAGATTCAAAAGCAACTTGCATTAAAAGCTGAAATGTACAAAACATCATGCGAATCCTCGCTATAGCATTCAGCATTTCAGCGTTAACGCAACAGCTGCTCGTATGACAAACATCGCAAACTAGGTGGCAATGCTGTGACAAACAAAATGGCGGCCACGTTCTGGCAGCAGTTGTAAATCAAACAATTGTTGCGTGCCCTTGCTGTGCTCAACAAAATAGAAACAACTTATTTTTTTTCTGGGAAAAGTAATTTATTTATTCTTCTTCGACGTTTAACATGTAAATTTAATTTGTATTTTTGCACAACTATTGCCTGCCCAATTGCCCCGCAGCACAAAAAGATACTTTAACAATCTGTACCAGCAATAAGTGGTTTATTTAACTATTCAGGGCAAATCTCATAAGCATTTCGAATTGATACACTTTATATATGACATTCAAAAGCTGTTTTCATACTCACGCTTCAGTCTAACAGTTAATGGGGCTGTGGGGCTGTCTAAATTTTCAACAATATTGCGAAGAGTTCTTAATAGATTCCGTCATAGTTTTGTATAAATAGTTTGTAACTTTTAAAGTTAGTATTTTTTATTAGGTTGGTAACTTTACATGTTTGCTATGCAATAAACATATATAACATAATTTATATTTTATTCTTTATATATTTTGTTGTTTAACTTTTACAAAGTTTTCGCATTGAAAACATTGAGGTAGCTGCGTTTTGCTTTCGTCAATTCTAAAATAATTAAACGTTATTGTTAGGTTCTTGATTATCCCTGATATACATATTGTACATACATATATACAAGTATATATTTGTGCATGCAATTGGTGTGGATCAAATATGTTGGCCAGTTGTAGTATATCGAGATATTAAATATATATACTTTTATTATGATAACGGGAATCCTTATACCGATTACTTGATGACCGATTCTCATTGTGTAACTTAAAAGCTCAAAACAAAACCAACAGAAAGCATAAGAATAATAAAAATTAACTAAAATTTAAAATATATTTTTATTATGTATATTTAATATATTATATATTGTATATCGTATATATATTATGCATAAAAACACCGAAATCGTAAAATAAATCGTTTTAAAAATATAGCTATGCAAATATAAAATTAAACAATAAAAAAAAGGGTAAATGTCAACATTTCATCAAAATAATATAGAAAATTTAAATTATTCTTTTTGGCATATCAAATATAAGATTGTTCAGTATGTGTTGGGCTAGCTAGGATAAATCTTCATTTGAAACTTTATTATCGTAAACTATTTCAGACTCAATCGAAGTGTGGTTGTTGCTATGGAGTTGATGGGTTGGCAATGAGGTTTGGCAAGAGATTCTGCTAGACTACTATTTACCCCTTGACTGAGGATGAAGGACAAAGTCTTGTGGGTAAATTTGAATTGACTAGAAATTGAAGTTGAAACTGATTCGAGGAACTTTATTGTTATTAAGTATACGCATTGTAAGCCCCTCACATGCCTGAACAAAACAAAAAAACAATGGAAACTAGAGAAATCAAGATAGTAGAAGACATTAAAAAGACTGTTCAGTATATTCATGTTGAAATTCATGATCATTAACATCATCATCATCATCATTAACATAGCATCATCATTTGTTATCACTTGCTCTTCTTATAACGTAAGACTAACAACTATCTTTGGGATTCTTTCGCACTTTTCTGGCTCTTTTTATTTAACAATTTACTTTTGAACTCATGTATTTAGTTCGAACTACTTATGTAATTTGATTTGCCTGGTTGCCCTGTTCACCTGATTCACCTCCAGTTTCAATTTATTTTGCTCTATAAAAATATAAACAATTTGCCTTACATACTCTCATACATACAAGGGTTATGGGGGGGCGGGGGTGATAACGCCGTATTCGTTATGGTTAGTGATTCCATTGATCTTTAATCACCGTTCTCTGGTTGTGACAGATGCCACAGCACACGCCGTCAATGCGGACGAAGGCTGATGATGCCACATCCATAGAATTGACGGCGCACAGCATTCTGGCATGGACTGCAACGACCCAACGACCCGCGTCTGCGTCCGCGCCGTCTACTGCCTCCTCGGAGTGCCCCCCGCAACACAGCTACTAATTGGGTTAGTAGAACGAACTGCACCAGGCATCGCCCGCTGTGGGGCTTAGCAGACCGACCAAGCTGCTGGCATGGTGAGCCGGCACGGCGCCAGTCACCACAGACGCTGGCGATGCCGTGTGATTCGAGCTGGGCAAGCATTGGAAGCAGTAGTTGGCGCCATAATTGTTATCCCAAAACTGTTGGCCCTTGCACTGAAAGCGTACGGCAAACTCCAAGCGTTGGCCCACATGCAGCGAGTTGCCAAAGAGCACAAACGTGAACTTATCCGAGAAGCCATCGCATGAGTTCTCCACATAGTTGGCCTGCAGATCTGCATAGCTGCGCCAACCGTCCAGCGAGTAGCGCACATGCACCGATTTATGAAAGTCCAGATTGCAGACTCGCACCGAACCGGCAATAGTCTGATTGATGCTATCGGTGACAGCGGCATTCTCCAGCGATACCTGTTTCTCGCGCACCGCATCGAGGAATGTGGCCAGTCCGCCGGGCTGCTGGAACAGCGGCATCAATAGCTTGTCTGACTTGGGGCCAAGCAGCATCGGTGGCTCGGCCTCAAGTATTTCAAGATCCTCAAACGCTGATTTCGGTATGGTTGGTATCTCGTCCAGGAAGGTCTTCACATCGGCCAAATCCAAGCCCAGCACATCGGCAAAACGCACAATTTTCTTTCTACCTGGCGTACCAGGTGGAGTTTTGCCCGTTTTTAGTGAGGAACAGCGTCGGACACGCTGTGGTCGACAATCGTCCTCGTCGTCTGTGGTGTCCATGCCATGACTGTGACTGGTTTTCTCCTGGCTGCTAACTGCCTCTGCATCATCCTGCTTGACCTGTTCCTCTTGTGCCACATTTACGTTCACTGTTAAATTGTTCTCAGTGCATTTATCCACTTCATCGGTGCCGTTCGCCTGCAATTGTGGTTCCTCCTCTTTCTTCTCGTCCTTTTCATGTGTAAGCTCAGCTGAACTCTCTATCGCTTCATTCTCAATCTGTAGCAGCTGCTCTTCCGGTTCTTCTATGTGTCCATTAACCATTGCTGGCTCCTCAGCTGGCGCCTGCTCCAACTGCTTCTCGCTGAGTTCATTGTCTGTGCTCTTCACGCTGTCGCTGTGTTGTTGCAACTCGCTGAGTATTTGCGCCTGCAGCAACATCTCATCTTCGCTCTCCTTTTCCATTTGCTTTTCCAGTCCCGACTGCTTCAGTTCCTTTTCCTTCACTTCGAGCTCCTGCTGTTGATGCTCTTCCTGCTCCTGCTCCGGCTCCTGCTCACCATTTGTCAAGAACTCGTGATTGCCATTGAACTGCAATGCATTCACATACTCCTTAAGGTCCTCCTTCGGAGGCGTCTTGCCACGATGCGGCTGCGGCTGCGGCTGTGTGGTGACCAGAATCTCATCTGGGGCATTGCTGGTGCTGCTGCTGCTGCCGCCGGCGGCGGCATCAAAGTAGGGACCATCTGTGCTGCTGTGACTGCTCGCCACCGAGGCGCAGGCATAGCCCGACTCGGCCGTGGAGTTGTGTGGTGTATTCGAGGCGGTTTCTATCAGACGCAGGTACTCGCACTCATCCACCGGACTGCCCGGTGATTCCAGCTCGCAGTCAAAGTCGAAAAATGAGTCCGACTCATGACGTAGCGGCTGCAAATCTGTGACAGTCTGTTCGGATTCGTGGGCGTTTACCCAGGTGTTGGTATTTGTGCCATTTATAATTGGCTCATCCTCTGCATTGACGCCCTCCTCGTTGGCCTGTATAGAGTATAGAAGAAATTAAATATTTAGCTTTCAAGTATATTATTTATGCGTCTATTATATATATATATATATCCTTATAGTTAATATGTAGTTTACCGGTCCGCAAACCGCACCATAATCTTGCTCTAGAACTGAACCTTCTACAAAACTTTGCAGCATTGATTTAAAAATATCTTTTCATTAAATATCAACCAATTCCCTTCATACAGTTAGTCAATACTTCAGTTTATTAAACTAGTTCATGTGTAACATACTTGCACTCCTATATGTTCAATGTGTATTTGTGTAAATTAAGCGGCATACTTGAAGTATTCGGTCTTGCCAGCATTATCCGGTTTCATGGTCTTTGCACCCGGACGCCAATTAACCGGACAGACCTCACCGAACTCGTCGGTAAACTGAAAAGCCTGAACCAGACGCAGAGCTTCTTCCACACTGCGTCCCACGCCCATGTCGTTAACCGATATGTGACGTACAATGCCAGCACGATCGATAATATACATGCCTCGATGGGCCAGACCCGTGGTCTCGTCTAGCATGTCATAGTCCCGAGCAATCTTCATGGACTTGTCAGACAGCAGGGGTATATCCATATCACCCAGACCACCCTGCTTGCGGGGCTGCATTATCCAGACGCAATGGGCAAAGTGACTGTCTGTCGAACAGCCGATAACCTCACAGCCAACATTCCGGAACTCCTGGGCGCGATCGCTGAACGCTTGCAGTTCCGTTGGACACACAAATGTAAAGTCCGCCGGATAAAAGAGCAATATGACATATCTGCCGCGAAATTCGTTAAGTGTCATCGTCCTAAATCCATTAGCGGTTGTCACCGCAACAGAACTAAACTCCGGCGCTAACTTGCGAAGTAAAAACATGTTTTCTCTTTTGATTTCCTATAAACAAAATTCCTATACACGTTTTTGAATGTGTCTGACTAGAGTTTAGTTGGACTACTGAAATTTTAGTTGCTAATGACATTAGCTTCAACTGTGTGTGAATATTTTTAAAGGTTTTTAAATTTTTTTTAGATATAAGAACATTAGTTTTCCTAATTATTTACATAAGTATATATATATACCATAAGTTGTTTAAGAAAACAAATATCTTTTTACAACTTTAGCCTTTTTCTCATTAACCAACTCACCTGGGTTCCCAGGGTGCGCAGCTTGGAGGACAAACTTCGCGCAAATGCCTCGGCACGTCCACGGCATGATGACATCCCTATGTTTGGTATGATTGAGATAATGCTGCAGGGAGGCCTGCTGTCCGGCGTGCTTGTGTGTGTCAGTGGTATATCGCCGGGTTCGTTCATTTACGTCACGTCAATGTGGTTGTTGGTGGTGCGGGCGGTTGGCGGTGGGCGGTGGGCGGTGGGCGGTGGATGCCAACGACAGCGGCTAGTGCAACGATGCTGCGGAATATACATAGATGACGTGGTTCATATTATTATATTCGTTTATTGACTCAGACTGGGGAAAACAGTAAAGATTTTCATTCTTAAGTAAACAAATAAATTTACTCAATATTTTATGGCAAATGCCAAAAGAAAAAAGCAACTGGCCATATTTTTTTTTTCTTTTTATTATTTATAATTTTCAGCGCATTTTTCAATAATTTCATCGATTAGCAACAAGTTCAATAGTTTGTATAACTTACTGGCAACTTAGTAGTTGATCAGCACACTTGTTAATTATTTTAACTTTAACAATTAATTTTTATATATTTTCTAAAAGTTGTTTAATAGAAATTCCCCATTTGCTTTATGTGCTTGCTAACATGTATATTATTTATTTGGGAAAAGTGTATGAGATAGAGTGTTTTGCAAACTTATAACAGCATCAGATCTCTGTAGAGGGCATCAGCTAGTCGAGCACTCTCTCTCTCTCTCTCTCGATGACAACTGTCTTTCTATAAATTAAAATACTTGATCGACCATCTGCCAGTGATTTGCGTGCTGCCGAAATTGTCATCACATTAAAAGTGTAAAGAAATAAAGAGAGGCAACACAAATGAAATTTAAAAAAAGATTATATCATATGATGAACGCGTGACAATTTTCACATCACATGAAAGAGCCAACAACAAAAGTTGGGCGATAGTTTTTACATGTGCCAAATGAAATTAATTTCAATTAAGTTTTCATGATTTGATTTGGTTTTTTTTTTAGGATCAAGTGTTTCTTACCGCTGCACGTGCCTTGGGTGAGCCAAGACACGCCCACAAATCTTTACCAATTAACTAAGACTAATCTATCTATAGACCAATAAGCATTTTTTTAATGCGCCAATCGCTGCGATTTCGATTGGCCTTGAACTTTGCGTTGATCAGCGGGCAATTTGCTTTCCTTTTCCTTTTTTTCTTGATTTATTTGATTTATTTTGTTGTTGTTAATTTGAATTTCTTATTGTTGTTTTCGTTGGCAGCCTATATAGAAAACTTGATTAATTCGTAAATAATGAAAATTCAATAGAAATTTGCCAATCGTTATCCGCCTTTGACAATCGAACGATTGACCAGGTCAAAAGGTGATCTGTATCAAATACCAATTGCACGCCACATTACAATACTTATAATAAAAGATATGTAATTTTGACATATTTGTGACTCATTGTCTGTCTTCGACTTCCCATTGCACATTTGCCTACTTGTCCCGTCGTAATATTTGGGTATTCACAAAATGTTGCATCGCATTCACTCTATTCAAGTCCTTTTTTTTTGCATGGCCAAATTAAAATTGCTTTTGGACCAGAGCCAAGTGGCTAAATGCGTTTTGGGCAGAAGACGACAGATGACGTGCGAGAGAGTATAAAAGGAAACACAGAGGCAAATAGCTAGTGACAGTGAGATGGGGAGAAAAACATCGCAAGAGAGAAAATAATTAAAGATCCTATAAAAGTGCACTTTTAAATGGTTAAACTATATAGAAATATAATATAAGTTATTAAATTACTTGCTAGACAGTCAAAAGTAAAAGCAAATCCCCAAGTAATAATTTTAAAAATTATTTTATTTGTATCATTAAAGAATTTTCTAAAATTCCGTTTACTTAAAACAAAAGATATTCAAATTCGGTTGTTGGAATTGTTGAAAACCTTAAACCTTCTCTAATATTCTCTGCTCTCAGTTCACTTAACGTTATTTAATTGATAAAGGCGTCAAAGATCCCAAAAGCATTTTGAATGAATCAACTTCAAGAGAAAGATATTCCCTGTCCACAGATGCCAAGTTCAATGTACTGATATTAGAACTATTTAAGTCTTTCAATATAAACTTAGAGATAAACAATAAAAATGCTGGCATAATATAACAAAAATACAGAAATGTTGTTTCTATTGCATTAAAATAATAAAAATATTCTATTAAAGCTAATATAATAGATAAGTTTAAAAATAAAATGAATGCAAAGCGATAAAAAAAATAGAGATAGGATTTGCTAAGAATTTGCTATAAATAAAAATTGAGCAATGCACATCTGTAGTTTTCCAAAATGAACATTTCCGTTTTGCTATTTTCACTTTTTTTGTTTCATTCATGACAAGAAAATATATAAAATATATTCCGACTAAATTTATGTTTTGTTTTGACAGTGTATCTATATTATTTTCACTTTCTTGCAAGTGCGTATAGTATTTGCGCAGAAATGCCTCGAAATGACACGCACTATCAAATACGAATTGTATCTCAAGACTGACTTGTCACCCATAAGTAGCTTAATTGAATTAAATTGGGCAAATATATGGCCCGTCGTCTTTGTCAATTGAGGTACATAAAGTGGCACTCTAACGACCCACACAATCAAAAATAACTTTGCATAAAGTGTCATTAGTTAACTTTATATTGTGGAACAAAAAAGAAATATACGCAAATAATAGAGTCAAGGCGCTGTTGAGGTGACACCTTATAAAAGATATATTGATATGTGGCAGAGGGTCAAATACGATAAAAAGACGTGCTGACATCTTAACCAGAAGCAAGTAAATCAACTCGTAAAAGTTAATAACTTATAATTTCAACACATTACAGTACACTCTGGACAAGCTCATTAAGCTAAACACATTTTAGCAATAAAATTTAGTATATATAACTAAATAAGCAGCTGCTTTCTATCTATTTTGTAGGCTGTATTCTAGCAAAAAGTATACCTGACAGAGATAGTACACAACACACAAAATGTTGACATACTAGTATATTGTATAACATATTGTTTGTATTTCAAAGATACATAATATAGGAAAGTTTAAATAAACTGATTGTTGTGCTAACACAGTGAAGAGTTAATGTTTATATGTATACAATAGTGTATCTCAATGATATATATTTTAATAATTGGTAAAGGATTTCAATCTATTCTGGTATATTCTATATTGTCTATCTATCTACTTATCACAGATGCAGAGTTAATAGAAGTATGTAAATATCTTACATAATTTTAATTTTGATATCTGTCTCATACATTTTTGTATCTTTTAACTGAAGAGCGCTGTTGACTACACCAGATTCCAGCAGTATCTTTTGGATTTAATTAAAACTGGTGGCATTGCACAAGTGCAGATACTCTTATCTGCTAATGTCAATATAAAAACGCAAATCCATGTCATCCAGATTATATAGTTAGTCACGATTGACCTATGAAAGGGTGGGAAACTAGTCGTTGATTGTGATTGTGTACATACGCCATTAGTGATTTATATATAACAGAGATACTTTTTAGCATCGAGTGCGCGAATTCGGTTCACCTGTCTGTGACATGACTTCAAGGGTGCGGGGGCGCAGTCAATCATGCCGCGCCGGCGTTTTGATTATAAGCGTTGATAACAACTTGCATTTATTTTTAGCCGTCAGTAATATAGTATATATTGAGAGCAGTTTATGACCCGATTTGAACTGAACCGAGTCGAATTAAATCGAATAAAACCGAACGATTCTCTCTTACTCACTTATACACTCGCTGCTGCCTGATCGATCGCTTGGTAACCCGTTACCGTTACCGTTCCCGTTCCCGGCTTCCGGCTGCCAATTTCCGATTTGCGATACTCTTTTTTCTTACTATATATACTTAACGTACTCGCACTTTTAATATTAAGTTAAGATAAAAGAATTAAACTGTTTTGTGCTGGTTGATGCGTCGGAATCGGACTGCACCACGTCTGCAGCGGCACTGAGGCGAGCATGCACTGAATACGCTGATTTTTTTTTTTGGCATTAAACGAATTTGCGCTGATTGATAAGGCAACAAAATCGAAGCGCAGCAAATCGCACCGCCAGCGTCTGGCATGTCACTGATCAAGTGTGATGTGTCTGTGCTCTGTATGTAAATCTCTACACACACACATACTGTACGTATCTGCAACTGCAACTGTATTTGCAAATGTATCTCTGTGTGCGTGTAATCGTAATCACTGCATCCACAAAGGTAACACAGCTGCAGCCGCGACCCTCTGCCCGCGTATCACCATCATCCATTGCCAGACAGCCGCTTGCATAGAGAAATGCTCGTGATCAGCGACGTCGCTGTCTCTGTCGCTGGCTGCTACCCTAGGAGAGGGAAAGGGCATAACGATAAGTTGACTATCCCTGCGACAAACCCACAAGCACATCCTACAGTTGGCCAGACAAGATTTGATGTCTATACCAGTCAGATATCGTATTTATACACAGATGAGCTTGAATCCTGTATAAATACCAGTTTCTGCAGTTATGAAGAACAGTAAAAGCATATTAAATTGTTAGAGAAGAATCAATGTTTCATTTGTCCTGATATTATCACTTATAATTTAAGCTATTATTAATAGTCTTTTAAACATTTTAGTATGTAATTCTTTAGTAGGAATATATTTAATTGTAAATTATAATAAGGATATCATTCTGTTCTTATTAAAATTTGTATAAATCTTTAAAAAAAATGACAAAAGGTTTGCTCAATTAAAACCATATACATTTCCTTTCTACTTTCTACTCTTTAATCACACAAATACTAGTATGCCTATAAATATTCCATGAAATTCTATAAATTTTTATTTATTACTCTTCTGCTTTATGATATAGTACAACAATTGGCAATGCGAGTTCAATATTTATTGGAGATATTTGCAGATATATTCTCCGTGTTACCCGTAATAAATACTTATTTATGATAGGGGATTGGTTTATCAGCAGCACGCTGTGATTGTGATAATATATGTTGTCTCTGTGTTTCAGCTATTAGTTATGGTAATGTGTGTGTATGTATTTCGGTTTAACGGATAGTTTGTTATCAGTATACGGCTTATGGGCTTTTCGGATTTACACAAATACGGCAATTGACTTTGGCTTTTTGAGATAAAAGAGATAAGTTATTATGTTAAGGTAGTTATCCTAGAACTGTAGAGATATGGAACATAAAAGAGTTTTAAACAACGAATTGTCGAACAGGGAAAATTAAATGAAGAAGACATCTATAAATTAAGTATATTACTTATGAATATTAAAAGTTAATAACTTTGTAATTAACAAATATCTTCGTAATTCCAATTATTTATATATTCTTTTCAATAATAAGCTTATCGTAGGCTTGTCGTTACATATTGAAATTTATCTGAATTATCTAATTATGGAATGCTAATTATCTGAAAGACATTTTTACAAATTAATTGAGATATATTGAATTAAATAGAGCAGTCCTATGACCACATTCTTTGACACAGTTTGCATCATTTATCAAATGGATTTTTTTCTATTATTATTTGTTGTTTTTAAATTTTAGTTGACAACAAAAATTAAGTAGAAACATATATTTACTAAAGCATATTCATAATTTCTCTCTTTTTATACTTAAGTGGGTTCTACGAGTCGCAACAGCTGACTGTGTTGATGCTGAATGATTTTCTTTATTTATTTAAAAATAACCAGCAGAATATATAATAATATATATTTATATATGGCGAATTAGCCAAATTGACAGCAGCACGTAGCACGCGGCGGTGTTTTTGTCTGTTTTTTCCGTCGGTTTTAGCGCCGAATTTCGTCAGGAGTAGTGGGAACTTGGGAAGCTTTCAATCGATTTTTGAGAAGCAAGAACAATCAATAGCTTGTAAAGATTTTATTTTGTCAATTTTGGCACATGGATAGCCGCCATTAGAAACTGCCTATCTAGCGGATACTCTTCGTAGTTGTCTATGTGTGTGTGTGTGTGTGTGTGTGTGTGTGTGTGTGTGGATGGTCAGTGCGTGTTTGGTGTGGGTGGTTCGTTTGGTTTGACAGCGCGTGTATTTTATTTATATTTGTATGACATTGCTACCCAGCGAAATGTCAAAAGCAAACAAAGCCAAGCACCGCCACAATAATCATAACAACAACATCAACAACAACAACAACACCCGCAACTACAATGTGAAAAACGCTTGCGCCGTTTTGGAGCAGACAGACGCACATCTACAGATACAGATACACAGATACTTTCGATTTTCACATGCTTTCGCTTTCCGTTGACTCTACATTACAGCTCGTGGGTTGAATTTTTATGTGTGACTATAGAAGCCTGGTGCGGAATGTAGTAATAAAATGCGATGGAAGGCAGAAGATTTTGTTTTGATTGTAATTGCGGTTGAAGGGATATTGGCGAAACAGTTTGGGAAAAGGATAAAAAAAGAAGACTGTGATAATATTTAGTAAAGCTGAAGCCGATTACGTAAAAAGGATTTGTAAAAACAAATGTATGAATTGAAATATTAAGTATTCTCAATCTATTTAAACAATTATGTACATTATTCTGGTAAATAATTATTTATTGCTTTGTTTTCATAAATTGTATTAGCCGGATGTTCATAGTGGATAACTTATATATAGTTTTTCTTTTATTAATGTTAACTTCTATTGAATATGAATTGTTTTCATGCTCTGCCCGCGTAGCACTTTGAACTCCCACCCATCAATCAATTCAATGTCAAAGTATCTGACGGATATACATGTTTATATTAATACAGCATTGTACTACAATTAGTTGTACAACAATTATAATTGGCCTATTTCCATGCGTACTATTCAACATAATTATATATATATATATAACATTATGTTATGATAATTATGTTAATTTAACTAACCTGCCTATAATTTGTTTAATTCCAATTGGTTTTCTTTTTTATGCCCAAGTTCTTCGCTTGCCCGTTGACGTAGTAATAAAAAATATGAGTTGTCAAAGTTGTCGCATAAATATCTCAAACATATAGCTAATAGCGATTATATACACGCGCATATATATACATATGTTTATAAGAATATATACTATGTGGAAGTCGTCGTTATGTAGAGCTATGTATTGCGTGCCTCGGTATCGTTATATGCGTAGATGCCTCCGCCTTAAAAATGTGCCAAGGAAGTGACCCAGCGAATGGGGTTAGCAAGGATATGCTTGGCCTGAACTTTCACTTTCAAACACGCACACACACTTATACAACTCGGTTCTGGCCCACAAATGGCGCTGGTTGCTTAGATAACACTATTTAATAAAGTTGTGTGCACTTTTTAGGACGATATGTTTAGTATTTAACTCGTTTCATTTGGTTTTTAACTTTTTTAATGTCACACGCGACGGTTCGAGAGTTGCTTGTAATGAAAAGGAGCTTTACCGTCGGATCTAGAATACGAGGCACAACGATTCGCGATAATACGAGATACAAAATTTCAATTTCAATTTAATTTCATTTCTTTATTTTGCCAGCGAACGTCGTGGCAGCCGTGGCAGCACCGCCAGTTGTAGTGGCAACGACGGCGACTTGGTCGCAATAAGAGTGTCATTCAAGGGCATTGCAAGGTCGTAGCAGCTCACAGTAGTCGACAGTCGACAGTCGGCAGTTGCGTCTTTCGCCCACTGGCAGCTACGTTGCTGAGAGTACGCACGGCATGGGCCTTATTCAGATACAGATACAAAGATACGAACACTTTTTGCAAAGAGAACTTATACATACATAGAGAACGTGAGAACGACAGCTAGAGAGAGAGAGAGAGAGAGAGAAAGCTAGGGAGAGCAGCTATCCAGTAGATCGCACAGTGCGCTTTAATTAGTATTAATTTGCCATCTGTATCTGTATCTGCTACTGTGCACAAGTGTATCTTGTAGATACAATAATGCGTTATCTCACTAATTGTTTTACAATATTTTGTAACTTTAACGCGACGACATCTGCATTATACTATTACGTTTTCTAGCCTGTCCGTGCGGCTGTCCTGTCGTGTGGCAACTGACGAATGCCTTCAGCGTGTTGCAAGCTCTGTGGCATGCCAGCAACTCCCGCTTTTCTCTGCCGTTTAGTCACTCTCCACTGACAGAGTGGGCTGAATTTGGGTGGTGTTGTGTATTTTTTGTTGCCGCAGTCAAACGAGCGAAAACGAGTGCGAGAGAACAATAGATGCTAAAGCAAAGAACAGTGGTAAACATGATGTTGCAACTGATGAAACTTAATAAAAGGTCAACCTATTTCTTTGCCAAATGTATACTAAAAATATTTACATATTATACGGTTTTAAAAATGTTCAAAATCTTTATCATTCAAAAAATATTGCAATTAAATTTTGTTGGTACAGTATTTGTACATATTTTAAGCTTTTAAGAATGTATTAATCTTCTTGATTCCCAAAATATTCAAGCTAAAATGTATAAGTATTAGTAAGTATTTGAAACTCTTTAAAAATGTTCAAATTTATAGAGGCACAATCTCATTAACTTCCAAAATATTTTAATTAACTTGCATAATATTTAATTGCACATATTTTAAGCAGTTTCAAATTTTTAATAGAAGCAAAAACATTTTTATTCCCCTAATACCCTAGTTTAAATCTATAAGAATTATTAGTACATAATTCTAGCTTCTTTTCAAATTGATAAAAATACAATCGTTTTCATATTTGCACATAAGTTAAGCTTTTGAAATTTTGTCATACATTGTTGTCTAATTAATGATAATATAATAAATAACTGGTTAATATTTCTTGACACGAAAAATGTGGAATTTATCCCAAATGTGCAGTTAAATAAATTATATAAATATATAAAAATATTTAAAGAAATATTTTATATATTTATATATATATATATATATATATATATATTTAAAATATACAGAAATTTTGTTTACCAATTCTTTTTATTTTTCAGTCAGATAAAGCTTTAAAAAAATCGCAAACATTTGACAAAAGTATCACAACTTAAAATTTTAAGCTTTAACCTGCTTAAATTATTTATCATATTTATAAATCTAACGTCACAAAAATGAAAATGACCCTTTTTCTGTATTGGGGTTTCGTCAGATTTCTGCGATATGAAAAATGGCAATTTGTAGTCTTATTAAAACAAAATTTATTGTGTATCTTGAACCACTGTTAAAAGGCGTGTTTATCTCTCTCAGTCTCTACGTCGCTCTCGGACTCACTCTCTCTCTCTGTCGCGTACTCTTTATGCTATTTGCTCCACTCAGTCTAGTGTGAAGCCGGCATTTTTTAAAGGTTTTTGTTTTGCTTGATGTTTGTTTAATGTTCTTGTTGTTTATGTAAAGTTTTCAGTTTGTTTTTAATTTGCAATGTATTTATGGTTTTTATTTGTCTGTGTCTATGTACATATGTGTATATATTATGTACATACATACATATGTACATATACAAAATTATTTATACAAGAATTTTTGTGTACCTTGGATGTTGTTTGCAATTCTCTGTTGTTGTCTTTAAGGTGCGTTGACCGCAATTGGCCTGTTTTAAAGAAAATGAAATTGCAATTGCCGCCTGCTCCCCTATATAAATCTGTATGAATGTATGTATGCATGTATCTACATCTATATGTATATGTAACTATGTATCTATATCTGTATCTGCATTCATATTGCAAGCTGCAATTGTATAAACCGGACCGACATGCTATGCAATTGCTCTCTTATATCTTTGTCTGTCTCTCTATGATTTGGTCATTCTCTTTGCATAATTTACTCTTCTGTTCCACTTTCATTTTTGAGTCAAAAGCTACTTTCGCTTTCATTTCAATGCGACGGCGCTCTCATCTACATTCATACATGCACGTTGTGAATATTATACCCTGTTCTTCTTCTTCAGCTATGAGCCAGGTTAAGTGAAAATTGCTTTAAAGCGGCTTTGATTAGCGCTCGACATTGAATTGACTATAATTATTATAGACAATTTCGATACGCAGTTTTTTATACATATAATATTTTTTTTGTTAGAATATTCAACTTTTATTATTAATAACCTTAATTTCTTGTTGTCTCCATTTTTATAAATTTTTGATTATTTTACTTTCCGTTTTAATATATAATAACAAGTAAATTTAATTGTTATTTTAAATTCATATTATCTAATTTTATATTTAAATTTATATTTTAAATAAATAAATAATAAACAAGTGATAAAATAAATAAATCTAAGAAATAAAATCCCTTTTGTTGTTCTTGATGGAATAAAATGTTAATTACTTTGCCGTTACTTTTACTATATTGTTAAAGAATAATGTCTACTTTTTATCGTTTTATAAAAAAAAGAATGGCATACTCTTGGGCTGCATTGGTAATTATCCGAATATAAAAATATTTATTTATTAAATATATTAATAATACCATTTACGTATTATGATAATTTTTATTTATTTAAATAAATTGATTCCGTTCAATTTTAAACAGCAAAGAACTTTTAAACCGACGTTTATTTGGCGCGTCGCTTTGGGGCAGCCCTGGTAAGCGAAAAGAGCGCCACATGACAACCCTGAGCAGGTTGCCTGACAATCAGCTGTTCAGCAGTGTCATTATTTCGCCCAACCACAAATCTTGTTTACACATAAATTTAAAGATAACAACAATAAATTTAAAACGTTTCCCTGGACACGTTGTTGTCGTGCCTGTCTTCTGGCACGTTGGTTTCGTCAGCAGCTTAAGCAGGGGCAGAGGCGAAAGCATATCGGGATGTCGTCCAGTATGATTTGTGCAAGGAATTCCATGACGCAGCCAGGCTCCGAACTGCCCGTACTTACAATTCATCAGCAGCAGCTTCAATTGCGCCAGGAGAAAACCATCAGCGATGTGTCAACTGTTCCACATGTAAGTGAAATTCGCAGTTGCTGTGAAAGCAACGAATTAGAAATCGATGTCAAGTTCTGGTTGCCATGGCAGCCGTTGTAACGGCGTCCCTGTCAACTATGAGAACAGCTGTTTATCCACTGCAGTTGCATTTGGTGCATTTGAGGCATATGGCAACTCGCACTCCGTATGTAACACGAAAGTCTCTTGCCCTCGAAAATAATAAAATTAAAAATTAATCTACAAGTTATCAGCTAAACATATGATTAGTAACAATTAATCATCTACGACTTTTCTGTTCTTGCAAATCCTGCAATATCTTAAAACATTGGCAATTGATTTATAATTAATTAAATTATTATTCATTTTTGAATCAATTTTCATCTAGATTTCAACAGTAATCTTATTTTCCCTATCATCATCAAATATTTTGAACGAACTTCACAATTATACATTGTATTTGTCAATATGTAATCATATTTCGTTTGAAATTGAATTCAGAGTCCAATTGAGATTTGTCGTTTCAAGTTTCCCCTTTTTCGAGCCAGCTGCAGTTTTCAGTTCGGGTTTGCCTGTCGTCCGCGACACTCGTATATTGTCAACAAGCAAACAAACACAAACAGCAAAAAAAATAACTCAATTTTATTTCCGTCATTGATCAGATTCTTTCTTTATTTTGAAAACGTTGTAATTGCATTGTAAGTATTTTAAAATATGATATACTAGTACTATAGTAGTATAGTATTAGTACTTAAGTATAAAAATAATTACATGCTCGAAATCTAGATCATTAAATAATCTTAGATGTGATCTCCTCTTTTAGATGCTTATTGAGGATGAGATTCATGGAGTCATCGAGATTCCCAGTTACATTGAGGAGATAGTGAATCACCCTCAGTTCCAACGCCTCAAGAAAGTGAAACAAATGGGGTTGCTCAGGTTGTCTGATAAACCCAATGGTGACCATACCCGCTATGATCATTCAATTGGGTAAGTTATATTCTTAGAAAACAATTAGATAAATATAATCCATTTGATTCAATTGCAGTACGTATAGGTGTGCGCAACATCAACTGAATGCTCTCAGGCGCAATTCCAACTACAAACCTGAATTACCAGAATGGTGCCGACACTCGGTTGAGATTGCGGCTCTGCTGCATGATATCGGACATGGTCCATTTTCGCATAATTGGGAAGCAGTTTGTGGACCCAGCTTTGATGTGAGTAACTGCATTTGAATTATTTGAATAAATTGTAATTTATTCACTTATGTATTTAGCATGAACTCAACGGAGTGATCTGTGTGGATCAAATATTTGCGAAGGTGAAAAGCCAGGAGTTGCTGTCATTGCGCGATGACTGCAATGGACGCGGTGTGCAGCTGATTAAGGCTTTGATATTGGGCAAAATTGAAATGTTGACTTTTCCAATGATGGGACATGGTTATATATTTGATATTGTGCACAACAGTCGCTGTGGTCTAGACGTGGACAAGTGGGATTATCTGCGTCGTGACAATAAACGACTGCAAATTCTTAGCGAGGAAGAAATGCAATTCGATGATGTCTTTCTTAAGGCTCGTATATCACCGGATGGTCAACGTATTGAATATCGCTATGATGACTACCATCTTATATATAAACTGTTTGTGGCACGCTGGAGTCTACATATGGGCGCCTATCAGCTACCCAAGAACCTGGCATTTGATAGCCTCTTGACGAAGATTCTCCGCCGTTGTCAGACGGATCTGGTGCACTTGAGGGGTGACAGTAGCGGCTGGGTTGATTTCAACGATGACAGTGTCTTGCAAGTGATAGCCAGCGATCCTCAATCAATTTATCTTAGTGCCCCAGAACGCTGGCTGGAGACGACAGCCTGTGAGGATCAAAATGATGATTACATATGCGTAAAAAGCGAAAAACTTGGACCCGGTGTGGATATGAAGCCTGATGAGTTCTACGCATTGTACGGCGATAAGAGGTGAGCTTACTTAAAACTTAAATATTACATTTAATACTTATTTAGTTTTATTTTACTTTAAATTAATTGTAGCAAGCAGCGCAGCATTACACGACAAATGGCGCCGACTTCTATCAACGCTTGCTTCAAACTGCTGTAGTAAAATCTGCAGTCAATTCATTAAAACCACCTTTTTTTGTTTGTGTTCAATTTAAAAAGAGAACAGCGTAGCGGAACTCTGTTACTCACAATATATTTCAGTAGATATAGGATATATTTGATGTTTTGTTTGTTTTATTATTTTATGTGTTTAATTATCATTTTGTTGTTCCCCTGTAAACTGAAAATAAACATTTAATTTTTCCATTACCATTAATAATTAAGAAGCTGTAATCTGTTTGCTAATTAAAATAACAAAGCAAGTTACAGTCAATTCATATATAAATGCATAAAGATCATTAAATTATATGATCTGGAAGCTGCTATTATCAGGATGGAACCTAACTATTAAAAAAATGGTTTAAAAACAATGAAAATATAAAAGAGAAATAACAGGGCCTTTCCTATTGACTAATATGTAATTAATAGAAATTAGACATATGATATGTATCTGAAACTACCTCAAGCCATGATAAATCTAGTTCATGAAAAAATAAACAAAAATAAAACATTGTTTCGGTAGCAATTAAAACTGATCGAGTGCCATATGGTTCATTACACAATGTACTTTTGTCTACGGCTGCTAACGAAAGCAATTTGAAAGTATGCTCGAAAAAAATCTAAAGTTCTTTGGTCTGTCAAAGTAAACTGACTCACTACTTTCTTCCACCAATAACTGTTTTCATATACGATTGTATAAGTAAATAATATTGATAACATTTTCGCATACTCACGTCTACAATGAACTCATTTGTTAACTCTGAAATTGTAAAGATTATAGTTTAGATAAACTGTTTTCTTATCTTAAAATATCATTTATTATTTTTACAGTTTGTGAGCTTAAAAATCGTAATCATAATTAAACATAAGTATTAAAAACAACAAATTTCAACAGTTCACTTGAAGACATCACAATTCGAACGTATTTTTCATAAAAACTAACTAAACAATATAAATATACGTATCTATATGTATTTGATAAGCATTTGAAACATATTTTATAACCAATTTGAAATATACACAATGAAAACAACTATTTTCTATGATATGTGGGTTGAAGGGAGGGTAGCGCATATTACTTAATTGACTACAGGATTGAGTATATGTATATTTTTTACAACAATATGTCCGAATCGACTGCTAATTACCCCCCAGGGCTGCCGGATGTGCTGTTATAATCCTCTGGGGCAAATGGGCGGCCAGATATTGTTTATGCAATCTCTGGCGACAGAACTGATAAAATTCAATCTCATTCGTAAAGTTGCGACGCACAATATCCTTGACATGTTCGCTAACGGGTGGTTTGAAGTTGTTTTTGTTGATCTTGGTTAGATACTCGGCGCTATCTGTGAGTGAGAAAATTAAAGAGAAATACATTGAGTTATATATTTTTTATATATTTAATATCATTAAATGTATTTTTCTACTAAGTGTGCTAAAATTGTCAGACAAACTTCTCTTAAAACGAAATTGTGGTACATCTAAAACAATATATGTTTTCTCTTGGAAAAGTTCTCCTCTAATAATATTTTGCTTTATGAGAATAACTGCACTTACTTGCATATATATCTCGCACGCCCTCAAAAAAGCGTGGCACATATTTCTCCAACACAGAAAGCGTAGTGTTAAAATCTTCTAGAACTCCAACCACCGCATATTGTTGCTCCACGGCGAACTTGGCACGCTCCAAGGCACCAACGGTGTTGAAAGGACTGTAAATAGGACATTAAATCAGCTTATAGAAGTCGGGAATTAGTTAGACTGTTGGAAAACTCACGTGCACTCGTAATCATGTCCACAGAAGAATAAACTCTGACGACGATGATCGCCAATGCCTTCAACTGTGACACCTTGTGTGTAAGTGCATTCCTGGTCACCGTTGAGGACACACGTCTCGAAGTCCTTTTTAAGCCAGGCTGGATGGGGCAGTGGGAGATCGGGAAAAGCGGCCTTGCGTTCCACGAAATACCAAGGAGCACGCACATAATAAAACCAACTGATCACACGCTCCACCGGATCTCGCACCACATTCAGATAGATGGGAGTTGGTAAATTGAACTTGGTGAAATTGGTAAAACACACATGCTTAATAAAGACTGACGGCTCAGGCAGTTCACTGATAACCTCGGCCATTTCCTGCTGCTGATCCTCGGCCAGACGTATGGTCTCCACCTTCTGGACAGCATCGCGATGAAACTGAAAATTGTTGCGTTCTGATAGGCGACGCAGTAGCTCCATAAATGTTTGACTGCCCACTTTAGGAACACGGTTGAAGAAGACCAGCTCCATTTGAGCCTTGCGTGTGTTGTTTAGATCACGCACATTAAGCGATGACATCTAAGATGATATAAAACATATATTAGCTAGTCTATCAATCAAGGTGAATGTATATTGTGAAAGTTTAATGAGCTTACTCCATATTTACCTCACATTCCTTGGTGTTTGATATTTATTTCGTGTTGCAATAATAACTAAAGCTTGTCTTGTATAAGCCTTTTTCTTAAATTAATTTTATAGCATCAACTACGAGTATTGTCAAAGCTTACAACACTTAATTAAGGGACAATATTTTCGCAAACCGATTAAACTCACATTTGAGCTAAAAAGCTTTTAATGGGAAGCTTAATAATCTAGCTTATCACTGTTAACGGCTTGTGACGAAAGATGTATTATATACCGCTCTAAAGGTATTGTTTTAACTGTGATAAGCTTTTGGTAACTCATCTTAATCATGAGGTATGTTGGTGAGGCAAAATTTAATGAACTGCAGCAAATGGGGCCGTTGGGGCATTTGATAACATTTGATGCATAATTTTTCTAATGCGAAAAACGCGTTGAATGATACCTCGATTTTTTTCAATGCGTATCCAAGAGATATGAACATTTTAAATTTTAAGTGGCCTTTCCAAAATGAGATGAACAGTCACTTGTTTGACGGTTTCTTTGTATCAATGGTTGAGATAGCTTTCTTAAATTTCGCGGACTTATTCTCTATCATAAGCCCAGATATGTTTGTTTTATGACTGTTTGACAATGGCGGGATATCGCTAAAACCAGCTTGAATTGACACCTCTTCAGTTTTCAAACCATAGAAGCTACAGATATTTGTTCTATATATCGTTGGAGCAGTATATTTTAGAGCGCGTACATCGACCTTTCATCTAGTTTTAATAGTGCAAAATGAGTAGTCAATGTCCAATAATATTAAATCTTTTTATTCAGTGAATATTTGGTATAGGAGGCTATATGTTAATTGAGATTGTCCTCCAGTTTCAGTGCCAGATATTGTTTAAATAGACGCTGCTTGCAAAATGAATAGAACTCATATTCATGGGTAAAGTTACGCCTTACCATGGCCCTAACGTCGGCGTCCACGGAATATCGCCGATTGAGTTTGGTAAAACTTTGCTTGTTTACTAAAAAAAAGAACAGAGATTGCAGATCGGGGAAGTACAAGGTGAATGTTATGGGGACCTACAATTGAACAGTTTACGTGCATGATTGAAATACCGAGGCAAGTACTTCTCCAGTACGGTAAGGGTTATATTTGGATGATCCCAGGTGCCAACAACGGAGTATTCCTTCTCAACATTCCGTTTGGCCATTTGCACAGCGTAAGGCGAATTAAATGGTCTGCAGATGGACGGGATTTTGTGACTTGGAATTGAGCTAGTGTGGCGAATCTTAGTTGTTACTCACAGACAATTTTTGTGATTACCACAAAAGAACAGGGATTGTCTCTTAAAATCCAGGACTGCATCTACGATCGAATACTGGATATATTGACACTCGGGACTTGATTTCCGAACACAGTCATTGAAGGTCTGTTTATACCAGGAATTTGACTGCTGTGGATATCCTGGATAGATGTTACGACTTATGGCTAGCTTCTTGAAAGTGCGCTGTTCGTAGTAGTTGTGGATCATCCTTTCCACCGGATCCCTCACCAGGGATATATAAATGGGTTTTTCCCTTTTATATTCCGTGAAGTTAATCCAATTTCCATGCGCTATATACAGGGTGTCCTGCTGCAACTTACTCACCCAATGGACCTCGGTCTCTTGCTCCTTTACCGTTCTCGTCCGACTCACCCTTGGTACTGGACCATTGAGTACTACATTCATATCATTATTTGCGGAAAGGATTCGAAAGAGCGGTATCAAGTGCTCAGTCCCCACGCGCGTTGGGCGATTGAAGAAAACCACAGGCAGACCGGCAAATCGTGTATTGTTCAGATACAGAGGTCTAATATCGCGAAGCTAAGAAAGGTTTGGTTTTGGCATGTTGTAGCTAAGTGAGGAATCGATAACACACAGAGCAGCGAGATTATGCGAAGGTGAAACACAAATTAAGCGCGAAACGAACTCTCTGATTGATCTCCTATCTTTATAATATGTCAGGAAATACAATGAACACAATCAAGAATTTAGATAGCTACAATCATCTGGGTGACCATTTAAACTAATAATTAGAGATATAAATATTTGGTATTTAATATTTTAAGTATCTAAATAACTTTGGATATGTGAAACTCAAATTATATGTGTAAGGAAGAACAACAGACACAACTTATTTCATACAATTATTAATATTCCTAGTCTCTTTGTGCCCATTGAAACTAATAATTATAAATTGATTTGATTGAAGTTAAATATATGGTATTTATTTGTATTCTCTAAATAGCTTTGGATACGTTGAGATGGCGCTAAAACAGCTTCAGTAGAGTCTTTACTCAAGAATAATTTAGTTGCATAAGTACAGATATTATGAAAAATTCAGACGCTCCAATTCTGATCGTTTAAGGGCAATATACTGCTTATAAAGACGCTGTTTGCAGAAGTAATAGAACTCATATTCATTTGTAAAGTTACTCTTGACCATAGCTCTAACTTCTGCATCAACTTTGGGTTTCCGATTGTTCCGATTGCGATTCTTAAGTTTCTGCTCATACACTGTAAAAGAGCAAAGTTGAACTCGAGTTTTTGCCAGTACAATTGTACAGGGTCTTACTTGGATAGATTGTCGTGGCACGTGCGAAATATCTTGGTATATAATGCTCCAGTACGGCTAAGGTTATATTGGTTTCCTCCCAGGTGCCTACCACTGCATACTCCTCTTCAACCCTACGTTTGGCAATTTGTACTGCCAACGGAGAGTCAAAGGGTCTGAAAGCATTCGCACAGCCTTAGAAATTGTAGCATAACTCAATTCAACCCATTAACGCTCGTTGAATATAACTTTATTATTTTATGCCTCTACAGTTTCTAGCAAATGTACATTTGTAATAATGGAAAAAACGTGTAAAAACGCTGGAAAAGTACAACCACTTTTCAGTGAAAAGAGTGTCTTAGTAACCTGACAGCAAAAGAGAATGTAATGATGTTCTATAGTATGTAAATGATAGTTAATATCATTTCTTAAACCGTTCTGGCTTTTGCAGTTATTAAATAGTCAATTCTAGCTATAAAATAGCTAAAATGGCAACACTGTTACATAAATGTTATGCATACATTAACTTTCTATCTATGTTGAAAATTTCATTACGATCGGATAATAAATGCAGTAAGTGTGCAAAGAACTGTTTGTCAGGTTGAACTTAGCTATATTTCTACCGACAAGTGTTGCGTATCTGTGGCCTCTAACACTCGACTTGTTTAGATCTCGAACGTTAATGGGTTAATCGAATCTAAAGTACTCACAGGCAATCCTGGTCATGGCCACAAAAGAAGAGCGACTGTCGCTTATAGTTACCAACAGAATCTGTTACCGAGAGGGGAATATATTGGCACTCCGGGTCACCATTACGGACGCAATCATTGAAGCTCTTCTTGAACCAGGCCGTGGGTTTGATGGGGGCCTCAGGATTTCGTCGATAGTATACGGCATTGCGATAGGAGTTGCGGACATAGTAATACCAGCTGATCACGCGCTCGACGGGATCGCGGACTAGGTTTATAAAGATTGGCTTGGGCAGATTGTAGGCATTAAAGTCAATCCAAGAGGTATGCTCAATGTAAGCCGTGCCCGACACCAGGTTATAAATATGTGACGCTTTTTTGGCCTGCCCTTTGGGTAACAGTTGCCGTTTCGATGGCTGCTTTAGGCCCGTATAATCGATCTCGAAGTCGTTAATATCCTGTAGATACTCCATGAATTGCATCAAGGACTCGCTGCCAACTTTGGCGCAACGAGTGAAGAATATACGATCCATTTCCGCTTTGCGCGTGTTGTTCAACTGCTGGGGTGTCAGATCATGCAACTGGTTTGGGGAAGGGGATTGGGAGGCATAGGGTTAGGAGAACTTGCGTGTAGTTGACACACAAAGGATTAGACACAAAATGTACACACAAATATATGTTGGACGAGTGTGGTTTAATCTTTCTACTAATTTAGTGTTTATTTAATGCATTCGAGTATTTATCACCAATTACTTAAGTTAGATTTCAGGGGGAAAATCCCCAACTACTTAATTCAACAATCCATGCTTGTCCAGCTCATTCAAATTGAGTGCCAAATACTGTTTATAGAGGCGTTGCTTGCAGAAATGATAAAACTCATATTCATGGGTAAAATTATTTCTAATCATCTCCTTGACCTCTGGCTCAATAAAAGGCTTGCGTTTGTTCTTGTTCCGATTCGTGATCTTGTTGTTATGCACTAAATAGTAATGGGAAGTTGGTAATTAGGTCTTAAACTCAACGACAACGGAGAACTGTTCAACCTACTCTCAAACATCAGCTTGGCGCCGCGAAAGAATCGAGGTATATAACGCTCAAAGACGGTCAGGGTTATGTTTGTATCCTCCCAGCTTCCAACCACCGCATAATCTCGCTCCACATGCTCCTTGGCCATTTGTATGGCTGCTGGTGAGTTGAAGGGACTGCAAGTTTGTCGGTCATTAGGCAGAGTCCGTGTTGCCCCTGATTTCCCTGACCCTTTACTTACATACAATCATCATGATGACCGCAATAGAAGAGAGACTGTCTTTTGAAATTCGGAACGACATCCTTCACCGTATGCGGCACGTACTGACACTCCGGATCTCCACTGCGCACACAATCATTAAAGTTCTTCTTGTACCAGGACTCTGGTCGTATCTTCTTGTTGGGCGACTTGCGATACTCAATGGCATTCTTATAGGAGCTTCGTGCATAGTAAAACCAGCTAATGACTCGCTCCACGGGATCCCTAACCATATTTATATAGATGGGCTTGGGCAGATCGAATTCATCAAAGTCCAACCAATTAATGTGTCGTATATAGACAGTGCCATCGTCCATTCCTGCCACAAACTCGGCAACGTCCCTTTGATCACGCTTTTTCATTTGCCTCTGAGTGTTTTCTGCCAATCCACTGCGCTCCAAAATCAACTCATCATTGTACTCCACTAAGGCATTGAACAGCTCCAGCAATGCCTCACTGCCTACCTTGGCGGCCCGGTTGAAGAATAGAACATCTATCTCAGCATTACGAGTGTTATTCAGACGCGACGAGCTCAGACGTTGCAGCTGCAGTTGGGGCACGATTGATAATGGAATGGGTTGGAGTTACATTTGGACTTCTTGCTGTTCGTTTTGTTAGTTTCGCGATAGAAGTCAAGTTAGTGGGCAGAGATCTCTTAAGTATAATAGACAATAGTTGCAGTAGAAAACTCTTCCGATGCGAATAGATCGAGTTATAAGCAAACATCAGGTAAGATTTCGAAATAACCGTTGAAAAATAGATAAGAAGAAGATAATTTTCTGGGAAAATCTGCATGCACTTTTAAATAAATATTGTAGCACTCAGTTTTGTTTTTATTAGTTGATAAATTCACACTGTTGCTGCAGAAAATTTCCCAAGAAAGTCTCAGAATTTCTGCACAACCGTTTAAAAACCGTTTAGATAACAAGAATAACATTCCCTGGGAAAATCTAAATGTATTTTCTGATAACCCTCGTTACACTAAATTTTGCAATTTAATTATTTACATTTTGAATAAATGAGTCAATAAATTCATCCTATTAGTAAAAAACTCTTCCCATGCAATAAGATCAAACTAACTAGCCGCAAGCTCAAAAAGAGATAAGAAAGACACAAATAACATTGTTATACTCAATGTTACAATTCAATTATTTGCAATTATAATTTATTAGCCGATTTATTTAATTTCTTTACTATCTAATCTCTTATGGCCAGATCATTGGCCGCCTTTAAATTAATTAAGCTACTGTCCGTTCGCATTAGATCATTTAGCTTTAGGGCCAGATACTGTTTGTGTAGACGCTGCCGACAGAATTGATAGAATTCGATTTCCCGAGTGAAATTGCGACGCACCATATCAACAATATCCTGACTAATGTGAGGTTTCATTGGATTGTCATTCGACTTGCCCGAATGAAGACCCGCTGAAAAAATGGGTGCGAATCAGTTAGAAGACAGAGCAAACACTTTTAGAACTTCTGAGTACTTACAGTAGTACATCTTGGAGGCATCCGCAAAATAACGCGGTATATAGGCCTCCAAGACGGCAAGGGTTTCATTCGTATGCTCCCAGGTGCCGACCACTGCGTAATCGCGTTCCACATTCTGTTTGGCCAACTGCAGGGCCAGGCGGGAGTTAAAGGGTCTGGTATGTTGGGAAATATATAAGTGGGGGTATTTGAGAAGCTCTTCCCATATTTTCTAAACTAACTCACGTGCATTTGAATTCATCGTGACCACAGAAAAATAGCGTCTGCCTACGATGATCGCCCACCCGCTCCAGCAAGGATCCCTCAATGTAGGTGCAGACCTTTTCTCCACTTAGGACACACTGATCGAATTCAGTGTTGACCCACTGTGGATTGGGCATTTCACGATTATTGCGACGACGTCCTGGCACAAAAACCCATGGAGCACGTATATAGTAATACCAACTGATCACTCGCTCCACGGGATCTCGCACCATGTTTATGTAAATTGGGCGGGGCTGTTCATATTTACTGAAGTTCAAAAAGTTCACATGACTGGCAAAGACGGTGCCGTCCTCGAGATTGACTATATTATCGATCCAGTCACTCTCATCGGCGGGTTCCAGTATGGGTGTTATGCCTCCATTCTGTGGATCCTGTTCCACCTCAAAACCGTGCACTTTTCCCAGTTGTCGCATCAGTTCGATGAATTGTATGCTTCCCGTTTTGGGTACTCGATTATAGAATAGGACATCGATTTCAGCTTTCTTTGTATTGTTAAGCTCATTGGGATTTAGTCCAAGGATCTGTGAAAGATCGAGGGACACCGTTGAAAGATATGCGAGCTACGGACATGCAAGCTGACCATGAACCGACTGAGGATTAGTAGCGAAAAGAAAAGACTTGTTGGCAATAGTTTTCAATAAAATAAAGATCCCTGTATTCGATTTAGGTCTAAGAATTAGCTACAGTCTTCCTGATGGCTATATACTGTTTGTAGAGACGCTGCTTGCAAAAGTTATACAATTCAATCTTAAATACGTTTCCACATCCTCATCCAAGTGCTTGTCATGCAGCGTTGCATTTATCATAAACTTCTTCTGTTTCGCTGAACTCCCGCAAGAAAATCGTAAAGTAGTAAAAGTAGATCGTATATAAATAAGTAGTCGAGTCTCAGATAACACCTACAATAGTACACTTTTGAGGCATCGGCATAGAATCTAGGGATATAGGCTTCCAGCACTGCCACAGTGATATTTGTATTCTGCCAGATGCCGAAGACGGCATGTTCCTTTTCCCCATTCGATTTGGCTATTTGAGTGGCTACCTCAGAATTCATATTACTGAAGACTGCCAAACTTCTCTATTAGATTAAACAATATAAATTTCCGTTCAGATACGAGGAAAGCTGTGCTGCTATCAGTCCAGCAAGCTTGAATTAAAGACAAAAGTGTAAAATAACTTATAGAACCTTTCTATCCTCCAGAGGTGAAAAACATTGCAAAGGAAGAACGTAAAAATATTCAATCCAGACACAGCACTCAATGACTTCCTTAACAAGCCTTTGTCTATAATTTGCCTTCAGTTTTGTAGTGCTACAACACGTTAACAATTTTTCAACAATTCCAGCAGTTGAAAGATTACAATAATAGTAAAAGATATTGTACCAAGTAAACATGAGCAAAGTTTTCAATCATAGAACAAATAGCCCAACAACTCACATAGGTACACTGATAAAAACAAAGTATGAGAAAAATATTCATTTGAGACAAAAAATTCTAAAAAAAATGGATAAGACCAAAAACATGTAAGCCCACTTATAATTTTTAAAGTTGTCTTGCTCTAAAAATATTGTTATTCTTTTAAGATGAAAGGTTGAGAATTTATATATTATATATATCTCTTGCAGGTTGAACCTAGGTAAAGGCAGAATGCCACAATTATAAAGTTCTTCTATTATTTGAAGGATTGAACTGAGCGTTAATTTGAATTTCCAAACAGTTGGGGAAATCACACAGCTTGTAGTTGAGAGCGTTAAGTGAAAGTTTCGATGAATTATGTCTAATAATTTTATTCGATAGTTGGCACAGCTTAGCTTAGTTAGACTTTAGTTTAATACTCGTTATCATCGGTCTTTCCATTTTGTTGTTGCGGCATAAGGAGATAATCATCCTCGCCAAAGCGCTTTCCAATGTTGAGAGCGGCATATTGAAGATACAAACGCTGTCTACAGAACTCATAGAACTCTATTTCATTTGTTAGATTCTTGCGAAGTATCTGACGTGTGTCATCGCTGACAATGCGAGTGACATTATTGCGATTAACTCGAGAGAGTCCCTCCACGCCCACTGCAAAGTCGTTAGAGAATTAACAGATTTAACTGCAGGTGTCTTTAGGTAATGCTTACAATAATATGCCACTTTGGCGTTACGGAAATACCGTGGTATGTAGTGTTCGAGTACGGTTAGTGTGATATTCGTATCCTCCCAGGTGCCCACCACGGCATATTCTGCCTCGACAGTTCGCTTGGCCTTCTGCATGGCCACCTCCGAGTTGAAGGGCCTAATTCAAGGATGTTGATTCAATGACTACCCCTCCAATAGATATGCCTACTTACATGCACAGTTTCTTGTTCATGCCGCAGAAGAACAACGTTTGCCTGCGATGATCACCCACAGGATTCTTGATCTGCATTTGCTCAAAGGTGCAATATGGATCGTGATTTCGCACACACGTATCCAAGTCGAGATTAAGGAACTCGTCTGATGGCATATTTATGGAATTCTCCCCAAGCTTCGCCTTCATATCGTTGTAATACCATCTTGCACGCACATAATAATGCCAGCTTATGATGCGCTCTATGGGATCGCGTACCAGGTTAATGTAGATGGGACGAGGTAGATGGAATCTCGTAAAGTTAATGAAGGCAATGTGCTGACTGTAAATGTGTGGCTTTGGCCTTGTCAGCAGGTCCGCAATGAGATCCTTTTGGCCATCCTTTGGCATCAAGACGGTCTCCTTAACGCTGCCCGGATTTCGGTCATGAATAAATCCATTTATCGTGCCCAAGCGACGCATCAACTCCATCAGGGACTGACTGCCAACTTTGGGAACACGATTGAAAAAGACAAAGTCTGCTTCGGCATTTTTCGTATTGTTCAGCAGATCTGCCGCCAAGTTATGACCATTTTCATCATCATCATCCTCATAGTCAACTTCATCGTCTTTAAGATGTTTGTTCTCTGGCATCGCCAGCTGATGATCATGTGAGACCTTGTGCAAATGATTATGAGATTGATGGGGAGTTCTCTGATAAAAGTGTTCATCTTCTTCTTTATGTTCCCTGCCACTTCGGGGCACATGCACATTCTGACCACGCGGCTGCATAGAGGAGGCATTTGATTAGAGGACTATCAAGTCGGTACCAGCATTAGGAAACTAACTACA
Organism: Drosophila histrio; assembly: GCA_958299025.2. Lineage (NCBI taxonomy): Eukaryota > Metazoa > Arthropoda > Insecta > Diptera > Drosophilidae > Drosophila > Drosophila histrio. The sequence continues at coordinate 9,619,007 of OY729166.1, read as the reverse complement.
CGGTTAGAAGAATTTCAGAAGAGTTTGAAAAGACCAAGAAGCGTTGCGAAAGTTAAGAGTAGATATTTTATTCTTGAAATATTATCCGCTAACTGATCGATCTCTTTCCAATTGATGTGCTATATACTGTTTATTCAGACGCTGCCTGGCAAACTGATAGAATTCAATCTCATGCGTCAGATTCCTACTGAGCACCAATCTCGCCTCCTCGCTGATTGTCGGCCTCAATGCATTCCGATTCAGATTCTCCATCTGTTCTTGCATTGCATAGTACTCCTCCCGGGCGCCGGCAAAGAATCGAGGTATATATGTCTCTAGCACGCTCAGAGTGGTGTTCGTATCCTCCCAAGTACCAACTACTGCGTAATGCTTTTCCACATTCCGCTTGGCACGCTGCATGGCCTCAAGGGAGTTGAAGGGCCTGTGGAGGGTGGTGTTGGGTTGGGTGGCGTTTCAGCAAAGTGCGTTTCGCGTGGAGTCGCTCGATGAGTTGTCAGTGGAAACCATGTAGTGCAAGCTTGGCTAACAAGGCCAATGAGTGTTTAAAGTTACAAAACTCCTCAAATTAATATTCTGCCATATTAAACCAATTTAATAATTTACAATTCGCAGAAGAGTTAGAAATAACTCTTAACACTTTATAATTATTAACAACCTTATTACTAAAAGGTCTTTGGATAATGCGTCGCATATAGACGACCTTAACCAACATCTATTCCCACTGACAACTAATCGAGCAACCCTCGTCTAGTAGCTGCTTCTACTCACATGCAGAGCTTGGGATGTTGGCCGCAGAAGAAAAGCGTTTGTCTTCTGTGATCACCCAGATTGCCCATCTCCAGTTGCTCATAGACACACTCCGGTTCGCGTTCCAAGACACAACGATTGAAATCCTTTTGAAGCCATTCCATAGATGGCATTTTATAGGCCTTTCCAAAGGCATGGACACGATCCGCCAAATACCAGGGAGCACGTGTATAATAGAACCAGCTAACCAAGCGTTCGATAGGATCCCTCACCAGATTTATATAGATGGGCCATGGCCTTTTGAACGTAGCAAAGTTCACAAAGGCCACATGTTTGGTATACGAATTGGCTGTGCTGCAATTGAGTATCTCTGTGTTGAGCAAATTGCGTGCATAGCCGGTATCCATGAGTATCGTTTCGAGAAGTTGTTCGGGATCGCGACGCGCCTTGAAATCGTTGCGTTTGGCCAACAATTTGAGTAGCACCATCAATTTCTCACTGCCCGCCTTGGGCACCCGATTGAAGAACAGTGTATCCAGTTGAGCCCGCGGCGTGTTGTTCAGCTCTGCACTGGTCAGGTGTGGTAGCTGCCGGATTGCAAAAGTGGATGCAGTTGTTGCTACAATCACAGCACAAACACACAGAGATACACGCGTGTGTGTGTGTGGCACAACAAGTATAAGTGGTACACATACACATACATAGATACGAGTGGGCAGACTACGAGTATAAGCGGATTTTAGCTGAAGCAACAGGCACAAATTGACAGTGGGGCAACAGGTAAATGGCATCATCTGACTGCGCCACAGGCCAGAGTCATTTTCCTACAACCTCATCGCGAATTTTACAACTGACAACTGGCTAAATTATAATCCTCCCATTGGACTTACCTTTTACGCGTTTAATTTTTTTTTTAGCAAATTGTAATCATTATAAATCGAATTTCTATCGTTTCTATGTCGCAACTGGCGCATCTGACAACTAACTAACTCCGATTAATTTTTTTATTACCAAAAAAATTAATAAAATAAATATCTATGCTGACAAAATTCCAAGACTGAGTCGAAGTGTAGTTTTGTGTTAGTGTAAAGAGACAAGTTGCTTGGGTAGACAAAAGATATTTCACACTCAGCTAGAGTGTATACGAAAGAGAGATAGGCAGACATAGATTCAGTGGAGATATATATTATACCAGATAGAGTTCTATATGTGATAGTGTTTTGATGTTTGTGTTGGATGTTTTGATGTGTATGTGAGACAGTGCTATGACAATCGATGAGCAAATGGTACCCAAATGAGGGAGCATTTATACTTATAAGTAATACGACTACCAATCACATTATGAGCGAGACAAAGCGAGCGATTGAGAGACAGAGACAAAGAGCGAGAGAGAGAGCAAGAGGCAAGACACACTTTATGTAAATATCAAACACCAAGGAGCTGAAGCTACCTTTCCAACGTGCGACGAGTAGCTTGACTTTGATGTTTTTTGATGGCTTTCGTCGATTTTTATGGCCAGCCAGAATGTATGCAATAATGTTTACGACAATGACACATATGGATGGGTAATGCAGATCATAAAATATATTTATTAAATGGCTCTTACCTGGCCGGTGCTCTTCAGATATTGATAGGTGCCATGCAGCGTATTAATGTCATCATGTTCTGCAAATATAATTGAAAGAGTTTTATAAGGATATACTACGAAAAGTATATTGATTTTAAAGCTAATTTAATCGAGAAGTAATTTAACAAGTTCATTTTACGAAATGCTGACACAGCTCTTTAATATAATAACACTATTATGGGATACTATCAAATGCTTCAAAATTGAACGATATTTATTTTTAAAGCGTTTAACTTAAGATATTGTAAAGTTTTACTTGAATACCGTCAAACGATTTGAATAAAAAATCAACACAGAATGCTGGAAAATTAAACAGAAATCATAAGTAAATACGAGTACAACAAAATCGAATAATATTTTCTAATATTCCCTAAAGCAAAGGATGAAAATCCGATCCGAATTTAATACCCAATAGAATAATGTTTTCCCAATGTAATTATTTTAAAGATGTGTCTTTATACATTATTAATAATATTGAGTATAATTTATATTAATATTATTATTATATTATTTGTTTACTATACATATTTATTAAATGTAATTTCTTTATGCACTTATTTTCATTTATTTTATTTCATTTTTAGACCCTTTACTTTAAAAAAGTAAAACGGGTCTATTAAGTTTGTCAAAAAAAAAATGTGCGTAACAGGTCGAAGGAAGTCCGGCAGACCCCATAAAGTATATATATTCTTGATCAGTATCAACAGCCGAGTCGATATAGCCATGTCCGTCTGTCCGTCTGTCCGTCTGTCCGTCTGTGCTGGCGTATGAGCGCCTAGATCTCAGAGACTATAAGAGCTAGGGTCACCAAATTTTGTGACAATACTCCTAAGGGCTGCACAAAGGTCAAGTTTGTTTTAGAATTTTGCCACGCCCCCTTCCGCCTCCATAAATCGAGAACAAAATTTTTGAAAGCCCATTAAACAAAAAATATTAAGGCTAGAGTCCTGAATTTTGGCACACAGGACGGGTATCAGGGTCCTAACGTATCCTGTAAATTTCATCGCGATCGGATAATAATCTTGGAAGATATTCAAAAAAAACGAAAAATCCCATATAATGGTCAATTTTAAAACTGGAGCCTTGAATTTTGGCACACAGGACAAGCATCGGGGTCCTAATGTATCCTGAAAGTTTCATCACGATCGGACAATAAACTCGGGAGTTATTCAAAACCCAATATTACTGAGTGTCGGACCAAAGGAAGAAGAAGAGCATGTTGACGTAACAACGCGCTATGGGGTACTATCTATTAGTGTCACTCTTATTTCCGTTTAGAAGAATAAGTAAAGGGTCTCTCATAGTCGACTTCGACTGTAGCCTTTCCGACTGGTTCATTTAACGAACGTTCATAAGTTGTGCATAACAAAAATTTGGTTTTTATTAACTGACAATTTTCCATTTTGAATTTATGTTTTGTCGGCGATCTTAACACTTACTGAGAGCAGTGCCAGCTCCTCCCCTTTGGGACCCTGTCAATACTTTTACTTTTTGGCAAGTGTTTATGCAATACGAGAGTATGACTGGGAAGTCAACTCCATTTGCAAGTAGTACTACTCACAAGCTGGCAGAAATGGTAAATAATTGTGAGTGCAATAAATATGCAAGCTCATGATGATTCCTTTCACTTTCAGGATGATCATCTCCCTATCTGTGGATCAAGTTCCGTCTAACCGTAGCCATTTTCTTTTGTGTTATCAGCGCTTTTGAAAGTTGACCAAAACTTGGTTAACTAAGGAAGGAAACCGTTCAAAAGTGTCGCCACAATTGGTTACGCTCTTTCGTTGCGTTGTAAGGGCAATTAAAATGTAAAATGCCCAGGCGTAGGTAGCATCAGCTTCAACTTTATGAACTGCGAGTTAAGAGCTTGCTATTGCATACTAAATGACTGCAATTCAGCATTTGGACAGGCGGAAAACATCTTGATTTTTGGTCGACTGCAGTTGATTGGAGTGCTGCGAATTGTGGTGCTGCCTTGTGGTCGCTTTTGTTGGACCGAAGAGGAAGGAGTGTTTGGCGGAGTGTGGGCAGTTCGCGCCACTTTCGTCTCGCGGCTAAGCATTTCATAATTTGCCCGCTGGAGCCTGATGAACAAGGAAGTCGGTCTGAGTTTGAGTTCGAACTCGAATCCAAATCCAATGGATATAAACCAGATTTGTTGTGTACATGGTTTGCTTTTGGTCTTTGGTCAGTTTCACTGAAAAATCTGAATGAAAGTGGCCAAGTCTAACAGGTTTTTTTTTTTTTTTTTTTGCTCACGAGCAAATTGCATATCGCATTCGAATCCAAGTCACTGAACCAAAGTGAAATACATTTTGTGGTCTGCCTAAACCACACAAGTCAGAGAAGCCTTTGCATCAACAACTTTTCTCTTGGCACTTTTTGTGTGGTCTTGAAATTGGGTTACATGCATGTTTCTTATGCAGTTGCTCAGTAACTCAAAGACACCCCCTCAGCCACCCCTATGCTAAGTAAATCTAGTTTTTGCGATTCTTAAGTTATTGACAGCCTTCGGTTTCGCCTCTACGCTTAGCCCCGGCTAACGGCCATTTGAGCTGCTTTGAAGGTAAACCACATTACAAGTGTCAGCTACAGAGAACAAAAACTTCATTAATGAGTTCATGTACCCACTCAGTCAGGGGCGGAGCTGCATCAGGCTACGACTCAGAAGTTTACTAATAGCAGCTAACAAACTACTAAGTGGAGAGCAATCAAAGTCAACTGCAGTTTGATTATACCAACAGATTCCATGCTACTCCAAATTTCAGGCAATTTAAGCGAGACTTCTGAGTGGCAAAGGACTTTTCTCATGGTATAATCTAATAAGGGTATTTATGTATTTAAGTGTGATCTGACGGGACTGACAATCAAGCACTGTGCCAAATTGGAAATAGGACATTATTGATTTTATTATGTATTTATTTATTGTCAAACTATTGTATTGTCAAAGTAAAATGATTGATTTCTTTGTCTTTGCAAAGGATAATATGTTTTATTATTAGTTGAATTTTAAAGAGATTGAACTAATGTTGGCACTCTGATAGACATCATATAACCCCAAGAGTTTATCACATTAACCTAAGGATATTTTAATCATTCAGTTAAGTCAATTAACTTCTTTCAATGCAGACTTACTGTTAACATGCGGAGACCTGCCAATTTTGTAGATTTATGATCTATCAAATACATATAAAAACTCTATAGGCCATCAATCATTAAACATAATAGTCAAAGCTTAACTACCATTAATACATTTCTTATTTATTGAAGTAAATTACTGGCGCTTCAGTTCAAGGTACAGTAAAACACTATTGACTCTTTATCGTATTTCTTATAACACACACAAATTTGAGATACATCTGTGATTACACATTGCATTGCAAATTTATAAAAATATTTGGTAAACTTAAGTATTTCCGATCTTTCCTTAATCAATCACGTTTGCTCCTACCATGTTCATCGATCAGTTGGTTAACTTGCTTTTTTTTAATGAATTTCAACTAGACCATTGCATCGCCCAAAGGCCAACTAACTGGCTGTGTATCTATCAAGTGGTGCAATTGAAAATGAAGTTTGTGTAGCTTGTACTAACTGCAATAAACTGGTTTGAAAACATTCAACAGATAAAATTTGAATTGTTTTATGGTTCAGTTTAGTTTGTTGTTCATTGGTGTAAATATAATTAAGATCAGTGATTTGGTAACAGATTAATTTAAGTTGGTTCAAGAGTAAGTCAATGCGATCTTAAGCGATCTTAGCTTCAATCCCCAACAAAATGCCGGTATTCCTAAAGCTTTTTTCATTCTTTCAGTCTAACTGCGTGTTCCCACTTGTTCAGTAGAGCAAAAACAAACCGCACACTAAACTCAAAACTACTACACTACACTACACAAACTAAGCGTCTTCGTTGTTAATTAGCCCAAGTCAAGTTCAATGGTGGAACAAAAACTTGAGGTGTCATCAGCTTGACTTAGGTGAGTTCGTTGAGTACTTGTATTTGTTTTCAAAGTCGTCAAGTCGTGTGAGTCAATTATATGAAATATTTATGAATGAATGGTTAGCAATAGCTAAAAGGCTTTTCCTTTTGGCTTTTTGGGCAGACAACGAAATATCTCATCAGCGACAAACCAAGGTTTTTCTTCTTTTTTTTTTTTTGGCCATTAGCCATTTTTCCTTGCTTTGGGTCTTAGCCAGACAATTTGTATCTGTCGTCTGTGCCTATGCACGACTGCTGCAGTTGACGCGTGCGTCAAACAACACCAACAACAACGGCAGCAGCAATAACAACTACAACAACAGCAACAGCAACAATAGAGCAAACAACAGCTGCGCGATCTCAGCCCCCAAGTGCCTCACTATCGTATTGGAGCGCATCTGCAGACATCGTCGGAGTTGGAGTTGTTGTTGTAGTTGTATTCATCATCATCATGATCACATGATCATTGCACAGTGGTTCAGCAAACGACAGTGAAGGAATAAAATTTAAAAGACTGCAATGCAAAACATCGTAATAAGAAGAAAATATTTATTATCCTGTTAAACATAAAATGAAGTTTGCATATTGCATATTTTAAGGCATCGTAAAACGAAGAGCTGAGATTAAATTTACATTTATTATCTTGGTGAAAGTCGTAAAGCTGAATGCTATAAAACTGTATGCATATCGTAGCAACGAATGTCGTTAAATAAAATGTAATTAAATGATCGAATAATTAGACTTTGTACACACATAAAATAACTATGAGTTTATCATATGAGAATATCTCTAATATACAAAAAAAAGACAAATTTCTAAACAATATAAAAATGATCAAAATAAGTAGTCTAACAATCAAAAGGGTTTCTCTATTTTTAAAAATGTTTGTTTATTCCAAACTTTTTGTAGACGAATACTCTAAGTTATGAAGAGTACCTCTTAGTTTTGGTCATTATTTTATTAGTGTTCTTATAATCAATGCCACTGGTCGCTTAACTAAACATCAACTTTAGAACCACTGTACACTGTGCATTATTCGGTTGGCTTTTGTTGCCGGTAATCACCGCACTTAGGCGTGAAGCAGCCGTGTCGCGATCTACGTCCCCGCCGATATCACTCCTCTGGTATCTATCGTATGATCCAAGTTTTGGCATACTCGTAATTCGTCAGTAGCAACTGCCGCAAGCAGCAACTCCGTCTAATTTGCAAATGGATTGCAGGCCTAGACGAACCAAAGCTTCCGGCATTGAAATTAAGGTTTTTGCATGCGGAAAGTCTGATTTGACACAATACCGAGTCAGTACGTACATACTATTTCTCAGTTGCAGTCTAACTAATGATACAGTTATTAGTTAGTTGGCTGCCTCAAAGTTTGGGTTCGGTTAAGGCCCCCATTCGCCTGGTGTTCTGGTATTCTAAAGTGGCAATCTCAAGAGCTCTTTTCACAGAAAAGGTCAGATTGGGGCAGTCAAATCATAGAATGTATGCATACGAATACATTGATGTGGATTCAAGTGCCTCAGCATAAATTTGTAAGTACACAAAATGTCGAGTGACTCTCAGCTAAATGATTTTCTCAAGTTTCGATTGTCACATGAAATGTGATCTATTTTTTTTTATGTTCATTAAATGTAGTTTGGCATTTATATGCCATGCACTTCAATGACACTGAAGTGTAAATGTAACAATGTTTTTTACAATTAAATCAAATGCAAGTATTGCATTGACTTTCACAATATTTGCATGTTGATGAACTATTGTAGATACTATATTAAGTATGCCAACTTTTGGTTAAATAACAAGTGTCAAATGATATAGTATATCTAACTATAGACTTTATAAACTTTGTCTTTATTTGCAGATTATGCTGGTGCTTTCTTCGAACTGTTAAAAATAGTGATTAACAGTCAACTTTACTTGTTTACTGCTCAGTAATTATATAACCAACTTATAACTATAACAACAAGTCTAATAATTGAGGGACGTGCTTGAATAAATGCAGACATATGGTCATGGTTATTTCATTCGACAATCATAACAAGATCTCTACTCTATACTAGTTTCATTTGAGTCGATTTTAATGGCTTACACAATTTGTAATTTAATTGTATCCTCTGTAAGGTTAAAATAATAGTGAAATGTGATTCAATTAAAAATATATTCGAATAATACTAAACAGATTTTATGCTTTTATAGTTTCTATTAAATATCATAATCCATAATTTCCGCAGTTTAAAAATGCAATCTAGTTGGCTTATCCATATTTACTAATTGAATTAATAAATACATATATCTAAATTTAAATGTGTTGCATTATTTATGTGTTGATAGGAACATGGGGACGAGTAGATAATAAACTTTTTAGGATGCTTAACGCATGTCAAAAGGCTAAAATGCTTTTAGTGGCCCAAACGTGAACCCCTTTGGGGCAGCTGCTCGCTGGCATGCCTAAATAATTTATTAATATACTAAAAATATGGAAAATATATATATTTGTATACAGAAAATTTGCATATTTTCAGATACATTCGAATGTATGTATATACGTATGTATGGGTTATTTGCATAGATACGCATATTGTCAGTTCATGTATATTAAAACATTTATTAGGGCTGCATATCTCCATATATTATGTTGATTTTAATTTTCCAGTTTATTAGCGGCGATAGTATCTGTGAATTGGAATGTCCAGTGCGAGCCTTCGAAGGGCGCCATTAACTATGCAATAATTTATGCATGCATAAAGCATAGCGCTCTAATTTAACTTAAAACATTCAACTAATTTATGGGCTGCTCGCAAAAAATATTGCACAAAAGTGTTAACAAAAGAGCATTTGGTGTACAGTTTATGGGTTGGTTGGTTCAGTGTGGTCATTAAAAATCAATTGGGCATAGCCGCAGACGTTTTTTGTTGTGCCTCTTCTTCCTGCACGAGTACAAAGGGCTTATCTGACAGATGCATTTGTATCTCTGGCGTAGATACGCATGCAGCATCATCATATGCAATCGAGCGAAAACTTTGGCACAGTTCTGGCCTATGTTGGCCTTGTCTCAGACAGCTGCAAAATGCGTTTCGGACTAACAATATACTAACAGTGTTTAGATTTGTATCTTAGTTACTTACTGCCCGCATCATGTCCGCTTATATGGTTGCCAGTTAGACCCAGGGCCGAGAACTCCGATGGCTGCAGCTTCACCTCCATTTCCTTCAGACGACTGTTCAATTTGTTTGTGTGCATGAACAGAAAAAATGTGCAAGATATGGCCAACAGTGCTATCAGCTCCACGGAACTATAAATAAAAAATAAAAATCGAGAATGAAAATTATTGAAACATTTTTAGCCAAAGGTCGCAACATGTCAGCTTAAAAACTCTATTTACTGGTATAGTATACTCGTTAAGCTTTTGTAATTTACGCCAAATTGGTTTTTAGCAGCTATTATTTCATTTACACTTCCAATCGCTGTCAAGCACAGACTCCGCCTCCAACTCCGACTCCGGCTCCGACTCCGGCTCCGACTCCGACCCAGATATAACCTTAACCTGTACTTCTTGCTATCCTCTGCATGCAGCAGTTGCCCTTTGTCCGCCCCAACGAAAACTACAAAGTGTACGCTGTGACAACATTTAATTAAGTTCTGAAAGCCAAAACAAAATAGCACAGCAAGCTGGCCAAGGGATCTAGCCAGCAAATGAAATGCAGCAGAGCAAGAAACTGTAAAAATTATACAAGAAATTAACAAACAATATGGTAGGGAAGGTGTTGGGACAGTGCTCAGACATGGACACACTTGAGTTACCTACAGTTGAGACTAAAACTTGTTGAATAATACAAATTAAAGATATATAGAAGTCAAGTCAATTGGTTCTTATAACAATTATATAATGAATAAATCATTTAGTTGAAGTTATGCTTGCTTACAGCTCTTAGGGATATTTAAAAACATTCTTGGATTTATTAAACAAGCAATTTTAAAACAGATCCATAGATTCAAGCGATTAAAGCCATGCAAATATTTATATTATTTCTTGAGCACTCGAAAACCCACAAAAGCGACGACCCACTTGTGTCTATGCGAATAGAAGTTGGTAGTTGGTTTCAGCCATAAAGGCTAAGCCGGTCCCGGGCCACTGGACACAACCTTTTGTCGCCCCGCATTTTCGTCTGGTCACTTTTGAAACATTTTCGCTGCTTATTTTATTTCTATTTTATATATTTTCCAACGTTGTTCGGTTGATAACAAAACAAAGCTAACAAAGCAACAAAAATAAAGCAAGTCAAAATTGCAATGCAAACTGTTTTCTTTGGGTAACTTTTTTAATGCAGCTGTCGAGGAATCGCAAAATAAAGAAAAAAGGCGAACAAATTAAAAGCAGCATTTTTTTTTTACTGTTTGCTTTTGTTGGCATAAATCTGCCGGCAGATAGCAGCAACAGAAGAAAAATACAAAAATTAAAAAGGAACTAGTATGAAAATAATAATGACAATAAATGTGGCTAAAGGAAAAAAAAAAGCCAAGCAGAGTTTTCTGAAGTTACTCAACTGGTTGTAGTACTTAATGTTGTTGTTGTTGTTGCTGTTGTTGCTGTTGTTGCTGTTGTCTGGCTTTTGCTGGTTTAGTTTTCATCAGGTGCACAAAGTAATTTATTTCAAATGACTGCACCGCCTTCACAGAGCGTTTGAAAGTGGAAACGGACAGTTGGTAAGTGTAGTTGAATGCAGCAGAGTGCCAAATCATAGACTTAGAAGCGAAAGGCTGACTTTCATTTGGCGTGGCAAGACGCAGGCAAATGAAATGTATCTGACGGATACACCGTCACCGCTTTGGCCATAAGGCGCTTTAACTTTTGGCCACCTGCTGTGCGCACTTAGCTCAAGTTCTGAGCTCCAATGGCCGTGGGTTTTTATTTCATTAGCCGAGCCCACAGTTGATGCCAAAACTTTGTGGACCAAAAAAGAATTTACTTATGTATGTACGAGTATACAGTGACTGCTTTGTTTCCCCTCTTCTCTTTTTGCCCCGGACAACAATACAGCACTCATTCATTCACACTCACACTCCTCATCTTTCTGCGCCAACTTATTGTTAAAGTTGACACTAAAGTGCGCCGCAAATCCCACTTAAGAGCTGCTTCTCCCATTCCCGACTTTTACTTGTTCTGTCTCAACTTTGTGTTGTGTTGGTCTCAACACCAAAAACAGAAAAAGAAGAATTTATTGACATTTTGTTATTCGTCCAGCCACTGCCCCCCCCCCCCCCCCCCAGTTACAGCCAGGGCTACTCCCATTGGATCGCATGGCGTGTAAATGCCGAAAGTTATGTGATTATTAAAATAATTTTACGTGACTGCGCCGATTTCTTTTTCGGACATTTGCTCGAATAGTCAACACATTGTGCTTGTCCTGGTCCCACCGAATCAGCCACTGTTTGGATTCTAACTTCAACTGCCAACTGCCAACTTCTTCCCACTGCCAACTGCCAACTGGCGACTGCAGTTCGTTTGTTGCCACGTAGCACATGTGCCTGCCATTAGGGACCTACACTTGGTTCGTTAGCGTTTTTTGTGTGCCACTGCGATACGAGTTCGAGAGAGTTCTATTTCCATCCGTATGTGTATGGTGATTGTGTGTGTGTGTGTGTATGTGTGTGTTGGGATCGTGGGAGTAGCGCATGATGATACCACAACTAAACAGCGCTGAATTGGAACAGTATCATACGGCATAGATACATAGCTATAAATTCAATATGAAATTTAAGCTGAATCACTGCCAGGTCATTCATCCGAACTGTTTCTGACGATCACTGTCGAAATCAATTCTTGATTTTATGCAGAAACTGTTTTATCATTATACCAAGTATAAGTTGTGGTATTTCCTATGCACTTAGAAAGAGGAAGCTTAATTCGTAAAGAAAACATGCTGGAAAATAGTCATAACTGTAACTGCAATTGTTCTGGCAATTGAGTGGCACTCAATCATTCTAATACATGAATATGAATACTAGAAGCCGGCGAGTTACAGTGACAAAAAACGACTAGAAAAGCTCATACAATGTGATAACTTCTAAAGTAACAAAGATATCGTCTGTGAGAATTTTTCCTATAACATAGAATTTAGAATTGAGTAAGATGTTGTCAAATATTATTCCCAGTCACAAATGCTAATCCTTTAAAATGTAGTAAAATTAAAGTCCCATCACAATCATATTAATAACTGAAACAATTAGAGAAATAATAGAAAATATCATTATATTAAAATGTGTCACTTCGCTATTAAAATTAAAGAAAATATCGATAATGTACATTAAGTAGATAGATACAAAAAAGTTAACTAAGTTAAGTTAAGCTAGTCAAGCTGTTTTTCCCCACTGTGCAACTGCCAGATTCATTTAGAATCGCCACGAGTCTCTGAGAGTCGAGTAGAGTCGCTAGTTGCACCTTCTACCAGTAGTATCTATTCCCGCTCTGCTGCTGATTGCAACCGTTTTGTAGATTGAAAAGTGTGCGCCTTTCACTTCCAGCGTTGCCTAAGCCATAGAAAATGAAGAAAAACAAGCGAGAAGAAGAAATATCAACAACAACAGTTGCCGCATGCAAATTGGTCGCCATTTCCGTTCATTGTCGTTGATACGTAAGCACAACTGCATCATAAGTAATTTAATTAAATGATGGTAAATTTTCCAACTAATCAAACAGCTAACTGCCAACTGCAAAACTATAAAAATGGCAAAATGACAAAACGACAGCAGGCAAACAAATTGGCGCGCGTTGAGCATTAGAAATGAAAATTGCGAAAAATAGTTTACTGATACATATGGTTTTGAGACTGGAGTTGCACATTTAACTAGTTGACTTCGAGAGCAATAGATACACATACACATTTATAAGCCATCTTGTATCTGAAAGTACCTGTGTATCTGATTGCTTTTACGCAATCTGAGCAGACGCGTTTGGAGATGCCGCACGCAGCGTGTGGCGAAACTATTCAGCTTGAGCTTTGGCTCTAGCTTGAAGCAATCAATAGATACTCGAACTCATTAGACAAGTTTCGAAAGGTGTTTGAACCCGGCTGACTTCACTACATACAGCTGGCCGATCAATTTATTGGCCCGCGGGCAGTACTCAAGTGGCTTAAGCATCAAGTTGAAAGAACTCGCAAAGACAAGAATAAATTATGAATATTGAATATCTACACACAGATTTTCCATAGTTTCATGACCCTGACTTTGGCAAACGATTCTTTTTGGTCATTAACATTAACAACCGGGCGGCTAGAACTGCTTTGGCCATGACATAATCGGCGATGTTGGCGATGGCGATTTCGATGGCGATGGCTATGGCTTTTCGTAACTAGTTTGGCCCCAGGTCAGGGGATGATATGCGAAATATATTATAATTTACATTTGTCCAACAGCAAAAAGTTCAATAAACTTTGCGGCTTTAATTATTATTTGGCGTGGCTTATGTCTGCAAACCTTTCGCTTGACTTCATGTAATTATGGCTTTTTCATTAGGCAATGACCATTTGGTATTGTCAACTGGGGTCAGTTTAATGTGGCCTTCATACGGTTGGGTAAACTCCAGAGCATTGTGAAAGGCATTGTCGCTGTGGTCAGTTGGAAAGGCGAATAGAGGGGGGGGGGGAGGGGTGGATAAGAGATACCATTAAACTTTAAGCGGAAATTACTAAAGATTATTAAGATTTTAAGATAGGCCTACAATAGTAGTTAAAGCCATGGTTAAGAATGCTCAGTATATAGAAGCAATATATCTTATTGTAATCATATCTAAGTGTAAGTATAGCAAAACGTACGAAATTGTTTCAGACTGAAGTTTACTCTGCAGTCTATTTAAATATGAACTATTGTAAAGATCAAGCTTCCTTTTTTAACCAAAACTATCTACCATCAATTACAACTAGTTATTAAATATATAATTAATGGAAAGTACAACGAGGTGCAATGTTAAACCAATGAAACAATAACATAAATAGCGATGAATATCTGCAAAGTATGAGAATTACAGAGATGGTCGTAAGTTGGTTTAAAGGTCATTTAAATTACCATCGCCTGACCGGACGCAGAGTCAATGATATTGTATCTTAAGTACATCAAATTCACTATTCACTTAGGGCGGAATGGTAAAGAGGGAGTGAGAGAAGAAGCTCTGTAACAATGAACTACAAATGCTATTTTCGGCAATTTTCCCTGAGGTTTTGTTGATTTTTCCTGTTATTTCTTTACGCTGAAAATTTATGACAATTACTTTGCTGCGGTAATTGTATTCTATTTATTTTACTTTTTGTGTTTTTCTGGTTTCTTTTTCGTCATAAAAAAAATAAAACTTTATTTTGATGCGTTTTTAAATGTCGTCAGCGTTTTGTTATTAAAATAAAGAGCGAAAATGTAGTTCAAATATGCCATAACATTTCATAAATTAAAATAAACACAATTGCACAGTTTCTCAGTTTGTCAGTTTTTGGTTTCAATTTACAGTCCCGTCAACCAAATCTCAGGCCTCTCCAACGTTGTTGTTTTCTTAGTTTTGCTTTTGCTTTTTTGCAGACTTCAATTAAATCATATGCCAAACGCTCTCTGTCTTCATGTAGCATAAAATTGTTGGACTTGTACTTGTTGTTGTAATTGTTGTTGTTGTTGTTGTAATTGTCATTGTTGTTGGTGGTTCAGCTACTTATACAATAACTAACTAACGGGCGGCCTCGTGCAAAATAAAACAAAAACAAAACAAACTAAAACCAAAACAAACCTTAAAAACAATTGCGTAAAAAATTCACATGCCTCGAATCGTTGCTCTCAGAGATTATACAACTTTCTAATCAAAATAAGCATTACCTTATTACTATTATAATTATTTATATTACTCTCTTTTCATTTGGGTTTATTCATATTTCGTGGCATCACGTAGATTCAAAAGATTCGACGATTCAAAAGTGCAATGTAATAACTTAATTGATTCAATCAAGCGACGACTTTAATATTAGTTATACATACCCGTCATATAGCTTCAATCTACAGAATTTCACAAATCTCTGGATGACTTTTACCGGTTTTCTACGCACTTTCTGGCCAACAACTCGGTCAACTTTAAGTCGACCCACAAACAAATATGATTCGAGTGAGGCACGTAGAACGTTTTAATTACAATTGGCCTAGTTTTGTGCTCAGATTTTATTTTTTCTTACTGCCCGTTAAAAGGTCTGAGTTTGAGTTTGAGTTTGAGTACGGGTACGGGTACGACGAGTACTCGAAGCTGCGTCATTGCCTTGCTATCAGATCCGAGTTAATAGTTTAATTGGAAGTCGTGGCAAAGAAACTTGTCCAAATCGCATTTGGGAATTGTTCCATGGACGTAGCTGGCGTTGATTGTAGGCTTGCCAAACGCCAAATCTCTGGCCCCTCCTTCCCTTTCCCTTTGAGGTTTCAAGTACTTAATAGGTAGTTTCTTAAGCTAAATAGAGACATTTACAGACTATGGAAAAGTGCTGTAGGGTTTATACTATGTCGGTCATTTCGAAAGCTCCTATTTGATATATAAGCGATCTGTCAGATAGTATATCTATTAATGATATTTTCTTGTATTATGTATTTCTTCCCAGCGCAAACTACTACTACTACTAAAATTACCTAAAGTTAAAGCCCTAGCCACAGAATATGACATAGAAATCACTTAAATTTAGTTGATTTGACAAAAAGTTATTATAGTTCGGTACCGAAATGTCAATGATAAACCTAAATATCAAATATCTGCATTAATATGAACTCTTCAAAAGTATTTATAACTTCACTGTAATTTTTAATATTATATCTCATTTATAACTTATTACTGTTAATTTATTATCATTATTTGATGCATCAATTATTGATTTTATAATTTGAAAATGCATTTTATAATTATATTACTTTTATTTCCACGTTCTATTCTTTAATATCTATCATTCCTTTTTCAAACTGTATATAACTCTTATTTTTCTTCATTTTCTCTTTCTTTTCAAACCCTATTGATTTCATTCTGTTGATTCCTATCAGTTTACTGCCTTCAATTCAATTCCCACGATAGTAAGTTCATCTTTTACTAGGCTTAATATAAACTCTTCTGTTTGACTTTGACTTTATATAAAGATTTGTTATACTTTTTGATGTTCAGGTCTTTCACATATTAATTACAAAGATTACTAGTTTAATGTACAGCATGCTCGACTGCAATAATGACAACCATAATAATCATAATAATAATAATGATCGTTAGCATTATTGTTATGGTATAAAGCAATAATCAGCCGAAAAATTAATGACTTTGGCGTTGAAGCGTAAAACAAACCAAAAACAATCAAAAATATAATGGGTAATCACTACTTGAATGCGATTTGCGATTATTATTATAAGCTACTATCTTTGGACATGGCACAGACTTCGTCATAGCATCTGTAGTAACAACATCCAGTGCTCTTAACGCCTCTGCAGCAACAACAGTTACAGTTGGATATTGGCCTGGCCTGGCCTGGTGTTGGCGCTGTTAACCAAAGTAGCGTTAAACACGCACTTGGTTCAAGTTGAACGTGCCAGCTAGTTAGTCAAGCGTGTTGTCTCACTCTCTCCCTCTTTCTTCAACCATCTGCCTATCACTCTCTCTCCCGTTTTGGGTCTTGCTCATCGCATGACAGTTGCATATCCATCTGATGCTCGTTGAAATATTTCACGTATCTAATAGAACGTGATCTCATAAAAACGGCACTGGACCGTCTACTGTAATGTGTTGTCTGTTGTCTGCATGCTGTTTTTCCCATTTCCGATTCAGTCTTTGGGAAAGTCTTCGGGTTTAACTAGTATGTCTTCGATTCGAATATCGATCAATCGCTGTGGTTTTTCATGCTGCAACTTTCAATTGCAAATTGTCTTGGGCCTTGCAGTCCAAACGGAGAAACGTTCAACGTGCGTTGCAACGTGTGCAACGGTCCGTTGCAACAGCCCTCTTTCAAGATTAGCGACAAATTGTTTTTCCTGCAGCTGTACCTCTGAAATTTACACTCACACTCACAATCACACTCCTAGTCACATTCACAGTCAAAGTCACAGTCATGGCCATTGAATAAAAGTGTCAATCTGGGCAACGCAATCATTAGCTGTAGCACTAGAGTAACATCATTATCATCCTCATCATTAACATTGCCAGCAACTGGAAGCCGTCAAAAACAATTCGCTCGTTTGTTTGGCTTTCTGCAATGAATGAAAGTATCTCATGTCAAAGTGACTTAAATGCCATAGATACTCATATATATATAGCACTAAACTAATTGTTGAATCGAACAGCATTTTTACAACCCCAAATACTTCACAATAGTCCCATATTAAGTTCACTTTAGTTTACTTTTCCAATTAACACAAGTAATAGCTATTTATCACAATTTTTTTAATATTTCCAGCTGATTTGAAAAGCCGAAACTGTAGAGTTTTGTGCAGCCCAATCAATCAATGAATTGATTAACTTTTTTCCAATTGCACTAAATATTTCTAATATACATATTATAATAGAATAATAAATAACCACAATCTTTAATGAACTGATCTGATCATTAAGCAGTCCAATGATCTTATTCCCTTTGCTGTTTGAGGAAATTATTTGTGTTAAAATTATCTCATTAAAAGTACTTCATATAGTCAATCCCCTCACAATATATTTACAAATTCCAATAAGTAATCAATTATAAAAATATACATTTATTATATAATAATATTATTAGATCAAATATCTTAAATTGCTTATAAATCACACTGTTTAATTGATAATAAATATTTTTAATAGATTTATAAGAGTCAAGGTCAGTGAACTAATTAATTACAATTAATTAAATACATTTATTTTTAGACTTCGGCATAGACCCACCAATTTTATTACTAATACATATTTCAGCTTAAAGTTTTATAGTTACTAACTGTTTATTATATCTTTATCTCGACTATAAAGAAATTCGATATGTGTCATAAACAATTTAAACTTTACATGAATCAGTTTACGAAAATATTGTATGTTAAACTAAATATATTCAACTCTTCACAAACAAAACAAACGAATGAAATAATTTATGTTAACTTTAATCATATTGCATTAAGTGCCAGGCCGTAACGAGCTCGTTACTTTAGTAACTGGTACCTGTTGCCAGTTACTAAAGCTCCATGATACCTGCCACAACCCACGTGATGTGACGTGACATGGTGCATGTGTGGCAAGTTTTTTTGGTGCATCATTTGAATTTAGCTTAACCCATTTTCTACACTTTATGGCCATGTGAAAACGTGTAGAGTCGGTCTTTATTTGGCTTTATTTGGCTCATTTGGATTAACGTGCCCAGTAATTAAGTTGTAAAATCTATGTGGTTAGGTACGTGCAGACTTTTCAAGTATACTCCATAAAGTCCTAACTACACAAAAAACGAAAAAAACACAATGCAGAAGACAATTTGTGTCAAAATGTTTAACTGCAAGTTCATTAGGCGTTGCTTTAGTTTTTCCACCTACTCCAACTACTCTGCTTGTTGTTGTTGGTATTATTGTTTTGTTCGTAGGTGTCGCTGTGCACGCAGCGTGGCAAATGCTTCGAGCACCCCTCGACATCCAGTGTCTGTTGTGTTGTCAACGATTAACACACTCTAATTGTCATTTGCTTTTGGATTTTCGCGTCAATTATGAGGGCCAGAACTTGATTTGGTGCCTCTGCACCGCCGCTCTTAACAGTAGCAATTAACAATTTTTATAACATTTGTCATAAATCAACGGATAGTATTTGGAGTGTGTGTGTGTGGCATATACCAACTAGACTGCCACATTTTTAATCGTTCAACATGTATGCCAAACTGTTTGCTATGTTGTTAAAAACTAACGATTCTAGCATTCTCTCGAGAAGGTTAACAATGATTAACGGGTTGGTTGTGCTTCAGACAGAGAGGTAGATACTGTTTAGGTCAATGTCAGATATACACACATATATGAAAGCCATTTTGCTTGTATCGTGCACCAATTTTGTGCTTATCACCTACTTTTCACTCCCAGCCTAGTGATATCCAACCCTTCTCTTTCCGCAGCTTTTTACATGTTCTGATTATCCTTTAAGTTGTCAACAGCATTAAAAATCAAGCAGGAGTGTCAGGGCAAGTGCGACAAGTTGGGTACACTGCGCTACAGTCGAGTCTGCTAGACTGTTTATGCCCAGTACCCGTATCTTTCCCGTATTGTTACCAAACTTGGTTGCTCTAGGTCTTATAGTCTCTGAGATCAAGGTATTTATATGCCAATTCAACTGTTGATACTGATCAATAATATATACACTTTATAGGGTCGGCAATGCCTCCATCTGCCTGTTATATACATTGGCACAAACTTATAAGCCTTAGTGCAATTTGAGTACTGGGCTAATAAGCAAGAACGCCATAGTCAAGTTCCTACTATGAGATACCCTTTACTCAGTTTATACTTATATATTTTTTGTATCTTTGAATTTAAAACGTTAATGGTATACACATTTTTAAGACTTGATCTGCGATGGGTTTCTCTCTAAATCTAGCCCTCATATTCGCTGAGATCTGTTTGTTCATGGACAGACGGACAGACAGACACAATTAGCAGGTTCTGCCACACCTACGTCACCCTGTTACTTACATTACAACGTACTTTATATACCCTTCAAATTTAGGTGTAACGGGTATAACAACAGCAACATCAACAAAGTTGTGGCAACTGCAAATCCGATTCGCACTTCATGCTCCGTGCCACGCCCACTGGGCAGTAAAATTTACCTAAGTAGGCTGCTGTTGCTGCTGCTGCTGCTGCAGTTGCCAGCTCTTGACTCGAGTTCAGTCAAGTTGGGGCTGAAAGTGTTCCTGGGCTATATACGGATTGCGGATTGCGGATGCGGACGCGAATGTGTCGCGTGGTCGCCTGGCGACGACTTTGCCATTTGCCGTAGTGCAATTTACTCACAACTTTTACGCGTTTTCCTGCCACAATATGTTGCAAGAAGAGATGGGTAACGGGTAGCAAGACGTTCAAGACAAAAAAGCGCTTGTGCCTGTGTGTGTGTGTGTGTGGGACTAGGATAACAAGGGGAAGAGGGGGGAGGGGGTGTGGCAGGTGCACGCCCACTTTTTGACTTGGCATCGCACGTGCTGCTTGCAGCAAATGTTAATAACATTTTGTGCCAACAACAGCAACGACAACAACAACGAATGCGGCGAAAAATTTACGCACTCGACAACAACTCGTCGCTGTTTGCTGTCGTTGTTGTTGTTGTTGTTGCCGTTGTTGTCGCTTCCTTTAACGAGCTCATCCTTGTTGCAACTAGCGTACGTGCCACGCTCCCTCCTCCGACCCATATGCCCATCCCCAGTCGTCTTCTGCTTACTTTTACTACTTGACGCTGTCATTTGCGGCATTGCAATTAATTTTTGCTTGCTGTCTCTGTGTGTGAGTGTGTATATATGTGTATATATGTGTGTGTGTGTGTGGGCTGTCGGGTTGAGGGCGTGTCAGGTGGCAAGGGTGCTGACATGCAGCTTGGCACACTAATTTCTGATCTCTGCTGCACCAACAGCAACAAGAAGAAGATTGTCAAACGCTTCTCATTTAACGCCTGCATGACTCGCCCATCAATGATGAGTTTTGGGGTAGAGGAAAGGTGTTGCAGGAATTGGGATTAGGGTTGGACTTGGGGTTGGGGTTGGGGTTGGAGAGAGGCAGGTTAAGCTGCTGCTGTGGCCATGATAAGCGTATGCATCGTTGTTCTTATCAATTTAGTTCAGCTACCGATTGAACATTTTCGTGTGACTTTGCAGCTTAAACTGGAGTTGAGTTAAGCAGGCAAAAGGCTAAGCATATATATGTAAAATGATGAAATGGAAGGTGGAAAGCAGTTTCCACTCTACTAGCTATTGCTCATCTTTCAAAATTAAATGTTAATTAAGATTTCAGTTAAATAGACAAGACACTTAACATATTTATATTCGCAGTTCTTAAATCACTAAACATTTGAATCAGACTGGATTGACATAGATTGTCTATAGCTGTTAGGTCAAATAATATCTCATTAATTGTATTATATAAATAATATATACATTATTAACATTGGGTGTTAGGTATATCTTGTAGTTCTAATATTGTTAACAAGTTATTAACTTTTTACAATTAAGAAGATGACAGATCGATTCAAGTAGAAAAAGCTAAGAAGCAGGAATATATACATAAATATAAATATTTATATTTAGTTTACCTACATAATATGATTAAAGAGTCTATCAATCTAAAATATATTTGGATTCATACGTAGATATGAGAAGTGATGTCATTTATGCAATCAAAATATTTAAAGGAATTTGTGATTAGGGATAAAAGAGATACACGGATAATGTATCGAACACAGCAGGCGATAGAAAATTTATAAATTTATAATGTTAAAGCAAAATGAATTCTAAATATACTGCTCTAACATTGGAACTGCAATTTTTTAATATTTTTGTACAGATATTCTAATAAGAAAATAAACAAATATACTAATAAATTATATGGATTGTTGAATATTTAAAATATTAGATATAAACTAATTTAATTATTGTTAAATTCATTTGCTTCCATCTCTTTTTAATAGGTAAAGTTTACAAACCTTTCTTTATGTATAATATTAACACAATTATATACAATTTTAAATTTAAATTTGCGCTACTTAATAATGGTACAACTTAGTTGCACTTGCAACAATCGAAGCGATGTATTGTTAACTTCTGCAATTTCTCCAGTTTGTACTTCAATTATATTAAAGAAAATATGCATATGCATTTCATTTGCTGACTTTGCTTCGATTTACCCGAAAGGCAATGTTAAACTTTCGCCATAACAGCAGCTATCCTTTCTCTTCCTCAGCACGTCTCTATAACTGCTCTAATTTGTCCCCCTGGAAATTAGCATGAATGCATTTCTACACATGCAAAAGAAAAGTGAAAAAGGAAAAACTTGCGAGGGAAATTGCTTAATTAATTTCCAAGCTATTGGCGTAAAATTGAAAGCATGCGAGTTAGGAGCTCTGCAAATAAAACTTAATTTTAATGTAGCTTCGACTGGATGACGATGGGTTGCTGACTTTCAGGATGATGAAGAATGGGGAGGGCAGAGGGTGGGGAACTCGGAGGACAACTCCCTTGGGATGCATTCTGTTTGATATTTATATGTGCAAGTTTTTTTAGTTTTTCAGTTGTTTTTGTGTGTGCGTCAATTGCCGGTAAAACGAGTTGCAAACGTTGCAGACGATGACGATGTCGACCTACTTTAAAGCCTGAACCTGGGACGGGTATCGTCGTCGTCGTCGTCGTCTGCTGCCACTGCTGCAACTGCAACTGTTGTTGCTGCATCAGTTGCTGCCGTTAGCTTGGATGCTGGCGCCACTTTCTTTGGCGTCCAGTTGACTGGTTGACACCAATTTGAATGGCAAGTTTCAGTTTGGCTCGCAGCTCAGGCTTTTTATGCTATTATGCTAAAACTTAACTACAAATAAGCGCCGTTTGTTCTGTCATGTGAAAGTCAAGGTGTACTCGTAATACAAGAGACCCCATCAGCAGCAAAACCCAGAAGCGAATACTACGTCGAGCATAATGAAGAGTCGCCACCATGAGAAGCTCGCCTCTAATATTTCTAATTGCATTGCAACAAGGGGGATTTTGTGGAGCACAGGAGGCTGCTGCAAGTGATTTTCCTACTACTACTACTTGCAATCAAGTGAATTATCCATTTACACCGCAACCTCTAATAAGCACTTGTTATGTGCAAGGAAAGTCTGCGCTTCAAATTATAAGCAGCCATTATAGTTTCCAAGAAACCTGTTCAAAACTTATTTCAGTTGATTATTCGAGTGCAGAAAATAATTATGAATTGAGAAAGTCGGATAAATGCAACAGATTAAGCCGATTGTAATCAGTCGGTCAATTGTTTGCTATCAGTTGTTTTTAATTGTTCTTTTGCTACACGCAGCTTTTACTTTCCCTTCAATTTTTAATAGCCTGAGACTCTCGTAAACCTTTAAAATAATATTAAATCACACTGATATGAATACTAGAACAAGTAGTTTATTGACTTTATGATAAAGAGTGATAAAATAAAAACAGAACTTGCCATGTTCTTGTCAAGTATATGTCTTTGTTATACGTTCTGAGTTTTGAGCAATTTCAATTCTGTTTAACTTCCTCCCCACTGAAATCGCTTGCACTTGAGGCGTAAGTTTGCAATCGTCAGCTGAAAAGACCATATACGGCTTCCAGTATGCTCTAAAAAAGAATCTAAAAACTGCAATAAACCAGTTCAAAGTTTTTGGCCATTATGTTGTTGTTGGCAAATATTGGCCAAGACCGAAACAAATGCACTTTCGAAAAACAAAACAAAAATATAAAGCCAAGTAGTAGCTGCCTCTGAATCAAGCGAAGCCAATGGCAAAGACACCGCCTAACCAGCATCAACAGCAACAACAGCAGCAACAGCATCAGCTCTATGAGAGACCCCGAAAGATAGACCCCATACCAAAGTCCAAGACAAGTCTTGAAGCAACAAATTGAAATTGTAACAAAATGCTCACGACAAATATGCGGTTTCTGTGCATGGTTACAACTTTTTGCAGTACTCTGTGTGGTAGGCTGGCCCATGACGTAATGACCACGTCGAAGTCATGTGCTCCGGCAGTTGTTTGTTGGCTTTTGTCAGCGGCTAACCGCAGTGGAGGTTTGGCAGCTGTAAATGCGTCTAGGCCAGGTCCAGAGATACACGTTTAGATGCGACTTTTTACGCTAACTATAATTAAAATTTAAACTGCATTTTTGTCTGTCGGCCTGTTTTAATTGCCTGAGGACTGAGCGTTAGAAAGACACGATAAGAAACAATAACAACAAACAATGTTGCTAAAAGAAAAACCTAAAATTATTTGCTGCAAATCGTTAAAATTTGTTAAGTAATTAAAAAATTATTTTAAATAATAAACTAAAAACTATACATGTTTCTTTCTTTCACTTCCGATAAACAGTAGATGTTAGTTAACACCCTCCGAATTCAATTAAAAAAAACGTTAAAAGCCAAAATTTTATGATTGTTTTATGGCAAACGGCGGTTTCCTTCAAATTTTAAAAACTGGTTTGAGGGTGTGTAAAATAATAGAAAATATTATCTAAAATGATCATTGTAGTTATTTCAAACTATACTCTAAAGATAGTTTAGACCTTAGACAATGTACGCAATCAATAATAGTAATTAGTCTTACAGATTTTTCTCATTTCTCTTTGAAATTTGCTATTAAGGACAATCGCGGCTTAGCTGAGAGATTAGTTGTAGTGACAAGACCTGTTTTTCTTTTCTCTTAACGTTTCAGGAAGTTGACCGATTTGAAGCGTTTGCCCAACTCAAATGTAATCCAGAGACATACAGACATCATTTCAAGTGGTAAGCAGCTCTTCTCTTAAAGAAGGCCGTAAAAAAGCTAAAGCAAAGCATTTGCTACGTATTAATAATTGATTTTTGTTTAATTTAGTGAAAGGTGCGCTGTTTGCGATTTGTTTCATGTTTCGTTGGGGGTCACCTGTGCACCTGCACAACTGCCACACCTGAGACTCCAACTTCAGCTCCTCAGCAGCGGGTGGTTATGGCCAATAGCTGTTGGCCAAGAGCAGCAGCAGAGCAGCAGCAGCAGCAGCTGACAGTCAGTGTGCTTAGCCGAAAATCAATCGTAAAGTACATAAACTAAGTTTGAGCTGAAGCTGATGCTGATGCGGATGCTGAAACTGAAGTGTTGCCCTTAATATGTCTGGGAAAATGAGAGATTTGGCCGCACAGCACGTGGCTGGCAACACATTGACTAGACCAGAAAAGACGAATCGATAGCAAAAGCTCAAAAGATTTATGATTTACGAACATGTTTTCTCAATGTTCAGCATGTCCGTGGACCTGGGGCGGGGGCCATCATTAAAATCAATTTTTGATTTTGCCATTTGCCATGAAATCTCCTTTCACAACAATACATCAACATCACAGCAACATGCACTATAGTTTGGGTTGAGTTTTGAACATTACATTTAATTACCACAGTTTGGATCATCTCATTAGCAAACCTATGTACTTTCTTTTAAAATCAATGTACGTAACTATTTCATATTCATAAATCCTTAAATTCACTATCATTTATTTGATGGTTACCTCATTGTTTACGGTTACCGCTTACCAAATACCGGTACACAAAAATATAATTAGTAATAATAATAAAAATGTGTTATAAACTTTAGAGAATTAAAATGAATCTAAGAATTTTTAACCATTTCACACGATAGTAAAGTAGATTTATATTCATAATTAAACGTCAGTAAACTCAGTTGCGAGAACTGCAACAACTACAACAACACACAAAAGCCGAGCTCAACTTTCAGGCGTTTTTTTTATGTTGCTCCCTTAGAATTCTTAACTGGTTCTAGCAGCACAACATAGAGAACAAGCTTGGATCGTTGGTACTGATGGTACTATTATAACTACACAACTGTTATTGAACCGAAACATTCTGTTATAAATGAAGCGGTTATTAAACGGGTATTTCGTATTAAAGAATTTAGATTTAACGCTTTTAGTTACGGTTAACAATTCCAATCGTGTAGTAGCGGTTAACAGGTTCGGTTTGAAGCCCTGCTCTGTGTTTGATAGAGCGTATTTCACGGAGTACTCGTTTGCCTGATGAGCTGGTTATAAGTTTCAATTTGCACTCTTATTGAATCCGTCCCATCAATCTTCATTTTCCAGGCCACAGCATGCGTATTTACGAATGTTGTACATCTCTAATGACTGTTGACTTTCTAGTAGCCCCATCAACACCTTTTGTGTGTAATCATTAGAGTTTGTTGGGGGTAACTCCATTACTCACAGCAACCCCTCTGCGTTTTCTTATGTAGATTTTAAATACAAACCAACAACACTTTATGCAACACACTCACACACACACACTTACACTCAACAAATATATTTTCTTTTTCCTCAAACATTTTTGTTAGGTTTGTTTGCCGCTATTTGTAGTTTTTCTGTAGCCGCTGCATAAAATCTGATTGCTTTTGATCAAATATGCATGCAAACGTTATAAAAAATTGTTTGTCTGTTTTTTTTTGCTGTTGTTGTTGTTTAAGTTTGCCAAACGAGGCAGCAGCAGAGGCAACAAATTTCAATTTAATTTTTTATTTTTTTTTATTTTTTGCTTTGCAGACAAGTAAACTTCCCCAGCGAAAGTGAGTTACTACCAACAACTAGAGACAGCGACAGCGACAGAGACTGAGACGAGGCTCTTCCAAGTATGTAAATCACCTTAACAACAGCACACGGCGCAGATTTATGGGTAGCCAGCTACTTAGCGAACAGAATTTTTTATGGCTCTGAGAGACTGAAACATGCTCGGGTTACCAAAGCGCGTAGAAACCATCTTCAGGTGAATCGGGTGAATCGCAGACTCGAAACGTGGGTGGTTCGTTCGCCCATTAGAGAAACATCGCAGAACTTGTCGCTGTCGGTTGCTGCTGCTGAGTGTGAAGTGAAAGCAATGGGCGCTACAACTTTTGCGGTACCTTCAATTGAACGTCAATTAGCACCTAGCATATTTTGGATGCAGTTACTCCCACCTGACCACAACTGCCGCCGCCTTGCCTCTCATCCCACCCTTTCAACAGATGCGGTTATTCCTTTTGGTTCGCTTGCCACTCGAGCATTTTGGCGGTGCTAAGTGGGCTTTTAGCGTGCTTTCTTTCAGGGCTGCTGCATCTGAGTCAGCGATTCAGCAAATTGTCTATGGATGGGTTATTGGAGCGCTTTGCCAACTGACTGACCTAGTTTTCATTGGGCCTGACTCTCGAGAAAGCAGTATAAAACGAAATTGACAATTCCTCAAAAATTTAATAGTTTGTATGCTATAATCGATAGTGCTACAATTAGCAAGTTTATTAGCATTTATTTATTTCATGTTATCCATGAAAAGAAACCTTAAACTGCGGATGATAAACAAGAATGAAAGATGTTTTGAAATAGCTTAAGAAATTTTCAACTCTTTATATAGAGGCCTGCTCTCTGTAGGCTTTATTATTAATGTTGATCAAGAATTTAAACATAGCTAATTGATTTGACAAAATATGATAAATTTACTTGATGTATTATTATTATTATTGAAGAAATAAATTATAAAATATATATAATTAAATATTAATATTAAAGAAAAATGTATAAGTATATTATACTTATTATTATTATTACTATTTTTATTAACTGCATGTTATGTTTAGAACAGAGAATGTAACTAGGTAGCATATTCTTTTGTATAAGATGAATAAAACTATAGAATTATTCAAATTATCCCAAAATAAATCAAAGCAATGATGAAACGTTAAATACTTTACGTTTTCTACTCTTCAAACGAGTTGATAATTGTGTTTAACTTTTAAACACACGTGAAAAAGTCTCATTGAACTTAACTTGCAACTATGCAACTATGTATGTATGTATGTAGTTCATAAGCTTCCTATGTCTGGTTAATTGCCTGCAAAAGTTGAGTGCCAAAAAATTGTGGCAAAACAGAAAACAAAAGCCAAAATAAAAGGAAAAGGAAAAGAAAAAAAAACGATAGAAAAACTAATGAACATCGTTATTTAGTCTAGTCTGTGGCTCGTTGTTACGCATTAACAGCCCCGCCCACTCGCAGGTGCTCCTCCTTTGGCCGTATTTGTATATCAAGTGAAAGCTATTCACTTAATTTCCACTTTTTGCCGTTGTTTGTTATTTTTAGCCAAAACTGTTTTGTTGCACATTTTTCACATGATTGTGTTAATCAGTTTTTGCCTTATTTTTTTTTCTTCATATACTTCGAACTCAGCCCAGAGTTTGAAATAATGCGAATTTGGCTTTTGACCGCTTTACATAATTTATGGCCTGCTGAAGGGGGCGGGGGAGGGCGAGTCGTTGTTTTAAGAGCTTGCAGAGCATAACTAAAACTAAACGAAAGTTGATTAGTTACTGTTCCATGTTCACGTATTTCTTTATTATAAATAATAATAATAATAATAGTTATAGTCCAGCTCTGCTCTGCTGTGGGCGGTTTGTTGTGCCGTCTCTGACTTTGCAGTCGGTTTTTATGTCATCTATAGAAAACTGTGTGACCAAAAGGCGCTAAACGGCTGCGGTCATAAATTGTTATGATGGTTGGCAACAATAACAATTTGAGGCTTTCACTTGCGAAAAGTTGCGTGCGAAAAGATCTTGAGAAATGCAAAAGTTAACATATTCTGTTAAATCTTTCGTCACTGCATACCAGGCGAACAGTAGCAATAACATACATAGTACATAAATAGCAGAGTGTAAATGTGTGAACAAATTGAAGCCACGCTTTTTGTACCCATTTGTTTGCTTTGTTCTCGCATGCTACTATGTGTCAAAGCTTCCGCTCCCGCTTGCAGCTTGCACATTCTGGTTGTAGTAGTAAATGAAAACAACAAACGCGAAGACAGAAAGTTCAGTTTGCAAAAGACACAATTTTAGCGTCGTAAACTAATTGCTTATATACATATACAGATATGCTTATGTAGTATGTTTGGCAAGAGACACACCTATTACAATGAAACAGTAATTATTAGCTTTCCAATGCGCCCCGCAACTGCTGCAAATGATTTTCATTGAAAATGTGCCAAACAAATCACATAATTGTCATCAAGCAGCGTGAGCAGCAGCCGCAGTCGCTGTCGCAGCCGCAGCGCAGCAGTCGGCGTCGATCAAAGCAGAACGCACAATAACCACAAACAACAACAAACAACAACGCGAGCCATCAAATGCAGAAACAGACACAGTGCCAGAGAGAGAGAGAATTGCGTAGAGGGAAAGGGTGGTTAAAAAAAGTAAAGCCGGACAGTCGGTAACCCGACCATAATATACCCTGTTTTTCCGTGTGATTCACTTTATTCAATCAACTCCAAGATACTCATCTGAGTCTCAAGTCTCTAGCTATAAAACTGCACGGGCTATACGTTTCTTTCCGACATAAACATGATATACCGGCAAATCTAAGTGGGTGCATGTAAATCAAGTTCAGTTTCTAGCTGTTGACAATCCCTGAGATAACTTCATTTAACATTCAACATTCAACGACGGACAGACAGGGCTATATCGGCTATTGATGTTCACGAATATACCGAAATATGTATCGGTTCTAGTTTCGGAGATGAGTATTTCGGTTATATTTTGGGTTTGTCTATTCGGTTACGGCATCAGTAGCGGTATGAATTTGTCTCGGTTCGGGTTTTATTTCCCGCTTTATGGCGTCGGAGACAGCTCCTTCTCCCTGTTACATGCATTGCAACAAATACAATATACTCGCTTACACTACGAGTGGCGAGTATAAAAAGTGTTGTATAAGCTGCGATTTGACTTTGTTCAGTCGCTTTCGTTCACACGTCGCGCTTTGCAAGTGAAGAAGTTCTAATTAATTATACAGTTCTCGTAACATGTGACGTCACGTCGTTATTCGATAAGGGAAATGCGAGTAAAAGTATAATTTATTAATAGCCGCACGTATTTAATGCTCAAGCTTAATTTGTGTTAATTTCAGTACTAATTTGGACGGACAGAAGCAGAAGCAAAAGTTTTTGTTATATGTTTGATTTGTGGCAACAAGGCGAACCACCTTTGATTGTCGTAGAAATTGGCTTTATTGCTGTGTAATAAATCTGTTAAATACCTAATACTTTACAGTGCAGAGATCAAGAGCTTCGAAAATCCTGACAGTTAACAGAACCTGTTAACAGTGGGCTACGTGCATATTGAGTGCATTTACTATGTTTAGTATGCACATAAGTACGTGTCATAAATTTGTTTATGTTCATGTAGTACTATAATAAATAAAAAATATATATGTATATATCAGTGCTATGTGAAATTGCTAGTTAATTAATTAGTTAATTTTGTGCGCAATTGTTTGCATAAGTACTAAAGCAACACTCAAAAGCTGCTCTCATCGCACACTCACACACACACACACACACACACATTGCACGGTATGTATACGTGTATCATGTTAACTGTTGCCGGGCCTCGGGCTGTTTCTGTTAATAATGCAGCGATACGATTTCTCACAGAAACAATTAATTAAATCAATTAATATCAATTAAAAAAAAAGAGGTAATATAGTATAAAAAGAGCTGAGTAAATAGAGTACAATGGCCGACGCATGAATCAATATTGTTGACTCTGATTTTGTTTTAATTATGTATTTCTTTTTGTTTTTCCAATTTACATTCTCCACATTCCATCCTGTAAATATTTATTTAATTTTGTGGCACAAACAAAAGTTTGTCTTTTCGCCAAATTACATAGCCAATTAAATTGGTTCTTGTAAACCAAATAAATGGTATTTACCGATTGATTGATTGGCTGACTGAGTAAATGAGAACTTTCAATAACAGACAAACGGTGCGTGAAGTGTTTGTAAATGAGTTGAAAATTTAATACAAAACTCTGTCGAATATATTGATAAATGCGTGCAATTAATTAAATAATAATGAGTCCAATTACTTATACAATTACTTTAAATATTTTTCAAATAAAGAGACACAACAAAACAAATTTAAATATCTCAAAAGAAATTGCATTCAAATTAATATATAAGTGAACAAGGAAAATTATGAATAAATGAATGAATTAATTTTCTGTATATTTTCCCAATTCCCATAGTTTGTTAATCTTTTGCAAGCAGGCAAAAACAACAAATTCCCACACCCCAAAAACAACAATCAACACCTTTTTAAATACCAATTAGTTCATAACAAGTTGGAATATATAAGTGTGTGCTCTGTGTGTGTGTTTGTATGTTCAGTATATCATTAGTTTACATCTAATGTGGTCTCAATTGCAACACTTTTGGGTCTGCCACAAGTTGCACAATAAGCGGACGCAGCGAACGATCCCCGGTACGGTACGGGCCTGGCCGAAACACCTCTACTAATGGCCCGGCCGCAATGGCCCGTCCAGCGACTAATGAGCGGGCAGTCAGCGAGCTGTGAGCTCTTTAAAAGGCGGCCCAGAACTCGACCAAAAACATAACACAATACCAAAGAAAGAAACAAATCGAGACAAAGAAGTTTTTGGGAGCTTGGGGGCTACTTGAAATACTTGAGGTGGCGTTTGAATTTGAGTCTTCGAGGTTTTTCTTTTGGCTTTGGCTTTGGCGCGCTTTGTTGTTGTCTCCGCACATAGTTTGGTAACAGAAAAATATTTGAAAACTGGCCCCCAAGCTGCTCTCAGCAATTTTAGTTTACAGCACGAAATGAAATATGACTGCAGAGCAGAACAATAGAAAAAATATACAAAAAATAATAAAAAACTGCAAGTTAGCTTTAAAGCAGTGGTCGGCACACGCCGCGCACCGTGCATAGGGATTTTCTCTGCCGCAGCGCTGCCTGCACACGTACAGTATAAATTTTCGCTGTTTCTGTTAAGTCGCTGTTATGGCGCTTTTAAGCTGAAATGTCACTGTTGAGGCGAAGCAAAATGAATCAGATTCTGATCAGGCATTGTGATGCTACGCTGCACAATTTTGACAAATTATACATTATATACACAGAAAAATAAATGGTTGTAGGACTTTTTAAAAAAGTATTCGTTTTTATACACATTATGACCAATATATAGCCGTTTTGATGCGAATCAATAATATAAAGGGCAAGAAACGGCACATGCTTGACGCCTGTTAAAATTCTGTTAATTCGCACACTAATGCAAAAAACATATGACTGTGTTGGTGCCGACCACTGCTTTAAAGTATTTTAAACTGGAGCACGTTAAGAGAATTCTGATTGAACACCAGCTGCAACAGCAGCTGACCATGAAATGCGTTTTTATATACGTTTTTTTTCCCACTTCGAATGAGAAAAAGAATAAAAAATGTTTCACTTTTGCTCGATGCCAAAGTTGGCATCTGATGCAGTCGAGAAAACCGAAAGTTAACAACTGGCAAGCGGAATTGAGAATTGAGTGCACGCCAAGTCCAATTAGAATCCGCTTCGATTCCGATTCAACAGAGTGCAATGCTCAGATTCCAATATGTAATAATGACCGGTTTTCGATTAAGCGTTAAATTTAATTGCACTAAATTTAATTTGAATTTTGAACAAATATCTAAAGTGTATATTCAGTGTTTCCCGTGTACTATTTCTCTAATTTGAATTGTAATTTTATTAACCGACTTACCGCTTTGGATACGGTATGCGTCTGTACTTAAAGGCATTTTCCACATCGCGCAGCTTCATTTTGTAGGATCGATCGGCGTTTACAGACATGAATGAAAAACACACACACACAACACTGAAAACCACAGAAAGATCACTCAGATCTTGTGTATGAACTTTGACAGCTTTTCTAAATCTTTTTTACAGCACTGTCACAAATTACAGTTAAATGCTGTAAGCTTTTTTCTTTCTTAAAACTGACAGCCCGGCACTGCAGTGAGTGTGAGAGAGGGGAGCACGTGTGAAGCGCACAACGATCGCGGCACAACTGAATGTTCCTGTGAGCACTTGGCCGCCTTTTTGGCCAAGTCCAAACAACGATCAACGATCAACGCTCAACGCTCGGCCAACAATGCTCAAAGCTTCAACGTCAGAGTCTCGGAGTCGTTGTCGTTGTCGTTGTCGGCGTCTGCGTTAAAGCCAAGTGCTAGTTACGTTTACCGTTTGTTGTTGTTTTTCCAGCAGCTGCTTTTACCTTTTTCTTTTACGCTCTCATTCGATTGGAGGCAACTTGCCATCTCTTCAGCCGGTCGCTCTCTTTCTTTTGTGCCACACACAGTATGCCATACTCCATATTTTGGACGCCACTGTGCGGCATTTGATGTCTTTCGTTCTGAGTTTTTTTTTTATCACTCTATGTTTTTACTGCCTGTTGGCATCAAAATCCACTTTTGGTCTTATTTGGGTCGCTAATATTTAAACAAATTGTCAACGTAGCATAAGACAGTCCAAAGAAAAAAAAAGAAAAAACACAGACAACTGCACAAATAATTGCCAAATACTTCCAATCAACAAATTTGTTAATGCTGGAACTATTTAAACAGTTGTTGTATTTTAAAATTCTTTAATTTATCGCTCGCAATGGGTTAATATCCACGAGTCTATCTTCATCGTTAACGATCGAACAACCGATGCTTATATAATCCGTATCGTGTTCTTTGTTATCCATCTTTTTTTTTTTTTTTGACAAGAAAACGGGTTGTATTCTGAAACGTCCGAAGGTCAAAATTGGTCTTCCGCCTTTGTATTTCCATCTATTAGCATTTGTTTTATATTATTATAATTATTAATTTATTCAATCCGCATAAATTTTGCTATAAACCAGATAGTAAAATTTCAGTAGAAATTAATATTGTTTACATTTTCAACCCCGAACTTGCCGCCCATCGAGCTCGTTGACCCTACAACGATTTTACATAGTTACTGGCACAACAGTGTGTTACAAACATATGCGTCACATTTGGATAGAAGCACCAAAGAAATCTTGGATTAAGCTTGAAGTTGGTCATTAAACTTGATTCTTTGTAAATATATTAAAATCTCGTTTAATCAAATGCTTATTTAAATAAGATGAGTTTAGTTTTTATGAAGTCTCATTGTAAAATTATAAAAAACATAAGAAAACTTACTCTGAAATCTCGTATATAGATTTGCCGAGTCTACAGTTGTAACATAAATACTATGTACTATTATTCATTTATATTATTTTATTGTTAAGTTAATACGTACGTCATTCAATCCGCAGCTGGGAATTTAACCCGCAGACCCCATTTAAGAGCTCTTGTATTTAGTTAACAGCTTTTCATTTGTAATTCTATGATTACTTTCACTTAACACTTCCCACTCACTTAGTACAAATACTTTCCCAGCTCAGTGTGTATTTGCGGCTTGGACTGGCGTCTGGCGGCTGTTGGCCAAAAGTAATGCGTTTACACATTTCCATGTACATGGCTGAAGGTATTCGTCATTTTTTTCTTGTTGCTGTTTAGACGGGCAGCAAAAAACTGATTGTTTATACAATTTTTTTTTGCAACAAGCTGAAAATTCATGTAAATTTCACGATAAAAAATCAAAAATCGCAAGAGTCAACAGAAAATATTAAATACCAAATTAACAGAAATAAAAAACAGGTGAATATAAAAAGGCAAATGTTTTATTTTTGTTGGCTATTGGCAGCTGTCATAATTAACAGTCTGTTGGAGTGATAAAGTTGGAGTGAAAGGGAGCTACTTACTGATAGAGAGTGAGAGAGAGTGAGAGAGAGTGAGATGGATGCATTACATAAACCGGGCAGAGCTATCAGCATCAATTGAAACCGATATGCAATCATAAATCAATAATGAAATTGTTAAAAAATCTGCAAAGTTGTCATCGAATTATTGCACAGTTCAAATATGAGTAGAAATATTTCACTTGTCATATTTTCCACTTAAGCGGACGACAAACCACAATCATTATGATGATACCATCACCACTGCGATGATGATGATGATGATAACGATGATGGTTTCAATATCTTTAAGGCTTTTTTTAACAGATCTCTGGACATATTGTACTGTACCTGGATGGGTCAAAACCTTTCGCCCAGCGAAACGCAACTCAATTCACTGTCGTCGTCAGTCTGTCACTTTGTCACTTTGTCACATTGTCACTTTGTCATTTTATCAGCTGCAATAAGTTGTTGCGGGCAGCTTGTTGTTGTTTTTGTTTTTATTGTTTATGTTTGTTGCTGTTTCACTTGTCGATCTTGTTGTTATTGTTGTTGTTGTTTCTGGCGTAGCATTTGTGCTGAACTGGCAACTCAATTGTAAATAACTTCAATTGGCCCTAGGCGCAAATACAAATATACCAGTATATTTGTGCAGTTTGTGAGTTCAACAGCAGCCGAATAGCAGGTGGCGAGGTGTGCTAGAAGAGTTTCGGGTACGCTGTAAGCTCCTAAGTGTTCTACTTGAAAGGTAATGGTTAAAAGGGATAGAAAATGTTGAAAAAATGCACTGGTAATCTTTTTCAACATTATCAATTATCAAATGAAAATGATAAAACGAATTACAATAATACTTTAAAGATATAAAACAATATATACATATAATAGAACGTCTCGATCCTCAAGAGTCCTACAATAAACAACTCATTTTCTATAGGGCTAGCTTAAATTAATTAAAGAAATCTTCGTAATTTAGGAATTTATGTCTATTAAGTTTTTCTCGATTTAAACTCGTCTGAAGAGTTTCAAAACTCTCTTTATTTGACTTCATTATGATGTAGAATAGAAATGAATAGTATTAGACAGATCTATCTGTATTTATAATTAATAACTTGTAAGCTACTAGTTCCATTTGACGATAATACTTTTAAATATAAATACAAGTAGGCAAATTCAAATCCATCACTTCCTCTCAACCTTTGAACAGAGCATTCAACTTACCCAATGACGTCCAAATTGTACTGTTCTTTTTAGAGCCATCAAGAAACTTGAGTTCTTGATCTGTTAGCCATAGATTTTCAACTGATATTGTTCAACTCCATTAGCTTAACATCTCCAATCAATTGAACTCGTTCTGGCAATTGTGCAATGAAATAAATGACTGACTTATGAGCTAAGTTTTTCATTCTGGCTAAAGTTACTTACATAATATGGCAGATATTGAATTGACATGACAACCCTCGCGCCTGTGCTTGTATCTGGTCACACTATTAGGCTTATCAACGCCATTTGGCGATGGGTAGAGCTGGTCAGTGCTGGTCCCACAGCAGAGCGAAGTGTAGTCAGCTGGCGGCAATAAACAGCACCGTATTCGAGCACACACCCCAGGACAATAACAACCACAACAACAACAACAGCAACGAAGACAACCACAACAGGAGCAACAACAACAACAGCAACGACATCGACAGGAGGACACACTGCTGTTGGTGTGGTTTATGTGTTGTGCGGGTTAAGCTGGTCAGTGCCAGGGTCCCCAGAAGTGCCAATAAAGTTGGCCACCGAACTGGCCGACGACGCCTCGGGGCCTGGCAGTTGCCTTAACTTTAACGCCGGCGAGGCTATTGGCCCAGTCCCGACAAGATGGGGGCAATCAGCACCTGAACCACTTCGCTAACAGCAATGTAAAATTTACCTTTACCCGACAAGTCAATGAAAGAATGCAGATTGTTATTTTTAAAATTGTTGTTTAAGTTTCTTTTGTTCTGTTTTATGTTTTCTGTTCATCGTTTTTAATTGTCTTGTTTTAAATACTCGTTTCATCTATTTGATTCAGTGCGTCATTATTTCAATTGTTTTTTGTTTTTTTTTTCATATAATATATAATACTCTATATATATATATATTATAAATATTTCCTTTTTGTTTATCATACAAGTGAAACTTACTCCATAAAACTCAAAACTTAATTCACAATTTATGAGCAATCCAAAATTGAGAAAACCAATTTCAAATTTGACAGTTTGCTTTTGTTGTTGTTTCTTACTTTTTTTTCTTTTGTGGGTTTTTCATTCTTTAATATGCGATAACAGTACGCAGTTTGACTATTTACACAGCTGCTGTATTTATTTATTATTTATCAGCGTCACTTGCCGCACATTCATTTCATGTTCTTCACATTTTTATATATGTATATTGTTTTCTTTTTTTTTATCGAGTGTTTTGGGGGGCTACAAATAAATTAGATACATTGTTTTATGCGTTGACATATAATTCAATTTCTCGTACGTTTTTATTTTCTTTTCGGTATGGAATCTACTATAAACAGAGTTGGCACAAAAATTTTCAATAGTTTGTGGTCGTATGTGTTTGATAAGGAACTGAACCGAATGAACCGACCGTGAGAAAATCGTAGTAACTGTTTTTAGAGCTACTTATTGCATCGGATTTGTCACATTTTCTATATATTTTTTTATGGGTTTTCCATCGTTTGATACAAGTTTTAATATGGCCTATGCACCAATTGTGTTTAATTGAGTTGATGATTAATTTTCATACCTTTGCAGAGGAAATATTAATTTGTTTTCGTGTTAAAATTTGATATTGATGTTTCTACCGCTTAGAAGTTGTTTGAGATACTTTTAAATCTCAAGATTATTTAAACTTCTTTAGCTGTAAGCAACAAACGCGGATCACTTTAACATATATCGACATATTATTATAGTTTTGATCGGTCAAAAGTTGTTTATACTTTTATTTTTAGATATCTCAAGACTGCTCATCAATCTAATCATGAGTTTCTTTATCATGGCAAAGTCAAAACACATTCTGGTCTGCAAGGGTATTTCAACTTCGGATATCCGAAGACAACTGTATATTTTGGTTGCTATACTTGTGTTGAGTACGGTTTTCTGGTGTTTGTTTTCTTTAGATTCTGCATTATAAGTATTTGCAGAAGTTACAATTATCGTATTATAGTTATTACCCATATTTATGTGTGTGACAAAATAATATTTCTTTCATAAAATTGTACAAAGTGCGTATTTTAGTTTGAAATGCATTTATTGTTTAAATGCTGTCAAAAATGAAACTGAAATATTTAATTTATTTAATACTACATCCTCTTTTTACAATATTGCTATTTATTTCTATTCTTTTCTTCACGTCACGAAATTGAAAGTTTTATGGTTCTCTGTTATAAGGGGAATTCTAGTTGCGCTTTATTTAATTTCAAATTCCATTTTGACTTACTTAAGTTGTTATTTATAGTGCATTTAAAATAAAGTAGATTTGTCTTATACATTTAAACGGATTTCGTATTCTTTTGACCGTCGAAACTGTCAAAAATTTGATTGTTTATATGTATGTATGTATATAGTACCATATATCATGATGCATATATATTGTATGTCTTAGACTCTAGTACTGCATACAATTGGCATAAATTACTCTATAATGTTTTTTATTTGAATCTGTTCTGTGTTTTTACAAATTGTTGTAAATTTGTAATGCTATCCGCTAATAATATCATTAGGAATTTGCTTAATTTTCAAATTGTTATGCAGCTAGAAATGGGTAACTGGGTAACGCATAATGAAATCAATTGAATTCTTAAATGTATCGAGTCTTTAAAGTTGAAGAATTGATTTAAATTATATGGAAAATATATTAAAATATTTATAAGATATTTAACATATTATAATATTAATGATTTGAAGACATTGTATGGCAGTTTTTTTCTGTTGATAATCTGTGAAACTGATCATTTTATTGGTTGAATGTGTTCTTAAGTAGTATTATTAATTTAATTAATAACAATTTAACCACTATGTGATGTTCCTCTTCATCTTACTGTTTGTATATATATATATATGTGTGTGTTTATGTGTGTGTGTGTGTGTGTGTGTGTGTGTGTGTGTGTGTGTGTGTGTGCTGTATCAAAAACCTCACGGTGCTGCTTTCGGCTTAAAGATCATGCCTACTATATAATGGTAATATCGTGTGATAACTACCTTAGTTGTTGATTAACTCACTGAATGCCTTAGTTGCTTAGTTCTTATTATAGTTAAACATAGTTCAGTATGTGCATGCCCTTAGATCACAACACTGTCGAGATTTTTTACTTTCCCCAATTGAAATGCTGCTAAACGTTTTACAATCGTAATAACTATGCCTAAGTCCTTAGGCTAATATGTCAGAGTGTTTGTTCTTTGACTTCACAAGACTTCTACAATTCATTTTAATTTCATTTTAATATTTATACAATTTAATTGTAGTTTATGATTTTGAGACTTCATTTTGTAACTAATTGTAACTAATTTGCTGTGTGCTATGTGTGCTATACTAAATATTATGCCAAGGGCTTGTCTTTAAGTACTGTCATACTATAGTAAAGGTACCTAATTTACAATAGTTTTTGCTCTGCTCTTTAATGCCAATCAAGAAGTGCTACAGCAGCTCTTAAAGAAATTTTAATTTTGGGTTGACAAACAATATAAATAAATACTTATAAAAGACTTTCAAAGATCAGAAATGTTTATGAAAGTAGCTTAAACACATGCTCAACAACTGGATTCAAAGATGTGGGAACATTTGCTAGACTTGATATGATACTAGACTGAAGTGAGATTTATGCGCATACATGAGAATATTTTTTGTTTTTTTGGGTATTTTGTTTTGTTTTGAATTATTCGAAAAACTAACAAGTTTCTTGTATTTTTAAATCAAGCAAATAAATTATGTATCAATTTTGTATTCAAATTTATTGACTAGTATCATATTGTCTTTTGAAAATGTGAAAGTCTTTTTGCTGACAGAAATTTAATCTTATCCAGGAACATGGAAGATGACTGGATAATTGCTTAACATATACTTTATAGTTATATACAGGAATCGCTAGGCAGTGATGAACAACTGAATCAAATTATTAGTTAAAATCGGACCCAATTCTATACACATAATAACTATTCGTATCTGTATCTGTATCTGTATCTGTTCTGTCTTTTGCTTAAGTCTACACACACATTCACGGATTCATCGCTTACACTTTTACTCTTGAAGCGCTTAGAAAAGTTACGAACTTACAGTTAAGCTTTAGTTCTCTGTCTTTCTCCCTGTTTGACTTAATCGAAATCCTTTCGCACTAACATCCTTACACTCTCCCAACAGCAGCTTTAAAACCTCCATGCCAGATCCCGGACTGGACCAACTATAATCTCCAGTTGCTCCACTTGCACCTGCTCCTCCTCCTGCTCCTGCTCCTGCTCCATTTCCAGCTCCTGTTCCAGTTGCTGCTCTGGTCAGGCAATGCTCAGGCCCTGCTCCATTTGCTCGTAGAAGCCACAGCCGGCGGCAACATATCACACGGTGGTTTCTCGATCCACATGTATGTACTCGACCGGCTGGAGTGGATGTCAGGACGCTGGATCAATGTAGAGCGCCTCCTTCTTGAAGTCCTTCTTCAGTGTGCCAATGTTGCAAGCAGCTGGCATATTGCCATTGCCATTGGCTCCGTTCATAAATCCACCGGTCTTCTGCACCACCGACTTTTTCCGCTTACGCATCAGCCCAAACATGCAGAATATCAGGCAGGCGGTCAGAGCTGCCGCAATGCAACCCAATGCCGCAAAGACGCCGCCGGGCAGTTCGAGCAGTTTCCGCGCCGTTCCGCACTCCTCCTCGGACTCATCGAAGCCGCTGGGACAGTTGTGATGACCTGCAAAGACAGAAGGCAGAAAGCAGCGCATTGATTGAAAAGAAATCTCTGGTCAGGTTACACAGGTTCGCCTCGACAGTTGCCAAATTGAAAGACCCTCCAGTCAGTGTCATTTGAGTGCTCCCTGGTTGGTTGCCTAGTTGGATTGCTTGCTTGGATGGTTGGTTGGTTGGTTGGTTGGTTAGTTGGATAGTTGGTTGGCTGGATAGTTGGTTGGTTAGCTTGTTTAATGCGCTGCCTTTGCGGTTAAGCAGCTCAGTTGCAGACGCGCCTGGCTGCCCATAAATAATTGAAGCTAAAAGGCGAGTCCAGTGTCCCTTCTCTCAAGTGCAACTCGCCTAGCCACTTGGCGGCAGCTGTTGCGGACTGTCGAAAGGACAGACGGACGGACAAACTTTTGTGGAAGATATTTTTGGGCCGTTTGGCGGACAGCCCGCAGCAGTAACTTGCAGTAGAAGCAGCAGCTTTGTGCAGTTGTCAGGAAACTTTGCCTGATTACAAAAACGTGGCCAGCAGCTTGCAATGAAATTAACAGAGAAGCAACCACAAGTGAAATTTCTGTTGCCTACTCACAGGCGTCACAGGACAGTTGTACAGCCAAAGCAGAAGCAGAAACCGAAGCCAAAGCCAAAGCAACCATCGCCAAATCACGTACACGTAATGCAAACTTGAGGCTTATCGAGGGTAGGCTGAACAGTTGCGCAGTGCATAGAAAAAGATTCCACGATTCCGAATAAAATCCATTCCAAATGGTATCTGGTAAGTTGGGATTTGCTTAAACTGAGTAGGAAATACTTGATTCTGACATTGCCATTGATTACATAGTTAAATAAATACATGCTAATATCAGGTATTCTTAAGTTGAATTTTAGAATTTTTCATATTCTACAATCTACATAAAAACGTGTAATTTTAAGTATTTAATTGTAGTCCAATAACGCACACGTTCATTTGTGATTCTAATTGATAATCTGTAATGATTGAGAATTGATACTAAAGAAATATTTATTAAAATCCTTGATATTCTTAAACTTCCCAAGTTTAAGCTTCAGGTTAATTTAAATAATCTTTCTTAGTAGAAGTTTCTCGCTTTAAAGTACGATACTATTTACTTAAAGACATTCAGGTATCTTTCTGTCGGCATTTACTTGCAGCTCTTGCATTTTTGCCAACGTTGCAGTTGTGTGTCAAACCAATGCTTATTGTATCTGAACTTACCATCACACCACAGACTGGCCGCTATGCATGCATCAATTTCAGGACATTTGTACTCGCAGTCCGACTCCTTGGGATAGAAACCGAGTTCGTTCAGAGTCTCATTGGCTGCCGAGCTGGGCGCAATGCCTCCGGCGCCAGCAACTCCGGCGCTGCCAGTGCCCACGACTCCACCGCTGCCACCACCACCAGCACCACCGATGCCACCTCCAGTGCTGGGTGGTGAGCCCATGCCCGTGGTTACGCTTGCATTCACATGCAGGTCCAATTGCTGCAGCAGCGCATTCTTCGTGCGATGAATCTCGAGCCATGTGAAGGCAATGTCGCCGGGCTCCTTGAGGATGGGTTCCAGGACCAAGCTCATGGGTCTGCAAGAAAGACAAGTGGAGGAAAGGAATGGGGAGTGTGTGGAAGTAAAGTAAAGTTGTAAACATTTTCGGCCTGTCCCTTTCCCTGTCCCTATCCCTGGCCATATCCCTGGCCATGTCCATGGCCTGTGGCTGTCATGCAGCTGCCTGCCATGCTCCACATAACTTTGAGTCAAGTTTTGGGATAATGTAAGGAATACCCCACTCGGGTATCTCTTTGGCAGCCCAGTTGTTCAACTGCAACTAATTACGCGCAACTTTCAAGATTTCATAGACAAAATACTCGTTTATTATTCACTTCTCCTCGACTGCTTTTAAAATGGACCAAGACGAAGCCGTTGTGATGATTTCACCATTAATATTATTGTATTTAAGTAGTCTTAATGCTTTCAACTGCAAAATAAGTCGAAGGCTTAAGTCAAATAAAATTGGAATAACATTTGGATCGAGTGCTATACTAAGTGCGAAGTAAATTGAGTCTGAAGTGCATCGATGAAAGCTCGTTAAATTTAAGCCAGCCAACGATAATATAGTTAATGAATAGATTTTACTTCTACTCTAAAAATTCAAATGGCAGCTTCTCGTAAATTTTTATATTATTCTATTCATATTTTCAATTTTATTTTCCTCGAAGAGTTCACAGGAATCTCGTAAGGAAATAAGAATAATAATAAAAACAGAATGAATTGAAGTGTCTGAATAGTACACTGAGTGTGCTAAAAACATTTCAAACATTGACATGAAACAAAAGAAACAAGTATTCTCATGTTTTCAGCTTTAAGTTGACACCTGCTTCCCAGATATTCTGAGATTGGATAACACTTAAGTCGAATGAATAGATTGAATCCGAATAATAATCATTTGAGGTAGAAGACATTAACTTAAGAGTAGGTATATATACATACTCCTAGACTTCTCCTGACTTGAAGTGTTATATTTTCATTCCGTAGTTTTACTAATTTCCTTGTTTGTAGCATTTTCATAAATTTCCCATGGCACATTTAAAGTTAATGGGTTTAATAATATGCATAGGTGAGCTTTGCCCATTGAGGCATATGTTCTATTTAATATATGTATGTATAGCATGTAGCATTTTAGTAGCTTTGGCTCAGAAAGCCTCTCAACGTTAGTTTCTTTTTTATCTGCTTGCACAAACTAATTGCAATTTAACAGTTGCCCGCATTCCAAAAACATTTTCAACAGCTCCAACTCTTAGTGTGTAGGAGTTTAACCCTGTCCAGTCTCCCAGTCGAGTTATTTGGAAGCTCTTATGAGCTCTATAAAAAAAAACCGGTTGCTTAAAAATGCAATAACAGGAAATGGCTACAGCGGCAACAAAACACAGGAAATTGAGCGCAAAGAAGACAGAAAAAAACACATACATTGAGGCAAACAAACATGGCCGTCAGACAGACAAATACACACACTCACAAGGATACAAGAGACAAGAACATGTTGAAAAGCATGCAAAATTGTCCATTTGAAAATGGAGGATAGAGACAGAGAGGGCTACATGTGAGGAGTTGTGTGTGTTCTGGCAATTTATGTTCAAGGTGCGTGCCATGAAAATGAACTCAGTTTTTGGTCAGTTTTGTGCTTCCGCTTGGAACGTGTTGCCATTAAATTTTATGTGCAAGTGTAGCTCAAATTTGTCGCCAAAAAATAACAGAAAAACAGAAAACATAAAATAAAACATATAAAACGCATGCATGGCCATGTGGAAACATATTTTTATGACACCCCAAAGGGTAATTGACAGTGTCCAGGCTGTCAGTTGGCCAGACAGTGCCAACTAATGAGCGTGTCGAGCCTTTTAGATAATTAATCGAGTGCTTTTCAACTCATTCGGTTCAAGCTGCAATGATACTCACTGAAAATGCCACTCAAACATGGTATTAATATTTAAATTGAAATCGCTTGGAATATTAAACTCCAAATGTGAGCTTGAAAAGTGCATTAATACTGCAAACGTGCTTAATTGAAATTCCTGATTTGAAAGAAGTTAAAGTGAAGAGAAGTTCAATACTACAAATAAGTTGAGCTTTGAAAGCGCATTAATTAAGAGAATTAAGTTTTGTGTGCAATTGAGAGGATAACTTCAATTCTACAAGAAGACTTTGGTTCAAATACGTATTAAAACTCCAGACGAGCCTTATTGTCTTGCTCGATTTAAAAAAGCTGGAGCGCTGTTAGCAATTGAGAAGATAAGTCATCTATTCTAAGAATACTGAGCTTTAAAAATAATATTAAAGTAGCAAACGAGCTTAATTGAACTAAAAGAAGCTTCAGTGTTGTATGCGATAGAGAATACAACTCCAATGCAATAAGAATAAACTTGAAAGCACATTAAAGCTGCAAATGTGATTAATTGTATTGCTAGTATCGAATGAAGCAAT
The DNA here is from genome assembly GCA_958299025.2 of Drosophila histrio. Classification (NCBI taxonomy): domain Eukaryota; kingdom Metazoa; phylum Arthropoda; class Insecta; order Diptera; family Drosophilidae; genus Drosophila; species Drosophila histrio. The sequence continues at coordinate 9,574,435 of OY729166.1, read as the reverse complement.
TTCGAAGATAACTCCATTAAAGCATTTGGACTTATTGTAATGCCTAAAATTATAAGTAACTTGTAGCGCTGGGAATCAATGAAATTAATATTAATAATAATAATTGAAAGCTCTGCTTCAAGTATTTTCCCTTTATAATAATAATCATATGCTGAAGCTGATGTTATTCGTGCCGAACACATTTCACTTACTTGTTCATGAACAACGGTTGCCCGTTGGTCCAGTCCTCGGAGAATATGTGGAGTGATGTTGGCCTGGGACCACTCTGGGCCGGGCAGACCACACGCATCGGTTTCAGGGGGCGGCCCGAGTAGACCATCAATCGATTCTTGGTATGACAGCGCATGGAATCCTCAGAGGTGGGATCAACGGGCAGATAGGAGCCCCAGGTTTGCACAAACAGCGAACGTTCCGGGGACTGTGCCTCAATGAACCAGGCGAGACCCTCGCAGCTAGCATCTTGCGTTTTAAGCGGATACTTCAACTCATCCTCGCCACCGGCGCCCTTCAGTTTCAGCTGCTTGCGGCAGTCCGGCTGGCGTTTGAACTCATATGAGGCCGAGAAGAATACGTCGGCAAAGTCCTCCGAAATGTTGAGTCTGCTCACGGTAAAGGTCAGCTCCATGACACGCGAATGCGAGACAAAGGTCAACGGTGCATTGCTGTACAAGGCGCTTGAGTTATCGCAGAAGCAGCCCAGCTGTATCTTGACATCCCGGAAGGGCACATCGTACAGCCGCAATTCGGTGATGCGACCCTCGGGATCCAGTTGATTGCAACGTGGCCTGCCTGTATGCAGATCCGAGTCCGTTGTGCAAGCGGTGCCCTCGCCAAAAGATACATTGTGCAGCACGAGTTTAACACGTTCCGAAGTGCCCGCCTCAAAGCGATACAGGCAAGTAACGTTCTTGGCACCGCCTCGGCCATAGAGGAATACATTCCTCGGCACCTGAATGTTGCCTTTCCGTTTGCGAAAAACACGCGAGCAGAGCGGTGGCACTGGATCCTCGCCACGCCTACCCGGCCACGTTTCGCCTCCTTGTTCCGTGTCCACAAACTCGTAGTTCAGTGCAAATTGAGCTGGAAATAGGGCGGTGCCTGTGTGCGTGTGGAATTCCAGTTTCTGCAAATATCAAAAGTACAAAGTGAAGAATGAGTGTGAGAAAGCTGCACTGAGAGAAAAAGCTGTTTGAATACATTCACACAAACCAAGTCTCTAGATGTAATTTAAAAGTAGAATATATTTATCAAAATCAGAAGTACTTGAAACCAGTTCGCTAACCGATTACAGATCTAGCTCTTGATTAAAATAGATCAAATTTTTAAGAAGATAACAGTATTACTATGGTTTCAATAAAAGTATTGAATGACGTAACTAATATTTTTCTTTTCTCTATGCCTTTTTTGGCACAGTGTAGCATCAATTTGGCGTGAAAATATTTGCAGTTCATATTTGCAACATTCAAAAAGGCTAAGCTAGCTTATTGCGGTCCCCTGTATTTGCTCGGCGCACTGTTAGTACAGAGATCCTCAACCCTCAACCTCCAATACCCAGCACACACCCCCAACCCCCAGCATTGCCCCCTCCACAAGAGTCAGTTCTCTGTGAGTGTGTGTGTGAGTGTGTGCTTTGGCGAATTTGAATTTTGCCAACAGGCAAAGAAGTCGCCGTGGGCAACTCTGCAGCTTCGTTGGCTTCGTTTGTCGCTTGTCGTTATTTGTGCACGTCTGGCGATGCACTCGAGTGTTTAATTTGATTAATTTTGTCAAGTTTAAAGCAAATACAAATTTGCACTGTGCCAAATTTGTTGGCTCGCTTTGTTGCCAGGCAATTGTGTGCTCGGCCCGAAGGAGAAGGGAATGCAAATTGGGCACGAGAAGCCGGTGAAGTTGAATGCTTAGAAAAAAACGAAAGAATTTAGAGATTCGACAAATTGCACTTTTTGTGTTGTCAAAATAAACAATGAAATGTTCAAGTTGCCTCCTAAAAGTAGTCAACAGTTTGCGCAACGTTTTTCAGTGTTCATTAAAAATGTTGCATACTCTAAGCTGTGCATTTAATTTTTATCTTTCTATCAAGCTGTACCTAATTTTTTTGACACTGCTGTACTTAGTAGCCACTTAGCTTGAAAGATTTTGCAATGGCCTGAAAGCTATGAGGATAAGTCTGGATATGCATAAACGAATACTAATGAGGGTATTTCCTCGCTGATGAATGACCCAATTTATCACAAACAAGCTGCTAAACGCGGACCTCTAAAGAGTCAAGTGTAAGTTTAATTATTAATTGTAAGTGATAATGATATATTTAGACAGATAATATTTTTAGTGTAGAGTCACTGGTGTATGATGTTCTAATTTCACTCATTAACTACTACAGTTACTACCCAGGACTTACCAAATCTCGGCCAGTGCTCACATAGCTCTCCAGTGGACTGCAGGGTCGCTGCTTGTTGCCACCCATGAGGGCGCTGCTTCCGCTGACTCCGCTGCCGATGGCCGTGTGATCGCACAACTTGGGAGTCTCGTAGTCGTAGATCTCCAGCATTAGGCGTCGTTTGCCCTTGGTGCTCATCAGGGAGACGGCACTTTGGCTGTTCTTATCGGAACTCAATACCGCTGCAGCCGAGGCGCCTTGTCCATCCCGCCCCGACTTACCGGTCGAGATATAGTTTAGGCTATCCTTGATGCCGCCCAGCTGTTTGCTCGAGGAGCCAACTCCTCCGATTGCTGCACCGCCCTGATATCCACTGTATTTATTCTCCTGGTTGAACACACTCGACTGCGTGGGTCCATAAATATAGGTGTCCACCGGATTCCAGGCGTTGTCAATGTTGACACGCAAGTTTCGATTCAATTTGGGATTGCTGGCACTGTAGTAATAGCTGCCGTAATTGCTCTGATTCAACAGTGTGGGTTTTCCCCCATCTGCCGATGAGGCAACCGGCGGAGGGGGCGGGGGTTGGCCCGTCGTCACACTCGTCGACTTGATGGGCAAGTAGGTGCCATAGCTGTCCCACATGCGCAGCCGTGTTATCCAAGGCGGCAGATCGCTCTGCAAAATGGAAGGGACAGCATAAAGTAAAAGTGAGCGCATGTTATTGTTTAATTCTCTTGTTGACATTATTATTGTGTTCCACGCGAATAAACAAAAGCAACAAACTGACAATTCCCCGAGAATCCCTAACGTCCCAATGTCTCTACCCCATAACATACCCCATTTGCGCTCTCTCGCTCTCTCTCTTTCTCTTTTTGTCTCTTTGTTTTAACGCATTTTTCACGGTTTACTTTGGTTCTTCTCTCAAGTGTTGTCGATTTAACCTTTTTCGGATAGATCTGTCCGTTTTTATAAAACTACTGCAGCCGGAAAAATATCGCCTATCAGGAAATTTATCCTTTTTCTTTAAGTTCTGAAATATAATCAAATCTCGAAATACAACTGGAACAGAAATCAATACCATTCACCGATAAACCGGAACAAAACCGAAGAAAAATCTTTTTTGAAATTTGAAAAACTTTCTTTGATAACTGAAAACCAAATGAAACCTTTTACCGTACCGGAAGCGGAACCGATATTTGTTTCGGTATTAATCCCTGAAAAAGAATAATATAAAAACCTCTTTTAAGTGAAATCTATTTGTCATGTACCGTCATTATTTTATTTTTCATCATTTTTTCCCGTTTATTCCGGCTCGATTTATCCCGTTTTTTTCTTGGCGAGTAGTTGGCATCACTGGTTGTCACTTACTCACACACACACACATACTCTGCTCTCCCGCTTTCTCTCACTGTCGTTGTTTGTTTGCGCCTGTTCGTCTTGTTGTCGCTTGTTCGCATTCCCTGAGTGTTAGTAATTCCCACTTCCCTTCATCTCCATCTCGCTCTTTCACCATGTTTGTCATATGTCACATATTCAAACAGCAACAATGAGAGTCAGTTGCAAGTGTGAGTTATTTGTCTTTTCACGTTTTGTCACTGCTGTTGTCATGTTTTCATGTTGTTTCTGTGCCTCCTCCTCCTCTCAGTCTCCCCCCCCCCATTCCAAGCTCCTCTTCTCCGTCAACATCTTCAGCATACTGTTTGCAGGCATTAAATATTTTTATTTGAAGCCTGTTTGGAATGTTTTCCTTTTCGTGTCTAGGCAGTGATTACTGTTGACTGTGTTAATAATGAAAAGACAGTAACAAACAGCTGTGGCTTCTGTGAGGCGGAAGAAATGAAAGTTGCGGGGGTTGAGCGTGCACGGCGGAAAGGGGGTGCAAGGAGCATCTTCGTAGAAAATACGCCGCAAGCTCATTGGCTTTTAAGTCTGATTATATATTTCGTTTCACTTTCTCTCTCCATCTCTCTTTCTCAATCTCTCTCTGTCCCTTATTATCTATCTCTCCCTTTCAGATGTTTGCTCCAATTCTGTCATTTATGTTTTTATTATCAATGAGTTGTTTTTTATTTAAAAGCTCTTGTTTATGTATTCCACTATAAATATAAATATTTCCAAAGATACAATGATATACAAATATTCTTCATATATTATATATTTTTATATACACAAGTATTCTATTATTGTTATAGCTTAAATCATTTCAAATATTATATACTAGTACTACTATTATTTTTAACTAATACCTTTTATGTTTCATAAATCAATTGTCAGTCTGTTTTATTCTATATTCTAACAAATTCAAATTATTTTTGTATACTTCTTAAATTTGCTAGAATATTATTTTTCAGTATTCTTCATATTTTTGTTTAGATCGTTGGCAACTCACTTCCCAGCTGATAGTGCCAACTGTGGTTTGTTCTCAGCGGTGTGAAGAAGTTAACTTGTTAAGCTGCTAAGTGACTTCAAATTGGCTGCGCTGTAAGCCTAAGACTTGTCAGGTTTCCCCCCCCCCCCCACATTCCTTGAGGTTTTCCAGCCGTATTCCTATGCACACGTAGATCTCCCCCTAATTTTCACGTAGTTCATCAACTGGGATTCCTAGAGGGGATTTCGCGAAATGTCACCACTTGTGTGTGGCTCTCATAAATGTCGCAGCATTATTTCTAATGGTTTTTTGTTAACATTCTTCTCCAATCTCTCAATGATGGTTTCTCTCTCTCTCTCTCTCTGTCTCTCTTACACACTTTTTCTCAATGTTTTTTATTTGGAATTTTAACTTTGCTTCTTAATTTAAAAAGTTTGCTCGCTTTTTGTTTTGTGCAAATTCCCTTCAACTTATTTTATTTTGTTTCTCTTGCTCTACCCAAAATGCCAGCGCCCACGTACCAACTGTCCCCCTTGTCCCCCTGAACCCCTCCATCACCCTCCCCCACTACCCTGCCTTCTGTTACTCCAAGTGTTGATTGTCGTTGTTGTTGCTGTTATACCTGCTGTTTGTTTTTGTCGCTTTTGTTGCTGTTGCAAAATTCATGAACTGTTTTTGCTGCTGCTTCTGCTGCTGCCCCTGTTTTATTTTACACATATTTTTGTTCTGTCACTTTTTATTGTGCCACTGGCCAGGCGGCGGGACCGAAGGGGGGAATGTAAACGTTGTTGTTGCTACCACTCGCTGCTGGCAGCTTTTTATTTGTACCTTCTTTTTACTTTGCAATTTAAAGTGTAGGTGAGGCAACTGCAATTGACACGGACACTGCATCCAGCAGTGAGCAGGAAGGACACAAACAATTGTTTAAGGATTGAAGTGGAACTGGACGGACGAGTTCTTGAACTCCATTCCATTTCGTAGTAAGAGCATCCATCTTTCACAGGTAACCCCGCTCAGCTCTTCATTGGGATTTTCAAAATTAATTGGCACTTCTTTCGTATTTATGCCTTAACAGTTTAAAAAAAAAGTGTTTGTAAAGTCTGTTGTTGCCAAAATAAATTAGATTACTCCTTTTTGGGGTGTCTAGACAGAAAAAGACCTTGAAAAAGTTGCTCCAAGTTGTCTCAATATATATGTGTGAGTGAATATTCTCACACGAGTTAATAAAAATACGTCGAAAAGTCATTAAAGAAGAGGAACAGTAGGTTGATCTTTAAAGTTTGGCATGTTGAGTTACAGTCTGTCACTTGCTTAACATTTGTGAGTCATAACATTGACATAACATAAGTTCTGTTAAGTTACTCTTAGCAAACGCCTTGTGATCTTATTTACATATTTATTTATTTTACGTGAACTAAATGCCATCTATTATAAAATGAGATTTTAAATTAACAATTAAACAAATTTTAGGTAAAATTAAATATATAGGTTATTAAAATACTGTTGAAATTCGACTTTTATAGAATAGCGCCCTGCTACCAGTAGTCTGTTATTTGTTTAACATTTGTATGCACTGTTTGTGACATTAAATGATTTATTAATTGGCCTAAATAATCATTTAATTCGTTTAGCTTTAACCCTTTGGCCCACTTGCTGAGCTGACTCCTCCTTGCCTGCTACCCTCCCTTGCATCCACCATTCAACGTCCTTTCACCGCGTCGACCCCACTGTGTTGTCGTTGTTATATATGCGCGTAGTTTTCACTTACTGTTCTATCCACCTTGACACAATTTACAGGCCGTTAGACAGTGAAGAAGGCACATTAAAAATGCACACGACCCGAGAGGTGTTGTCTTTGTTGTTGTCACTGCACAGCACTACAAGTAAACACAGTTGTTGTTGTTTAGATTGTTGTTGCAGTTGTTACAGTTGTTGCCAGTGTCGCATTTTGACGCAGTTTCTTTTGCCCTCTGGACAGACTTCAGAGTTAAAACGAGTGTCGAAATCCTTTGGCCACATTCTACACTCTCCATTTCTCGGCTCTGAAGTCCACACTTAATTATAAATTGTGTGTATGTTGTTTGGCTTTTGTTGTTGTCATTTTACTCACACAAACGCCATCATTTTAATTGGGTGAGAAGACAAAGTGTCGCTCGACTGGCACTAATAGCATATACGAGTATACGATATAGAAATCAAGACAATAGACAAGTGAATCCACCGTTGGCATAGAACGCGACGCGTTTAAGCACACAATGCAAACAACTCGGATACTTCAGTGTTGCAGTTCCCCATCCCCCACCCACTACCACTCCATCAGTAACATACATTTTATGCATTTATGCAAACTGTTACAGGCCCCGTACCCCCCAACCCACTTTCAATCGTACTAGGGAAGAGGAGACAACTCCCCTCAACCGTTTTCACTCACCCGTCCCAGCGTATTGTTGTCGTGTATCGCCTGCTGCAGTATCTGCAGATTGTAGCTGGTGAACGATAACCAAATCAGGTCACCAGGATATCCGTGAAAGTGGTACGTGCATGTTGTGTTCGGCGGAAGCGTGTGACGCGGACTCACAATGCGTCCCATACGGCCGCGACGTGAGAATAGCACATCATCTGCAAAAAAGAGAGAGACGGTATACGAGACGATGCTGAGTGTGAGCGAGATAAATACAGATTATAAGTATGCACATATGCATATGCATGTGTGTGTGTGTGTGTGTGTGCGAGTGTGTGTGTGTGTGTGTGTGTGTATATGCTATCAGGTTTACAGTACTGTCAACTCACGGCCGTTTTTTAATACCACTCTAAGAACGTTGTACGACAAGCGGCTTACATGTGATTTAGGTTAATTTACACTCTGCTCTCAGATAGTTATCACATTTCCCTCAAACACACACTATATATACATATATACATTCAATTTCGCTATGAAAATACCTTCTAAGATATGTTAGAAAGATAGACAGGAAATGTTCCTTAAGAAGTTCCAAGGGAACAAATATGATTTCCATTAAAATATGGCATATTTACGAATTTTAAAACAATTCTGCACTAGGTTATGGAATTGAAAGTACATATTAGGTACTGATCTTATATTAATAATCAAAATTAAAATACCCTCTGCAATGGTATAAACATGTCTACAAAAAGGGTATTAAGGAAAAGAAGTACGAAATCGTTTGTCGAAATATAAATAAAAGCCAAAAATTCAATGAATTTTTCATATTAATTTTTACATTTTATGTTAATTATAGTACTGTTTTTATTTAACTATTTCTAAGGTTGCTACTCTGTTGCATGTTATCCATGAAGATTTCGGGTCATGTTTCTTCGAATATGTATAGGTTTGTGAGTAAGTAGGTGCTGTTTCAGTTGGCCAAAAGAGTTTAATCTTTGCAGACAATGAATACATTTGTTGGTTGTTCTCTTCTGGTTCATTCAGATAACTTTATATTTTATTTTTGCATTGCTTTCTTATAAAATTCTCGTAAAGTTGTCATAATTCGCTTGATTAACCATATATTTGTTATTAAACTAAACGGTTTAAAGTAAAACATATTAAGCATTATATAAGAATATTTGTCATACGTCGGCGTGTTGCATTTGATTACTTAGATTTAAGTTGAACAGGGTCATCAGACATGAACAATGTTAAAGTTGCCATATGTTTAGAATTGCAATTGCCAACACTTGGATTTAATTAAAGTTGTCCAAAAGGCAACAAAAAAGACCAACAAAACGACTGAAACCCACGAAACCAACCAAACAACATCCGGGGAGCAGTTGAGGGCCGTCAGTCGAGGGACAACTTTGGCAACTTTTGCTTCAAGTGACAAATTAAAAACGGCAAAGAGGGAAAATCGAAACAAGCCAAAAAGCGAAGGCAAGGCGCGCTTCAATTGCTAAAAGTCGCACGATTTGTTGCAATGCGGCACACAGAAAGAACGATGGGGGGACGTCGAGTGGATGTGGCAAGGTGCGGGTGGTTGAGTGGTCCTCTTTATAAAGGAAGCAAACGTCAACGGTATCGATGATAACACCTGGGCCAAGACTGCCGTTCTAACTGCTACGACAGCTTTTCAACTTCAAGTTGATGTAGCGCCAACGAGTTTTGATGTGCCGCATCGAGTGGCACCAGCAGCAGCACCAGCAGCAGCAGCAGCCGTCGGCAAAAGTTGCAGCTGCCACATAGGCAAAAGTTGCCAGCTGGACGGAGAGAAAAAGCAGAAAAAAAATGTGAGAATTGCGTTCGTCGTAGCTTCAGACTGTGGGGTTATAGCTATGACTCTGTCATATACTCGTATATGAGTGTGTGGTTTGTGCCTCATGCCACACATCTAATACATTTTTATGAGCTTTTTATTGTCACATTGCGCTGGTTGCGCACATTTCTTGCTTATAAAGCGAAGCCTGAGAGCCACTTAAGACTGCTTTAAGCAATGTTCCAGCACTTAAAGCCGAAATTCTGTATATTTTCAACATTAACTTAGGACATAAGGACATAAAAATGCCCAAAAAAAAGATATTATAAAAGAAAAAGAATAGCAATATTTATAAAGAGACAAAAAGCGGTATTCGTATGCTATGAATCATCCTGAAGTTAATCAGCATCTACTATATAATAAGTTAATAACTTACACAGCTATATAAGTTATAATTGATATATCTTAAAAGCTGCGTTTTCTTGGACTAAATTATGAATATAATAAATGTATTATGCAAAGTGTTTATAGGACGAACTAGTAACTAATCATTAGACGATAACTTAATACTTGTAATTCATTATTAGAAACAAGTTTAATCGGTGCATTTAGAAGTAATAGTTCTTCCCTAATCCAATGGTAACAGCCAAAGCTGCTTTTCCTGGTCTTACCACAATGTTCTCTATTAACTTTTTCTTATCCGATCTTGTTGAAATGTTTCGTTGTGTTAACGAGAATGATAGAGTATAGATTGCTTAAATTGTTCGCTTAATAATAAAATATCTAAGTACAATCAGTCTGCATATCCAAAGAACAAAAGGAATTTGTAGCATCCATTTAAATGCTATTGCAACTGTAACAAAATTTGGCGAGTTGAATGGGATTTTAATAAGGCGATAGGCATATTTATAGACCAAGCTTATGGTAATTTTGTGGAAATGCCAACGCCAATTTGGGCACATAAAATATGCGTCACGCCCATTAAGAGATAGGCTCGAATTGCATTTTAAATAGTCAAAGCAACAGAGACTCATGGAAGCAGATATCCTTCCGATTCGGTCGACTAATTGTTTGAATGCATTAAGTGTAATGCAGCATAAACAAAAACAATAATTGAACATGCATATCTGCATAAATACATAAGTAGATATGTTTATGTGAGTACAAATATGTATTTCTCATACTCTTGTATTGTATGGATTGTTGCCCGGGGGGCAATTGTATTTAATTTGTACAGGGGCGAAAAAGCAAATCGAAAAATAACAAAAACCTAACAAGCAATCAAACAACAGAGCCAAACGAAATGTCACTCAATCAAGCCAAACTAAGAGGAGAGTAGATGGGGGGGGGGAGGCAGGGTGTTCTCCACTCTCTTGGCCGCACAATCAATAAAACTAACACCCCATAATTTAATGCCAAAATGCGTTGGGCACACAATTACGACTACATTTTGTGGTTGAGGCCGCAAAAACCCAAATGCACTCTAATAATAAATCGCAAAAATAACAATTTTATTGCCACGCTTGCGGTTTGCCAGCTAGCGAACTACCGCTACTACTACTACTACACTGAGTACCTTAACCAACGTACCCCCAACCATTTCACGCCCCTTGCCACACCATTGAGTGCGTGGCTCGATAGTCTCGTCGCGTCGCGTCGAGTCGAGTCTCACTTTATGGCACGCTGATAAGCATATTATTATTATTACTACTATTACGGTAGAGGTCCATCGACTCCAACTCCCATGCCAGCCTCAACTTCCACCTCAACTCTGACTCTGACTCTGACTCTAACTCTGACAACGATTCCGATTCCGATTCCGATTCCGATTCTGATGCCGGGCCTTGAATTATTTCCGTGCCCGCCATTGTGTTGTATTGCCCAGCAATGGCGAATGGCGAATGGCGTCGCCGCCATTTTGTATGCCCTCGAAATTTATTACTGCCGTTGCAGCTGAGATCGAAACATTGCCCCGATTCCCCTCTCAGTGTGCATATGTATTCACATGTCTGTCAGTGTGTGTGTGTGTGTGTGTGTGTTGGAGTGTAATTTTGGCCGTATGTGTGCTATAACGTTAACTAATTCACATGGCGCACAAAATGGCAATGATTACATTTCATACGTAGTAGTATAAGCAATGCAGTATGAATTGCCATACATGAGTGTCGAGTTTCGAGTGTTCGAGCATTGGAGTATTTGTTTTAAAATCACAACACTGCAAAAACTCTTGACTCTCAACTCTCATGTGGTATCCAATTTAACTATGTGTTTGCCCTGTCATTCCTCTGGTTGTGGCTATTTTCCATTGACAGTGTCAAAAGCTGATTTGATGAGTATTTGTGAAAAAGCAAAATAGCAAAAATTCTAACAAGCAAACTAGTCGATTATGATTGACAAGCAGATACCCTCTCCTACATAATTATAATTAATAATTACATAATTATAAATCATAATTACAAATGATGAGGGACATAACATCTTCTTTAGATTATAACGTCAATGAAAATTGTTTATAAATTTGTATGCAAAAGAATCTTCAATATCATATTTTGATTAGCAGCGAGTTCTTCTCTTACTTATGCTTCTTAATATTCATACTTTAATCAATAATAGAACTAATTTCCATAAATGTTTATCTGCGACATTATGTTCCCATCATTTAATGGTAATTTTAACGTAAACATGAATGATTATCGGCTGAAACAGAAGTATACTGTGATAGTAGAAAAGGAAAAAGAGGTTTAAGGGCTTTTTATTATTTATTCAGCATTATTTTACTATTAATATAGAATTTTATGGCATAAAACAGAAATAAACTTATTACAAGATAACTTTAATTTTAAAACAAGTATTTAATGTTGTGAAATGTTGAACATACTAATTTCAAGACATTCTTTTGATATGAGCTATGTTCTAAGATATTCTAAGATGTTCCTTTTTGAATAAATTTATGAACAATATGTATATCCCTTTCCAACTTAAGTACAGACAATGGGAATACATTGTATAATATCTGTTTGCGCAAATAAATAAAATGCTATAAATAAGAAATAAGCTCCTACAAAGATAATAATTTCAGGGACAATACACAAAGGCGAGTCAATTATGTTATTCGACAGAAAATTACAAAATATTGTCATACAATCGCCTACAAAGACACATATGTGTATACATGCTTATGCCACATGTATATTATTGTTTATGGTAATAATAGCAAAACAGCAAAACAACAAAACCAGCGGGTTGGTAAGTAAATTTCAATTAATATGCTGCAGCATGCTCCTCGGGGCGGTAACCAATTTGGCTGATGTATTTGTGATTAGGCCAATAATTAGGCCAGAAATAAGCATAGCTTGTATGCAGCAGCAGCAATGGCTTTGGCTAATTGCAAACGTTTTGTTTTCGCAGCAATAAAATTGCCCCTGGCTACACTTTCCCCTTTTCTCGGCCTGCCAACCTTCTTACCCAATTACAAATATTGAAGAAGTGTCAAAATTGTAGTTGTAGGGATGCTTTGATTGCTTTTTCTGGTATCTAAGATAATAATTGAATCGCCTGGCTGGTTGCCCAAATCAGGCGTGGCCAAGTTGCTGTTATTGCCTTTAAGATGATGATGACAGAGTCAACAGACTACAAGTCCGAGAAGTTCTTCACATGAATAAATATGACAAATATTTTCAATATTTATCTGCATCAACAGTATATATAAAATAAAGAGTGCAAATAATATTGCATAAAGTTAATAACCGTTAGTGTGGCTACAAAAACAAAATACACATCCCATTCACAAATTCATGTTTAAATATTTATATTACATAAAGGCACACTCCCACGCACACACACACACACACTCCCACGCACACACACACACACACTCACAAAAGCAAATAAAATGTTGCCGTTATGTGCAAATATGCTAATTTGGTGTTTGCACATCACATCCCACACATTGACATACCCTATACGTACATAGTTCTATCTCCTTCTCATGCGACTACAATCCCTTCACACTCGTCGCATTCTCCTCTCTCATGCATTTTGTCGCTGATTGCAAACAAAATTGCAACTCAATAAGCAAACTAAACAACAAATACGAGTATGCAGTGTCTGCTCCGCCCCCAGATCAACCATCGAACCATCGAACCATCGAACCACCTCAAACACCCACAATAACCCCACCATTGTCTGCCAAATCAGCCAGGCAATGACCTCATTTGAATGCATGCGCTTCTATTGTGGTTTGATTTTATGGCAAAATTGTAATAAAAGACGTTTCCGTGTTCATTTTCTCCCCAATTCTGCAACATTTTATAGAGTTTCCGTTTATTTAAAGGCGAATACTCATTGGGTGTGCACATCTGATAATAAATAGAAATGTGCTTTCTACACTTTCATTGTTGCCAAAAATCGAATTATCTTTATTAACAATGCAACATATTAAAGCAGTTTGGTATTTTACAACATTATATAATAATTTTATATATTATTATAGTATATTATATATTAAAAGCAAATAAATAAGTTATTATATTGTTTTAAAAGTATTCAAACATAAAGATTATATAAATCACTTTGAAATATTGTTTCAACTGCATCAATCCAATTATTAATTAATTTTAATTAATAATCATATCATTAAATATATACAATTGGTGCAATTTTGCTTGCATTCAACATAATTAAATTTTAAATAATTTTATGAGCGTTTAAATAAAAGTGTTCAAGTGTTCACACATGATGCTTCAACTATGCACACAAGTATGCCATGTCAAAATGAAGTAAAAAAGATTTTGGGAACTACATATATATATATTTAAATTCTGTTCACACACATTAAACAATGCAAATTCTCTCTCAGTCTATTCAAAATTTTTTTGTTTGCATTACAATTTCCTGCTGTTCCCTTTGCTTTGCTTTCGCTTTGGCCTGTTGACTTTACAAAATTAAAAAGTAAAAACTTCAACAAGTTACCACGCACTCTTTGTACTCATATAAGAATGAATAAAAGAAGGAAAAAAGATCGAAAGATTTGTTTAAAGTTGTGCTACAAAGTTTTAACGCGGCTGTAACAACAGCTGAGACGAAAGAACTCAGAACAGAAACGAGTGAATGTAGATGAAAGCAAATCTTACAGAATTTTGCAGGTCTGGTAACGTTGGACATCGTATGCCATCCGTTCATTTCAGCCCTGTCCCTTTACTCACTTCCTCGACAATAATCCGTAAATCAATAAAAATGCCAAAGCAACTTCCGACAAATGTATCTCTATCCCCTTCCCGTATCCCATCACCTAAAATACACATCTGAGTAAGCTTGCATGCTCGCATCCTTGTTCAGTTTATTTGTAATAAAATGTTGTATATTTGCTTCACATTTGAGCATATTTTTAGGGTTCTAGAACGAACAACCCTACATACATTTGTATCTATCCATACAAATCACTGGGTAAACGGTTTTTGGCTTCAACGGAAATGTTACTCAGGTTGTAGTGCAATAAATTTAGAGCATCTGTGATCTCTCTTTGTGTGTTTGTCTCTGGCATACTCTATGTGTGTGTGTGTGTGTGGCATAAATAATTTGCAGCAAATCTTACAGCGATTTCATATAATAATTTATTATACTCGCCCCACATAAAATATTTCCAAATCTTTGGGGCGGCGCGAGAGTTTTGCGTCTTTGGCGGCATGGCCACTGTCTTTGAGCCTTGTATCTTTGGGAGGGGAATATGGGCGGGGCAGCTATTCGAGTGTCAGCAAGTTGATTATCGTTAATTAGATGGGCCAGTTACAGTTTGGTGGGAGGGGATGGCGGAATGGTGTGGTAATTAAAACAACGTTTCGAGCATTGCCAACAAAATTGATTGAGGGCGTTGCGATGCGTTGCCTGTCAGCTTAAGTGTCAAGCAAAATTGTCAGCAAGCGGAAAAATAACTCATTTGTGGCCAAAAATAAATAAACTGGTTGGGAGAGTATCTTCTGATAGCTGGAGTTTATAATCAGCTAACTCCTATTGACCACTCAGTCTACTTTCATTTTACCACAAAGTTTACTTTCTTAAGATATTCTTTATAGTTATTCACTGTGATAGAACTTGTCTCATAATGCATAGACAATATCAAACACAATTTATAAATCCTAAATGATTCTACAAGATTTATAATAATATTGGGCTAATGTTGATTCCTTTTACTTTTCGTTTTTTTACACAAATACCAAGTATTTCCCTTTAACATATTATTTTATTTAAGTTTATCGACCATTGGAAAATCCTCTCGCTTTTCATCGTCTGATGTTTCTGACTGCTCGTTACAATTTGAATGAATTCCCAGAGTTGTGATTTCGAAAGCCAAATTTTCAATGACTTCATAAATGGTTAATGAGCTAATCAAATCAATCTGAATGCCATATTTGAATTTGGTTGGTGCCACAGGCGGCGGCGGTGGCAGGTGCAACAATGCGCATATTTTTGCACCCAATAGTGCCACAAGGTAAACAACAACAACCAGGACAAAAAATACAGGCATAATATAAAAGAAAGTACTAGAGTGGGGCAGCATTTTGACCAACATTCCGCGGTGAGTTCAATTAGGAAAACGTGGCGCCTGCGTATGAAACATTTATAATGAGCCAAAAAGGGAGTAACGATGTCGGCAATGGGCAAAGAGCCACATGAACAAAAAGTAAAGCAGCATAATTGTTTTGTTATCGATACAGACATACTACACACGAACACAAATGCCAAAAAGCATGCGCTACAAATAAATTATTGCGGGTTGCAACATGATTTTAATTAAAGTTTTAACGAAAACCAAATATTTATCGTTTCATTTTGCTTTCAATTGTGCACAACGCGGTTTTGTTTGTTCAACACGCCCCTCAGCTCTTGTTTTCCCCATCTCCATATACTCAGCAAACAACAGCAGCAGCAACAACAACAACTACAACAAATATGATCATTAAGCAGCCAAAAAATTCAATATACATTGCACTTAAATATGCAAAATGCGAAAAGGGAGCAAAACAATTTATTATGAACAGCAAAGGTCATTTGAAAGTTATAATAATGCGTTCTGACTATGTGTGGGACGATGGGTGTTAGATTGGCAAATATATCTCCTGATAAGCCCCCAAATATATATTTATGTATGCCCATATTTACTTCGACATTCACATTACGTACAACTCGGCGTATGATTAACAGAACTGCAATTTCGTTTCGCCATTTGCTGGTTTAGTTTCTGAATGCATTGGTTTTCATTTCGTTGATTACGTAACAAAATCTGTTGCATATTTAATTTGGTTTGATTTTGCTATAACTTTTTCAATTAAGATTAATTAAATGTGGAACTACGGCCGCACTGAACCGAGACTAAGCGCATTGGAGCTGCAAAACTGAAGTTCTCAACGTTTATGTGTGTGTGTGTGTGTGTGTGTGTGTGTATTTGTGTGCGTCCGCTGCGATAGCTTTTAATTAAATTTTGTATGCATGTATTGCGTTACAAGCTGGCATGTTTAAAGTACGCCTAATTTGATTGAATTGCCAGTAACCAGGCGGATATTTTATATTGTCAATGACAGCTGTTTGCCGCAGAAATTTGTGCTTGCTTTCCATTTTATTCTCGTATACTCTGTATCAACAGCTGAGTCGATAAAGGTGTCTCCGTCATATAAACTGCAACAGTAAGAGCTAGAGAAAAAGTATTTATATGATACCATACGCAGATCAAGTATATTTTCCATTTTGGATGTCACGCTTCCATCTCTCATACGAATCTTTTCTAGATCTTAGCTGGAGAAGATCGGATAATATACTTAGCAGATATTAAAAGAATAATTGAAGGCAGTAAGAAGAAGGTTAAACTTTTGTATATACGTTATATACGGTTATATATTTGTATATATGTAGGGTATATAAGATCCTGGATTTGACGCGTCAATTAGTCGTGCATTCTCAACTAGAGCCTCCTAACTTGTTAGATATACATGTTTAAACTAAGGAAGTTAACTGTACACATATATACATTTATGTATTATATATTAACTATGTTTTCTTTAATTATAATTCAGCTAATGTTATATGTATTTGGTTATATTTGAGGACAACTTGAGGCAGAGCTATAGGAGTATTCAAGTATTCCAAAAACGTTATACTTTAAAATCTAAAAAAATTATCAAATGCTTTAACTCGAATTGAACAACTTTATGCTTATTAAAGTTTGATCTTAGTTAAACTTGTTGCAAATAGTATGTTCAAATTAAACATTCTCAGCAAGAGCATTTTCACTTTATGTTTATGATTTATGTTCTGTCCGACCAAATTAAATGTTGTCTACTCCCAAAAAGGCTCTCTGATTTGTTTATTTGATTTGTTAGATAACTTTTCTAATAAAACTGATTATATATCGCCAAACTCTATTTATAATTTTCTTAAGCGCTTTTATAAGTTTGCAAAACTTTTGTTCGCTGATTATCAAATTGTTTAGTGGAAAGTTATAGCAGGATACAAAATACTTTCAATACTCGTGCAAAAATAAGATATGCAGAAGGCAGTTTCTATTTGCCAGTAATCAAATAGACATTTCAAGTTTAATTGATATAAATAAATCACTTTGCCATTTCGATGCGTTAAGTTATTTCCTTTGTTAGAATTTGCTATGATTAATGTCTGATATTTTGCTCTTTAAGATCTCCTCAACGTCTCAACGTTGCCATAGATGTGAACACAGATTAAAACTATGATAGATATGGCAGTTTCACGCCTCTGCCTAATGATTATCCCTGGGACGACGGGCACATCTGTGCAATTTCTCAGGGCATTAAGTCGAAAGCTAACATTAAGGCGAAAGCCAAAAATGAAGATGATGCCCGACTCGTGGCTGAGGCATTTCACAAAAGTTAAACGGTCAAAAATTAAGGAGAAATAACAAACTCGGCAAAATCATTCGGAAGAACAAGAAAAACAAGAAACAAATAAGCTGGCAAGTTAATGACCATAGCAACAACACAAGGCATAGAAAAGCTGATGAAGAAAGGGAGACAAGTTAGTTGTATCTTGGACTGGGGAATGGGGATTTTCATTAAAGTTCCCTGCCAAAGCTGCCAAAATTGCCTGCTCGAAACCGAAAACTAATTTTAAATGAAGAGAAATTTGCAAATAAAGCAAAATTCAAGAGCAGTAAAAAAATAGCCAGGAAAATAAAACCCACTCAAAAGTTATTAAGTGCAAATTAATGAACATTAGCGACTGCCACACACACACACACACACACAAACGTTGCCTACTTTCAGGCTGCACAAATTGCCGGACTGCGGTTCAAAGCGTCGTTTACTCGTTGTTGTTTTGCTTGGCGCGCCGAAATTTCATTTAATAATTTTTCAATTAAATGCAGCCGCTTGCTGACCAGTAGAAAAGAAGAAAAAAATAGAAGCAAATTAAGCACACAGCTTATGGGCAGTAGCTTAAAATTTACCGCAATTAAGGGCGTGTCTACACCACCAAACACCCGCTAAATATGTAGCACATCAATACCAAGAGTTCTACGACTCATTTTCTACAAAATTTTGTAAATTTATAGTACATTTTAAAATCAAATTCATTCTGTCAACTTTTGACAAATATTGCATAAATATTTAAGGGAAGAATTTTTTTTGAAAAATGTAAATTGTTGTATGTCTTGTTTTGTTAATCAATATGGGGATAGAGATATGGTATATATGTATTGTGTTAATATAATGTTAAAATGCTTAATATCAATAAGCACGCGCATGGACAAATACGCAGCTTTAAATTTCTATATAGTTAATTTTTTGAAAATTTGGCGAAACTGAAGCGCATTCAAGCGAATTTTACTGTCTATCTATCGCTGCCGGTTCTTGTCAATTTTATTTCGTCTGGCCTCGAATTAAATTAAAGTCCTATTAAGTTCGCTTAGACCAGCCTTCAAGCTAATGAAGGGCAATGAAACCTTCTCGCCCGCCCGACCAACAGGGTGCATTCGAGCCCCAATTCATATTTCTGGCATGCAATTGAGGTACTTGGGTTGCACAAACTTGAAAGTGGATGCAACTTTTGATTGTTGCAAGACGCCGTGTGCTAATTAGCTGCCCGCTGTGCTGTGTGTGTGAGAGAAAGAGAGAGAGAGAAGAAGTTGATGTCGAGTGCTTGGGGAGTTGTTGCACGCGTTCACTCAAGCAGCATTAATGAGTAAGCAATATAAATAATAATAATTTATAAATTAAACAATACAGCAGAATCAGTGCTGCACTTAATGAACAGACGAGGCAGCAGCAGGAACAGCAGAGTCAAGGAAAGGAAGGGGCACCAACAAGCAAAAAGAAATGTTGAAAACGTGGCAAAGGGGAAGTCAAGAACACATTATTCCTACGGTTGACCTAGTTTAATATTTGTTTGTATGTGTGTGTGTGTGTGTGTGTGTGTGTGTGTGTGTGTGGTGTGTAGGGTGTCATACTCATTAATATTCGCATTTTTACAGATAAGCTCGACAATTGTACCGGCTTTCGAAGGATGTCTTATCCTTGCATTACTTACCCGGATTCGATGCATTAATATGAAATTCACAAAGATTTTTCGTGCCCTGCGCAAAGTCATACGAATCAGAATCGGTGAATAATATATCCACATCCAGCTCGAAGCCCCTATTGGGTATTCCCTGCTGTAGAGGCGCCGAGAAGGGACTGGAATGAAAAGCCACGAGCATTTCCGGTCCGCTGAAAAGACAGAAATTGTAAAAATATAGATTAATATTTGACGAACATTATTATTCGTAATATCAACAGTAATTCGACTTATAAAGTTACTAGCTAAACGTTTCACATTACGACTTTCTTATAGTTAACAAATACTCTTAACGATCGTTTCAATGTTACCAATGTGAGTATTAGTGCTATACTTTCTGTTCATGAACTTTATCCAGATTTACTTAATGGCTACATGATTATTTTGCTGTAACCATATAATCCAGATAATCTAATCTAAGAAGAAACGCCTGGAAATGATGCTTGTCATTTTAGCTACTAATGTGACTTGTCCTTTCCCTTCCTTTTCGATATCCTAATGTTGGGTCGTGTGATCACCACACTAACCTATAAGATTGACCATTTTATTATATGTAGGTCTATAAGAAGAGCTCTAAATCCATTTACATCCCGATTGTCAAACTTTACTCTTACTAATGCAAATAGTTTAGGCGCCTGTTAATATGTGTTCCATGTTGTGTTCAGTCTATGAGTTTACATAAAAGATTTCTGAAACAAGCATAAAAGTTTATAAAACTTAATTAAAACGTTGTACAA
Source organism: Drosophila histrio (assembly GCA_958299025.2). Lineage (NCBI taxonomy): Eukaryota > Metazoa > Arthropoda > Insecta > Diptera > Drosophilidae > Drosophila > Drosophila histrio. The sequence goes on along the minus strand of OY729166.1, from coordinate 9,554,167 downwards.
ACTGTTTTAAATTTGGCTTCAGAAGTGTTATTGCCTGTTTGTTGAGAATTGAGTAATAATTCTGATTATGCCAATTTAAAACTATTCGCATCTTTAGTCAACAACACAATATTTTTGCTACAGATTGCGTATACGCCACGTCTGCCTGCGGCCCAACATCTGGCCAACACTGGGCACTCCAATTAGAGGCGTGAAGAAACAAGTTTCTCATAAATTTAATTTGCACAACTCGGCAAACAAGCAAACTCATAAAGTTGTTGTTGGCCACACACACACACACACACTCACACACACAGACTGATAACCAGACAAACAAACGGACGTTGAGCGTGCCAGAAAAGGCGGACACGCCTAAAAGTATGACGCAGTATTTTGTTGTGTTTCGTGTTGTTTTGGTTCACAGTTTTGCCAGCAGTTTTGTCCCCGACCCCGTTGCTCCTCTGGCTGCCTATTTAAAGTGTCTGTCAGTCGTATTGTCGTCGTCTGCTTGTTTGCATTTTAGCTGCCAAATTAACTTTTTTCGCCATTGTCTGTTGCCGCCGCGCCAGAGTTGTAGTCAAATTTTTTGGCATAACAAGCGAGAGACGAAAGACAAGTAGCAAGTCGAGAATCTCCGAATGCGGGCCAACATTTTCGGGGCAGTTTGTCTTTTGATTTTTGGCTAAAAATTATGAAATGACAGCCGTGGGTGTTGCACCATTTTTGTTGTAGACGACGCGACGCCAGAGCACACAGGAGGCAGAGGACAGTCGCCAGTAACCAGGCAGTAAATGGAGAAATCTGCCCGCCAGCCGATGGCAATGGCATCGAGTGCCCATAAAACTTGGCCACTTTTCGGTGACTGCCTGAGTAAGCGATTGTTTTACTGGGCCTCGAGTAACATTGAACGACTCAAACGATAACTATTATTGCTGGAAGTGAGAAAAATACTAACACTATATAGTACGTCGATTAACTTGATTTATTTGGATTACAGATTAAACTAACGAATTGAAAGATCATTTTGAAATTTGCAGTGTGTGTCTGTGCTGAATTTTTATTAATTTCCAAAAGTATCCGAAAGCTTTTCAATTTAAATTTCAAATTGAATTTTTATGCCAGGCGCCTACATGGCGTATGAGTAATATAAAGTACATAAAACTCAAGAGACAGCCGCAGCCTGTGAGGCTTTAGCCAACACCTGGCACTTGTCAAGGCTCGCACGCACAACATGGTCGATGTTAAGAGCCATCAAACATGGCCAACACAAATGGCTTTTTAATACGTGTAAGTGTGGCCAAAAGACAAGAGCCAAAGATGGGCGCTCTTATTATTCAAACACAAGGACACACACAATGTCATAGCCCATCTAAAGAACACACACGTTTCCGTGTCTTTTTTCCTCGTGTTGTGGCAGGGGCGCAATGGGAAGTGGGAGTGGCAGCTGCTGCAACGTTTTTGTCACTGTCAAGTGCAATAAACTGCAAATGAAAAGTAAATTAATTTGTAATAAAGCTCACAAATGCTGGCTCCTCTCTCATGCACTCCCAACGGAATATCCTTCGAGTCCTGTGACGCACTTGGATACCTTCTACTGGCCTGCGGCACTTGCGGGTGTCGTAAAATCAACACAAGCCCCCCTCCCCATGCTTGTGCACAACTCGAAACGTTGTCCCTTTTGCCGTTGCTTATCAATGCGTGGATTGAAATACTCGTCCAACTCTCCACCAACCCCTTCCCGAAGCCCCTGCCCCTGTCCATGCTGTTCTGGTCACGAAATTACACGTGCCAAGGTACCGAATGTCTGACCGCAAAGTGCTGCGCCGTCGTCTTGTGGTGTTTGTGGCATGAAAATATCGAGAGATTGGCGGATCCAAAAGTGCCACATGGTCGGCAGTTTGAGGTCGGGGTATGTGGTAAGAAGGTTGGTTAACAGAATTACCAGCAATTTTGATGCTTGCTTTGAGAGGCAAACACAACTGGGGCAGGTGCCTAATTGAACTACTCATAGTTCCAAAGTCAATGATTGACAGGCTTCAACGGTCAGCTGATTGGCTTCAAATTCAGCTGATGGCGTGCTTAAAGACTCAGCTCATTGGCGTTGATGGAAGCGAACTATTGATTCGAGTGTAGAATTAAACATTTCTCTAGAAAAGGAAGATGTAACGAATTCAGCGAAAGCAAAAAGCCCAATTTTAATTCGATCTAATCTTAAATTAAATGCTGAAATTAACAATAAATGTTAATTACTTAAAAGAGCGTTCTATCAAATAACTGTGGATGGGACAGAGTTTTTCTCCAAATATTTATGTAAATAGGAGACAAGTTCTTCTTTGTTTCTTTCTTTAGAAATTGAAAAGGCTCAGTCCTTGATAATTCTCTTCTATATGCTACTACTCATAGTATATTATCATAGAGGTAGAAGATGGGATAAACATGACTACGAACAGTAGTCAAAATATAAAATGTTTTCTATGCAATTCATTAAAAAGCGTTTAAAGCAAATTCATTATTTCAAATTAACTTTCAACGTTAAGAAAGCTCATTTTAAAGTAAACATATGAGAATAAATGCAGACTTTTCTGCGCTAAAGAGAGGAATTATCTTAACATATTTGCACATATAAAAACTTTCGTCTTCAGGAAGAACTCAGCATCAACTTTATACTTTGAAAGTAGCCACATAAATGAATAGCTAACTAATATTAATATGCCATTTGAGAAGTTAACATTTTTTCAGGGCTTGTTATTGCTTTCATTCAAAAAGTTTAACAAACTGAGGGAGGGCAACAGCTGTAATTCCCCTTCAAAATAAAGGGTAGAAAACCCAACAAAAAAACGAGTTCAATAAAAATGCGCAGACACGTCAAGAAGACGTTGCAATTTTAAGTTGCACAGGGAAATTAATAATTTTCATATGGCAACGGGGATCCCCTAACACACTCTCCCTCTCTCTTCTGTTCCTCGTCGAAAGTCAGGCGGACAGAGAAGTAAGGTGTCAGGCAAATTGTATGACTGTCATGTCTGAGGTGTCTGTAAGCCAACACTCACACATAAGCAGCTGATGCATACATGCAGACATGTGTGTGAGCCTGTGTGTATGTGTGTGTGTGCATTTATAATTCGTCTGCTCAAGACGCGAACGTTGAGAGGCGAAGGCGAACGTAGTTGGAGGACAACTTTTGAAGCAAACTTAATGCCGGTTTTTTTCTCAAACAGGCAAACGGTGTGGAGGTGAGGTGGAAGGGCAGAGGAAAGCGGTTGAGTGGAGGGAATGAGGGCATGAGCGCCCACTTCTTTCCATCAGCAGCAATGCCACGTCGTCGTCGTCGTCATCGTCGTCATCGTCATCTTCTGTGTGCATTTTACGGTGCATGCATTCTTTACGCGTTCCCTGTGCATGTTTGCTTATAAGATTTCAGTTCTTGTAATTTTCCCAGCGTCCTCGACAAAATGTTAATAAATGCCCGAGTGCAACTCATTAAGGGATTAAGCAACAAGGTGAAACGATCATTATTAACATCATCATCGTTGCCATTCGAAATGATCAAAATGCCTGAGCAACTTTTAATTTGTGGCCTGCCTTCAACTTTCAAATATTTCTGCAGCTTCCTTTAGGCCAAAAAGGAATTCTTTCCAACAACAATCAATGTTGATGTGCATGTCTCAAGAGTCAGCGAAAAGAGCAAACTGCAAACTGCAAGCTGCAAACTTTGCCCAGCCAACGGCAGCCAAACGACAACAAAAACAAAATGTGAAGTGGCAGATAAATGGCCGAAAGTGGAGCGGACATCGCCCACATGAATGAGCCACGTGGCAGAGTAGTCCGTGCCTCGCAGTTTGCACTTCAGCCGTTCTAAGTGCGGTTACCCTAAGGCGTTTCTTCAAAAATTTATAGCATAAAATCTCCACGAAATTAAAGGGCATAAAAACGAGTTTTAAGGTGAACAAATAGTGTCGGATACCAGGTATTTCAGCTGAGAAACAGATCTTGAAATATGATATAATAATCTGTGAACAAATCGAAACGACTTTAGGCTCCAAAATGCTTCCTTCAGTCTGCTTATTTTCTCTTTATATTATTATTAACTATTTTATGTTTGGTAAACAATATTTAATCATTCGAATCATGGCAATTAGATGTTTATCAACAAAATGTATACAAGAATTCTTAAGTAGAGAATAAATCGAATTCATTAGCAAGCATTTTGACTCACATCATCCCTTTGTCCCCTTCTGCTTGTTACGAATACTTACAAACCTCTATTCTACATAGCTATTTTATTATGACAAGCTATTTTCTAATTATCTTCGTTTTTCATGTAGTTGTGCATATGCAGTTAATTAATTAACTATGTGGAAAGAGATTGAAAATATTATCACATTGCAGAGAAAGAGCACTCATACTTTCTCTAATATTTGTATTCAATGGAAAACATGGACAAAAGCTGTGGCGTTTTCATCTTTAGACTAGATGGATATGTTCTCAATGATTAAGCAGCACGAGTATTAAACGAGAGTACATGTAGAATGTAAGTAAAATCTGGAAACAAGTTATACATATTGTGCATAATAAATGCAAAAACTGAAAAAAAGATGTAGATGTGTAGAAGAGAAAAAAAAGGGAAAGTAATTTAGCTCGAAAGTAAAACATAAAGGGTTGATATGAAGTTATATGCTACCAATAGAAAATTGTAAACCTAAGAATAAGAGAAAATACGGCAGTGGAAAACAAAAACTAAACAAAACTAAACCAACAATTGTGATAAATCATTAAAACTATTAACAAATTTATTGAAATGAATTATAGAAACAGCAACATTTACCAAGTTAAAAGTACTCGTATTTTTAGTTAGATAACTGCCATGAGTCGAGATAAATTTGATCAATAGACAAATAAAACAAGTTTAATCTGATAAATATGAGTATTTGCGATACATGAGAATGCGTTTTGGAAAACTCTTCTTCCGAAAGTGTCTTTGAAGTTTGTTTTGAGTGCTCTCTGCTTAGTGGTATGACTCTTTAAGAATTTATAGTGGCAGTTTTCGAAAGTACTTGGCAACTAATGAGCAAAGATTTTACCATTGCATAAATCACATGCATCAAAATGTTGTTTTCAATAGGCGGGCATTTTGTATAGCCTAGCAAAAAGTTGCAAACGGGGCACATACACATAAATCTATATATGTACTATATGTGTTTATGTCAATGTGTGTAAGTCTCTATTTAAGTCTGTCTCTTTGGTCGCTTTGTCTGTCTGCAGAGCAACCCAATTTCCGGTTTTTCTTAAGCATTGCGCACAATTGCAAGGCACACACAAAGCATCATGAACTGTGACTACGACTCTATGTGTGTATGTGTGTGTGTATCTATCTATGTGTAACTGAATTGGAACACATGCGCCCCAGGCCAACTGCAGTGCAGTGCACTTCTACTGCGGTCTCAGACCCACACACACACATACATACACTCACATATAAACACAACTCACACACACCACATACGCTCATTAAAATGGCGCTCAGCCAGTCTATCTGTCCGTCTGTCTATCTGTCTGTCTGACTCGGCTTGTAAATGTATTATGAGTTGTGCAATGCTCATAGTATTTATCTTTTTCATAAAAGCGAGAAATGGCGTTAAATAAATGCCTGACAAGAGCTTCAAGTTACATTGCAACAAACAACACAACACAACAAAACAAAACAAAACTTTATCTTTTGCATTAAAAAGTATAGTACGCTTTGCTTTCATTTCAATCATTGCACTTACCGTGACACAACGCGCGGCAACCAGTCACCACCACAGTATTTGGCCAACACGGGATCGTTGGTGGAGCTGCCATCATAGAATATCAAATGATCCCGCTCACCCGTACAATCCGACCAGGCGCGAATCGAGCGTGAGGTCTTATTAAAGCTGGCAATGGATCTGGAAATGTTAAAGATACAAAGTGGAATTAAACACAATTTTCCCTCTGGCTGCACTGAAAACAGGGAGTAAAAAAAACAATTTTTAAAATAAAATTGCAATCAGTGCTAAATGCAATGCAAACATTTTCATTTCGATAAGCCGGAAAAACAACTGTGAGCTGTTTGTCAATGCGTTGAACATTGGAGAACTTGTCAAAGTTAATAACCAGCAGATGGTTCAGCCGCTGACTGAATACTCTATACTCTTTCTAAAAAAAAACAGGCGAATTGGACATATGAAAAGCAGAGATTATTGAGCTTATGAATTGAATATGAAATATTCATATACAATTTGCAGTAACTTCTCTCTTTGGAATAAAATAATTATATATTTCGATAATGTTATGTATTAAATAAATCAAGATATAATATCTTAAATAAGTTCAAGGCTGTAGTCGGAAATCATTTAGCATTAGTTATTAAAAATTTTATGAAAGCTTTATATATATTATTATAAAGACATATACAGTAAGCTGAATGAAAGTAGTTCAATCAAATCATCTAAGCACTGCAATAAAGTTATCTATTTAATTAATTAATAGTACTGTCTTAAGTTCCAGTGTATGTGGTAGTGTATACAAAAAAGGCGCGACTTTTAATACATGTTTGAATACACAAATGGTTGGTTTTGCCAGCCAGGCAGTGAAACTGTTTGGGCAGCTTCCTGTCAGTCTCTATCTAATTTGATATGCAGGCATTGTATGCAAACATTTAATTGGAATATACAAAGTACAAATTCAAATACAATCAAAAAATACTCAACAATTTTGAGTGGCTCGAGTTTCCATTTGTGGAGAAGTGTGAAATGCAAGTAGAACTCAAATTGAAACTGAAACTGGTGCTAGTACAAGTCACAATTGCAATTTGGCAAATTGAAATTTGTCATACAAATGCGACACGGTCTCCTGGAGCCACAAAATGCTAATGCTTATTTAATGTGCTCCATGCACGTTACATAGAATTTGGCATTTCAATGGATCCATTCCCAATCCCTCTCCCTCCCCCATTCGTCTAACCATATTCAGTCTCTTAGCTGTTAACTTACCGCTTGACTAAGGCCTTGTGCTGATTCTCCTGGCTGACGGCAATCATGGCATGCTTGCTGGTTGGAACCTCCTTTTGGCGTATGGTCCAATAGCAGGTAACATTCCTTGGATACATACCGGGATAATTTGGACTTTGCAGGCGACACTTGTTACGATAGCATTCATCGAATTGCCTTGTACAATAGGTGCCGGGTGTGACACGTCCCAATTCCAATGGCTTATCGGGCAGTCCATACCTGTAACGTGGCCAACACAGTGTTAGTATACATGTATATGTAGGTGTCGCTGAGTGTGTGTGTGAGTTTAGCATTTAATTTAGTTTAGTTTGGCTCAACTGTGCAGTATATTTGTTTGGTATTTAGGGCTTTCCTCCTGCCTGCAATTTGCATAAAATGCGCTCCGGCATTTTAGGGTTAAAATCCCTCTGCTCCTTTCTCTGCCAAATGTTTGGCCATTGTTTGGTTTGCTAATGGCTCGCATGCCGGACACACACACAGACACACACACACACATTGAATTTGTTTCTCAATGCATTTTGCCTGCATCTAGTCGTAAATATAAATATCCGTGTAAATTGTAAATTGTGTGAAATTTGTTGAAGCGTAAAAATACATTTCAATTTCTATTTCTATTGCCATATCCGGCACACGGCTGACAAGTGGCACAAACAAAGAGCGCGATGCCGACGCACAGACAGACAGACAGACAGACATACAGACAGACAGAGAGAAATAGGGACAAAATTTGACACACGTCTAGGCACAAATGGATTGCAGAATGAATCGTATATGGCATGCCACGTGTCCTCTCTTCTTCAAGGCAAGGAGCTTCTGCTCCTCATGTTTTATGCAGGGCTCCAACTACGGAACTGGCATTGTGCCGCAGCGCAGGTAAAAAGATTTAGCTCAACCTAACTTTGGCTCAGCTGCCAAAGAGCTACGAGTGCTCCAAAACTAAGGAGAAACTGTCAGGCACCACACAGACTCCTCTGATGACATTAACTTGCCGAGCTGTCCACACTTTTAAAGCTTGTCTTTTTTAGCCCAACACGAGGGTTGAATGATAAATTATTGCGCTGCGACTTGGTGGGCACGTAATAGTCTTACTGACCTTAGGGAAATTTATTCCCCAAAGACATTGCTGCCATTTTCATACCAGAATGTTAAGTTTATAGCACTTAATGTTATAAAAGTAATTTTTATTAGTTAATAACATTTAAGCCAGCGTTTAAAAGTAATTTTGCGATTTTGTTTTTAGTATTTTAAGAGATAACTCTATCGATTGTTCTTGTCACTGTTCTTGCAACAGATAAACTGTCCAAACATATCAAAAACAATTCAATTAAAAATGTAATAGAATACTGTAATAAAATATCATATTTATAGTTTTTAATGCCAAATTTAACCTTTATTATTATAGGTATAGATATACCGATAATAGGATTAGTTAATTATTTTTTAAAAGTGAGCCTGCACAATTTTAAATCCAACTACGCTATTTATTTGTATTGTTTTTAGATTGAAAATAACGGTTTTAATTTTATGAAAATACATATTTATGACTATATAAAATGTCGATTGAAAATATTGATAGCAATGATTGCCAATGCCAATAACTGAAAGCCTATTTAGCATTTCAAACTCTTTGATCTACCCTTGCTTCGTTTTATGGGATTCCGTAAGTATGCTATTTTTGTTTTCTTCTTTTTGCACAATTGTCAATTTTACGCTCCGAAACAATTTAGCTGCATTTTTCATTTTCCAACGAACTTACCTTACAACTGCATCGGACTGGCTAATAAATTTGTATCTTATGCTGAACTCGAAGGGTTTTTCGTCTCGTATATTGCGTGGCGGATGAAATACCTGCAAAATGTCAAAGTAGAAAATGTGAAAAACACAAAAAAAAAAATAGAAAGAATTGCAATGCAATAAATGCGCAAGTTGAAATGAGTTGAAAATTGAGTGGAAATAAAAGCAGATACAGATTCAGATATAGGGTAGACGTACATACTATAGGGAAACTTTGTCAAATAGATGAGGAAATGGTGTGCCATCAGTCAGGAGACTGCTTTTAAATTGTGTGTCAGCCAATACAAAGGACATGAGTTCACATTCTGACGTGCTAAAGGCTCCACCATTGAAATATTTATTTGTCGAACAGTGAACGACAGCTGCAAAGACAAAAGAGCAAAAGCATTCTGGTTTCAAGCGAAACTCTTTCAATTCGTGCTCTTAATGAGTTAAACGGAAACTTTGGTCTCTCTCTTGTTCTGAAATATTGTCATTTGCACACGCAATTTTCTTTTAATTATGCAATCTGCAATCTGCAATCTGCGACTCCTCCAACCACGTCAACTCATCATCACTTGAAGCAATCGTGTGAGAGGTTGGCGCCCGAGCAGGGACCCGAATCGAGCATGAATTTTTATTAATTTTCATAATTTATGCGCTGGCGAATACTGAAATCTGAAACCAGGGCTGAAACCAGAGTGCTGTTGTCCATTTGCCTTTATGGCCGCGCGATTATTTAAATATTAATCAGAAAGTGGCAATGGCTGCTCAAGTAAACATTACGCATACGCCGCGTATCCGCAAAATTTGTTCAATTTTAAATTTAAAACAAGTAACAAAGTCCTTGCTGAACGAATTTTAAATACGCTTCAAATAGCAACGATCGCAAATAATTTTATTAATTTAAAATAAAATCTTTTCGAAAACTGTAACAGATTTTATTTATCTGATCTGATTAATTATAGAAGAAAAATTTAATCGATCAACTAGCCTATTTGTAGAACGTAAAATTCACTTTCAACTGTGAACTGTATCTGTCCGCATGATGGTGACCTCCACTCACCTTTACTGATGCTGTCACCGTGGATGTTTCGCTGAAGTATAATTGCGGTCCGGTGGCCTTGCCGCACCACGAACCGCCCGTGAATGGTCGCCCCAGTTCGCTGAGCTGCAAAGTAAATAAATAAAAGTTAATTAATTAAATATCAAGTTTGCCTCGTACAGTATGCTGTAAAAGCAATTTGCCAACTGTCTTTATTCTTATTTCATTTTTGACACATTTTAAAGCACACGCATGTAGGAAACTGGGTTAAGTTGCACTCCATTTTGGTTGTGTTTGCATCGATTTTAGCGAGAAAAATGCATGAAAATGTTTACAGTGCCAGTGAAAAATTAATAAACGCGCGGTAGCTGCAGCTACCAGCCCAAATGGCAATCCATCGCCAGCGCAATCCCAAAGCATCTCCCAATCCGAATCCCATTCAATTTAAAAACTGCAGCCTGCCCAGACCAAGCATCTGGCATGGGTAATGGATTATGACTGTTGTATAAATTTTATTTGCTGGCATCGTTTGCCGCCTCCTGCGCTCAATATTTGATTGTTTTCCTTTCGTCGTCGTCGTTGCCGTGGCCGTCGCTGTCGACTGCAGCAGCGGTGGCGGCAGCGGCAGCGGCAACTGCAGCTGGCAGCCAGAAGAATGGATGCTGCAAAAAAGTGTAGCATACATTTGTGCGCCAAGCTCCGCGCCGTTTTAACTTGATGTTAAAAAACTGTTGGCAATTGTCGAAGGTGCGCCAACTGAAACAACAACGAATACGATTGCCAGGCGCCTAAAAGTGCACACCAAACAAATACAGCTACGCACACATACACCCACAATTTACTCCAATTTTCGTACACAAATCAATCAATTATAAAAAATATTTCTTTTTTTGCCCGATTACAAGCTATTACGAGCACAGTTGAGCACTGCATAAGTTGTCAAACAGACAAATGATCTTTTGTTCCGGTAAGCTGGGCTTAATTTATTCCATATGCATAAGTTGTATAGAATTTGTCTATAGTCGAATGATAAAGCTCAATTACTCTAAGAGACTGTTGTTTCTTTCCCAAAATAACAAAGTGATCAACAAGTATTTTCTAACCCAAAACTATCCTATTTTCCAATTAACGCTTGAATTATTGCCAGACAGTATATGACAGTAGTGAACTTATAATACATTAAGAATCTTACTTATTACTGGCTATTCACCTGAATCTAATTAAGGTTAAGTTTTGAATTACTGAAACAATTACAGCCTAATCAAGTCAAGCTTTAACTGACTAATTTATTTAATCATTCCTCACAAAATATATTAAATAAATATACATAGAAGACGCTGCTTTATTAAATCCATGCAACTATCAACAACTGTCACTAGTCGATGCACGTGCCCCACTGAAAGTTGCATGCTCCTTGTGAGTACAGCGTACACAATAGAAAAATTGCTAGGGTTGTCAATTAGCATTCATTGAACATAGCTAAGCATAGGCTGCCGTAATGTCGCTAATGGCAGCCGAGAATGGCCAACCGCATCATCAATGGAGTAGAAGGGAATGGGAGGCGGGGAGGCGGTCTTTTTTGCAATTCCTATGTTGCAGGGATCGATAGGCTGTCAGCTCATTTACACAATACCCATAGCTTCTCTATTGGCACTGCTTATGCATGGGGTTGGGGTTCCAATTGATTAAGTTTTTAGTTAATGGGTTATTTGAACTGCGCCGCACATTGACCAGCCAACCAGCCAACCAGGTCCAGCTCCAGCTGCAGCTCGGTGTTCATGTTCATGTCGATGCCTAGTCCTGCAACTGGCCGCATGTCCTCTGGCTGTGCCTGCTATTCCTTCTACACTCAAACAACAATTTTTGCTGTAATTGCAAAGTTGCCATCGATGTCGTTCATTCCACAGCTCTGGCCAATATTTGTAACTGGTTAGAGTTGCAATTCACTGCTGTCATATGAAATAGTCTGTGGCTGTAACTGGAGCAGGCATTGGGCAGCAGGCCTGACTGCCCGGCATAATGGTAATTTTCTGATTTCGATTTTGTGTAAATTCATTGCAAACTCCTCTGTCTGTTTTTGTTTCTTGCCCCTAAGCACTCACTGCCCTGACCGGCTGGACTGTATTCTTCAGATCATCATCATATCTTCGTCTTCATTATCATCGTCATCATCTTCATCGTTGTGTCCATTGTGTGCAGTGGAGCGTTATTAGCATCGACTTCATAACGAATTATTGGAATTTCGTTTAAGTCTCTCTCTCTCTCCCTCTCTTCTATCTTCTATCTCCTCCATTTGCTTAACATTTCCCTTGCTCCCATTCCGTTTCTTATTTTAGTTCTTTGGTCTTGTGGTGTTTTGTTTGATTAAGTGTTGGTTTTAAATTGATTGAATTATTATTGTGGTCAGTTGGGGTACTGGCATAAATGTTGAACAGCCAAAAGGACACGGGTGGTTGACTTTCTCAGCTTTGACTGAAAGTAATTTGAAGTTGATCACTTTTCATGGCTTACAAATCCTAAATATTCGTAATAAAAAACATGAGAAACTTAATGAATATTAAATGTATGTTTAGATTATGTTTTAAAACATGTTTTTAATAATTAAATGCTTTTGTTGAATCCATTTAAATAATACATTAATTAATATCTTTGAGCTAGAGCTTAGTCTCGTCTACTAGATATCCTAACTGCATAAATAACATAAGAAATTTATAACAAATGTTATGAAAAGCGTAATCGGATCATTTTTGCATGTGTTATTGTTAGATTAAGCAAAAATATGGATAACTATTAGCAACAAATAATAAATATAATTACTTGGAAAACAAATCTATTTTGAATGAGTTTATTATATTAAAATTAAGCGCTTTAACTAATTATTAGAGAGAATTATGAAGCGCAATGAAAATGTTAAAGCAAACAATTGTTCATATGTTGTAGCTATAAACAGTTACAATACTACACAAGTTCTCAGTTGTATCACTTAATGCGATTAGAGCTACAGTGAGACATGGGTACAACGACTGCGCTTAAGGTAGATGTACAGTCATTCCTTTACATAATCCTGTGTAGATATCAGTGAAATGTGATATTATTTTTCATATGGTCTTTCTGCGAGCTTAACAGAAGGACTGAACTTTCGTTTAGTTTAAAAACCCATTTGACCATTTTCAATTTTCCAAACGTGGAATGAATGCAATGCTAGTTTGTAAAACGTTGTGTACAATCAACCTTTGGCTGATTAAACATGGCTCAATTCAGACTGTCGACACAACATTTTACCTGCTATTGTTCGGCAGCTCATCATCAGGCAGAGCTGCAGAACCGCGTCATTTAAACAATAGCCGATAAAAGTTTTATCTTCTGTAGAGTTGTTGTTGGGTGTCGACGTCGTCGCTTCATAATCTGCCGACAATAAACAAAAGCCTCGCAACAGAGAAACCTTCAATAGCTGCATCCGGTTTGTGCCTCTTCCCTTTCCTTAGCCACCTTGTATAGTGAAACAATTTAAGCACATAATGCCATATTCGTTCCACTGTATTCAACCCACTCATAGAGAGAAAGAGATAGAACGTGCAAACTCTGTCTGAATTTCTGGTTGATTTACTGTAATTTAAAACATTTGCCACAGTTTTTTACGTCATTGCTATTAAAAAATCATTAAATATAAATTATGGAGCCGAGCGAAGCTTTTAATTTGCAATTCAATGCGTTCATGTATAATAAATAATATGAAAAAATATCTTACAAGCAATGGAATTTAGTGGGACTAACTCTAAGATACCCTGTGACTATAAACATATTAACTATATATTATCTATCTAGAAGTTGTATTCTAAAGACTGTATAAGAAACATCGAAATTGTCTAGTGACTTATGTTCATCTTTTTGGTCAGATATCCTCGAATAAAACGAATTAGACTCTACAATAACTTTAATTCTGCAGTAAAACGAAATTAGTTCGGTTTATAAATAAATAATATGAATATATCATTGAAAATTCTCTCTGTTTAAGATTAAAAATTGAATAGAATTTTACAGTGCATAGCAACATAAACAATTTAACATTTCATTTCCCAAGCATACCCCATTTTATCAGGTCTGAGAGAGGAATACACGAAAGAGGAAAAGTTGCAAACCTTTCGTAGCATTTTTTCGGCTTTGACTCGTAAATTTACGACACAAACAAATGCCGCTGGGCAACTCAAAGGAGCGGGAGAACTAGAAAGGAATGTCCAAGGAGTTTGCCAAGTTGAATTATGAGCTTGTCTATGGCACACACACACACATACTTCTACTCACATATACATACGTATACATATTTATAGATAGACAAGCTTAAATTGCTATTGACAAACTCGAATGCATTGTTGCTGTAGCTGTTGTCTTAGCCAAGAAGCAGCACAAGGAAACAGAACCGAGGACGGAAAACACAGGATGGTAGACGAGGGATGGAGTATGGAGGACACAGGACATGAAGCGTGGAGACTAAGCGGATGTTATGATTGTCAAATATTGAGTCATTTACTCAAGCTGGTCAGGCCAAAGGACAACTTGGCTATCAGGATAGCAGCCTGTGCCTTGTTGCTGTTCTGGTTGTTGCTGCTATCGTTGATGTCGTTGTTGTTGTTGTTGATTTAGGTTAATACGTTTATGCATAAACTTTGTTATTTATGATTAATAATATTAGCAAATAAACAAAGCAACAGCAGCAGCAACAGCAACTTTCCCCACACTGTCCCCCACTGTTCCCACTGTTGGTCGAGTTTAAAGCAAAAAGTGTTGCTGAATTATTCAAAATAATTCAGAGAAAAGGTCGCACTAAGGCCAGTGCTTCGTGCAATATGCATGAGAGTGAAACTGTCTAACTAAATTGAATAACTGATTAAACTGTTACTTGGCAGCCACTCACACGCACTCTGTGCCAGTTTGCAACTCGTACTCATATGTATTACAAAACTCTACCATAGATTGGCATAAATATGAGAGACGGTCAAGAATTTATGTGGCCAGGTCATGACACGAATAATTTATAAAGGAAACCAAACGAAACAAAAATTGAGAATCCAGAAAAAAAGCCAGATCGGAATAAAAACTGAAACCACGTCAGCAGTTAAAAATGTTTGCGTTAAATAAATAAAAACAGGCGCCGGAGCGCGCCAACTGCGATAAAACCCGGCAAACGAACCCGGAGAATGACAACACAAACCTGCGGTTAGTTACGAGTTTATAAAACTGCAACGAGGCCGGCGCATATGCGAGAAAAAATTGCAAATATTTAACTGCATTTTAAAACCCAAACTTGCATGCAAAAACGAACGCTCCTCTGCCGTCAGTTCCACCCGCAGGATCCTTCGTCCTGGATCCGTTCTACTCCGGGTTCAGTTTCCCGTACACATGTCAAGTGCCAAATGAAACCTCAACAGACGGACAGACAGACGGATGGACTGACAGACAGACGGATGGACAGACAGATGGACAGCGGCTGGGCTGGATGAGCTGGACAGCACCGCAAAATGTCAGTGCACGCCCCACGCTTGTTCAAAATTTATTGTCACAAAGGCAGACGAGGGGGCGTGGCAAGCAGAATCACAGAGTAAAAGCTAAAACAAAAACTGCTGCATCACTCGGCATCGCTAAACTAATAGAGGACTATGGGTTCCCTCTCAGGAAGGGACACAAGGACACAAAGGGGAGCTGGAAACGGTCACTTTCAGTTGGACAGCGGTATGAAGCCCACGCTGAACATATTTTGACAGAAGAATAGAAAAACTCGGAGAAGGAACTATAAAAGATAATGTCATTTGGTCAAGAGGAAACCCTTCTATGCTCTGAATGCTAATCAACTTTCACCTAGAAGCACTAAGAATGAACAACAAAGACTATGTACAAGGAGGAAACCCTAGAAAACGGTAGTACTTTAGTACTTTAAATAAAAGTTATTGAATTTAATGTTGTTAAAGTACAGGAACAACTGTACAATTAGGTTTGGAATTAAAGTTCCAGGCTAATATATTTTACTTATATTAGACCTATTGCATTGCCTTCTTATCTGCTCTATCTATCTGGAAGTTTTCATGTTATTAGTATAGTTTCGGTATTAAATAAATAATTATATAATTAATAAAACTTGAAATGTATAAAACTTACATAGTTCGCCTCATTGGCATCACAACAAAACGTAAGCAAACAAGAGAACGAAATCAAATCTAATCAATTATAAAACAACTTAAGAGGTAATTTCGCTAAAAATTATAGTGTGATTCTAGCTCCCTTACTTTTATGGAGCAACAATAAACAGCTGATTGCGAAAACTAAACTAAATCTTAGCAGTTTTTGGAATACCTTTAATATTTAACCTGATTCAAATTTCATTTTAATCATCATCTACTGTTCCCATCAAGAGTCTAACAGAGTTAAAGACAAGTTTTAGATCCATTAGAAACCTTGACGACAATTGTTGTAGCGTTCACACCACAGAGTTTTGTAAAGTAATTGGTTAAGCCCCAATTCATTAGTCTCATATTTAAGATCTTTAAGACATCTTTAAATTCGCACGTTCTGCGTAAAATAATCACACCAGAGTTAATACTTCAAAGCAAATGCCTCGATTCGTTTGTGATTTGTGTTACCCCCCCGAACGGAGAAACACTTTGCTCTGCAATTCAACACTTTGCTTGCTTTCAAATTGCTTTACCGCACCTCAATGCAGAGTGCTCTGTCCGTTGTCCGTGCCAACTTAAGCTTTGAAATTAATTCAAAAGCTGAAAGATAGCTGAAGGTAACTAAAAGCGCATGCAAAGTGCATAGTCGATACATCGATGGGAATGGAACACCTAACCAAACTTTATTTCTTCTTAATGGCAGTAAAACTACATTTAATGTAATGCAGCAGCATCAGGTTAGAAAAGTACATTCAGCTAAAGATACAGATACAAAGATACACAAAGTATTGGGTGGAATTGCGGATGCTTAGTTACATATACACAAATGTACATTTCAACATATTGGCCAAGTCAATTACAGGGATTTGGTACATTTTATTTGGCTAGGGCTTTAGTTTTACTGTCGTCCTCTTCTCTGGCTTCTCCCTCTTGACAGAACCAAAAACTGTTTGAAATGGCAAAGGGGCGTGGCAGAGACTAAAATGTCTGGGCAAAGTAGCAATGTCAACAGCGTGGAGCCGCAAAAATTGTGATAAAAATATATGTATGTTAAATAGTTTTCTGTTCCGTTTCGTTCACTTCCTTTCGTTTTCATTGCTTTTCTTTATTTTTAGCCAACAACAATAACACACAGAGAGAGAGAGAGAGAGAGAGAGAGAGAGGAAGACAGGCGCACACAATTCAATTCAATTTGCTGGGCTAATGTGGCATTTGTCAACAGAACCAACAGAAAATTACAGAATTACTCGGACATTGATTGAATCGCTCGACGGAGCGACGGTCAAACCCGGAGCATGAACCAGACGAAACGAGTCACAACCCCAGTAATGGAACCGCCCCCCCCCCCCCCCCCCCACACACACACACACTTACACACAGCTCTAGCTTTGGCCTGGCTAAGAGTATGAGTATGAGTCTGTGTGTGTGGCATAAAATTATAGTTGAACGCAAGTTCAATAGCAGCAACAGCAAATGGAGTGCAAGTTACAACATCCACTAGACGTGAATTGGAGTGGAGGCTGAGACGGAACTTACGTAATATTCAATTCAAATTTTAATAAATTAAATTTGCACTCACCTGCATAAAACCCTCGGGACAGCCGGGCAGCTCACCGGTTGGACTCAGATTCGTTTCATAACCGTCCACATCCGTATCGACCATGCCCTCATCGAAGCGGCCCACCGTAAAGCCATCAAAGATGATCTGAAAAATGAATGAGAAACATATAAATACATATACATACATATTAGTTTACTTTGAGGCAGATTGAAGTACACCAATCGAGTATACACGACTGAAAAATTCCCTCTAAAAGAGAAAAGTATGTGACAGTTTGATTTACATCATCTGACTTCCAGGTAGAGTACACACTTTCAAAGAACAAGTAATACCTAGGGTATTCGAAATATATTTTATGTTCGTTTAGTTTCGCACACGTTAAAGTTATGCAAATTATATACAGTTGCAAGAGAGAGAGAGAGAGAGAGACCCTTTGGCCACGCCCACACCGCACAATTCACTGCCCTCTCTGTTTGCATATTAGATTGGCCATAAAAAAGACAACACACACAGCAGGCGTCAGAGAGCAAGGTCAAAGACTCGACAGGGGAGAAAGCGGAGAAAAGTATCTACACGCTCAAGATGAAGCTCAAGTCAAAGTCAAGTGTCTGTTGCAATATATTTGTGTATGTGTATGCATGTATTTTAATAAAATATGCAAATAAAGTTGTGCGTGTGTTTGGCATTTTCCAAATTACAAACAAAACTCCCCCAGAAAAGGGTTCAACTTTCTGAGGCTTTATAAATTTTTTAACACCTCAACCGTAAACAGTCGCAAACAGCAAATAGAATGAAACACGATTTTAATTTCGAATATTAAACCAACTCGAAATATCTATGAAAATGATGGTCGTCACATGGTTTCATTCGCAGGAAAACTCTTGCGGAAAACTTTGCAGCATTCCCACATTCTCAGTTCAACTGGACACACGAAACTCTCCTGGGCAAGTAATTTATGTTCTTTTACGTCTTTTTTTGTGGAGTTTTGCATGTTAAATGAAAGTTGTGCCACAAAAGTTGTTGCCACATGTAATGCTTTCAAGTGGGCAATGGTTTTATTTCTGTCCATTTTACAACTCGTTCTTTATACACGTTGACAAAACTTGAAATAGCATTTGCAAGTAGTCGCAAAACTTGAACTGCGTAATGGAGGTGTTCATCTAGTACTCAAAAATAAATGTTTATATATATTTATTTATTTCACGTAGTTTGTTTCTAAGTGAGGGTTAACTCTACTGCTAGTTACCTGATTTTATATAATCGAAACAAAGCAAAAAATCCTTTATTAAATAAACGACTTCATAATTTACAATATTTAATTTAGACTTTCCTTCTTTGTTACAGTTTGGAATAAATAGTCGGGACATTTTCAACATTAATTGAAGACTCAATAAGACACTAAAAACTAATAGTTTATATGTTGACAACTTTTTAATTGACCAGAGCTTAATGATTGTAAAAACAGATAGAATCGCACTAGGACCATAGGGATATATGTCATTAACAAACTAAATATTAAATACAAATTTTATTTGAAATGTGATAAAAATACATAATTTCCTCCAGCTGATATAAGAAATTAAAACTGCTAATAAAGAAAAAAGCTCTAGTCCCATTATTTTGTGTGAAATCAACGTTTCAAAATAACAGAAAAATACTCAATAATTTACAGCGTGAAAAATAAAATAAATATATAAATGGGAAATTCGCGCAAAAAGAGACATACAAAATCTCGTTTCCAATGCATAAACAAATATAAAGAGCGTATTTAAAGCACTAACAAACAAAAAAGACAAACAAAATAAAAGTAAATTGAAAAGGGCATATAAAAACCTAAAAATTATGCGGCTATGAGAATTTTATATGAAAATATCTGTTGATTTATGTGGCTGGTGAAATTCGCTGGCTTTTATTACAACAATTTAATATTGCTGCAGTATGCTAAAAAATACTGAGAAATAAGAGAAATTCACTGGAAGCATTTACCGCCCTTTTTTTTTCCTATCTGGCAGGCGGGACTTTAAGTCACCCGTCCCGCCCGCACACCTTGCCCCCGTTTGGGGCGTGAAAAATGCGCTCAGCTCGTGGCGTAAATTACAGAGTGCAACTTCAGGATATTTGATTAAAGCATAAAAAATTGAAAAACGCATCATGCCGGGAGTTTTGGGGCGAAGTTATTTCCATTAAAAATTAGCCGCGGGTAAAGTTGCAGCGATCTGGGGTCAGGGCTGGGGCTCTGAGGCGGGTACAGGCAGACCTAGGGTAATTTAAACTTTTGCTCTCGCCAGGAAACACACACCGACAATCATCAATCAATATGTACGACAGGACAAGCTGACAGACAGACGACAGACGACAGACGATTGCGAAGCCAAGGACGAGTTTGTCCCCTAAACCGACGCGTAACATTATTATTTCAAGCAATTTCCCACGTAGACGCACACCAGGGGTAAGCCAGATAGATAGATAGATAGATGGATAGGGGAAAGGGGTTATATGCCAGAGGTATGTAGATGGATAAAGTGAAAGCCAAGCACATGATTTATATGCGTTGCGTAGCAGAATCAGCCACGTTTATCAGCGTGGTCTACAAATGCGGAAACACAAAATAAAAGTTATAACTTATGCATGACAGATTTGGTGCAAGGTGCAAAGCTGCCAAAGCCGTTGAGGCAGCCAGCAACTTTGCATATATCATCTTATATATAGTTACTCGGCAATGCCAATGTTCCGGATTACGAAAATGATTGAGAAATGGAGCAGCAAAGGACTCACTTCATCGTCGTCTCAAGCGTCCGCAACTCCTCACTGACTGCTGTTTTTCTGTCCTATTTACAGCTTGCCTACACTTCTCCGCCTCTGCTAGGGAAATGGGGATGGGGTATCCAACCCTAGTAACAAAACCCACTCCACAAACTAACCCTTGTTGAGAGTTGCTCATCGTTAGCTTCCCAGCTAAATGCTCATTGCGCTGTTACGCAAATTGCATGGAAATCAATTATTTTGGAAATTGAAATTGACGTTTTTCTGACAGTTCGCCAAAAATGTTTTGAAGCGTGTCTAATTTTATTGTCAACGCTTTCGTCATTTCGTTTCGTCTGTGCCCCAAAGGCGCTTTAAAGACTTCGCTTAAAGAGTGTCCGCCCCTTCCTACGTTCGTAGCTCCGTCGTACCCCGAATTGAGCACGCACATAAAGTCAGAGCTCTGAACAATCCATCCATCCATTCATCACCGTAAAATGATAGCGAAAAATTACACACAGAAAGTGATGAATCTTCGTACCAGAACACACAAAAACTAAAATACTCAATGAATGTTATAGAATGAAAGTGTGGAAAGTATGTCGTTTCTTTGGAAAGTTATCAGTTGACTTTGCGACATATTTATGATTTCGCATTACATGTAAAGTTATCAATACTTATAATGAATTCATTATTTCTATATTGTTATCATTACAAATAGTGTTAAGTTCTTCTATCTTGTGTTTTGGTAAGTGTATTTAACAGATGTCACAATGTGGCTTACAACTTTTGTGTCTGTTTATGGATCTGGAATCGAGCCGAAATATTTCAGGTTGCATTTGTGCGTGACGTTGTGAGACAGACAATTCCATACTCAGCTTCAGTTTCTGTATATGTGTATGTCTGCATATTTGAGTATACAGATACAGATTCCCAGATACACAACCGTATCTCACTCTCACTCACTTGCCTTTCTCTGTTTGTGTGCACTGCAGTTTTATGTCGTCGGCGCGCCTGCTAATCTTTGGCCTACGGCGTGCTAAAGCCAACAACGGCAACAGCCGGGCAAACACTACAGCAGAGAATGCGACTCACTGTCCGTGGCTACGGCAACGGGGTGACCCTCTTCTTCCCCACAACCGCCTCTGACTCACCTGGACTATGTCGCCTTGATCATGACCGGACGCGGTGAATGTCAAGTGACAGAGGAACGGCAATTTATTCCACTGTGGCGTTGGCACTTTTATGGCATATGTGCGTCCAATATCACCATAATATGTCCGATTGCAGACTGTCCGCGTGTTGCACCAAGATAAAGATACAAACAGAGATACACAGTTACAGATACATTTGGGTAAAGCTCAGCACAGACACTCACCGGAACAGTGTTTGGGCTCATCACTGCCATCGGCACAGTCACTGCGTCCATCGCAGTATTTGTCAAGTGGCACGCAGATGCTTCCAATACTACCGCCTCCCTTGCACGAAAACTCCGAGACGCGACAGGCGAGGCACAGGCTTAACGTGGCCAACAGGAACAGCAACAGCAGCAGCCAGAGCTGAACGGGCCAGTCTCTGTGACGTGGGCTGAGCATCTGCAAGGCAAACAGAGATTCATTTTGAGATTTAACTAATAATAATAATAATAAAAACATATTTATACCTAATTTTTTGTAACACTTTATGATAAGTTTTACTTAAATAACATATGATTCTGTCGTGTTGTAAGACTTGTTCAATTTATAAACTTTTTTACAGAGTTCAAAACGAATTGAGATTTTTTTTAATTTTATATATTGATTTATTATAAATATTAAAGCCAGATTTCTGCTTGATATTTAATCTCGACTCTATAAATTGCATAGTTTATTTTATACACTCTGTTGTGTTTAGCATTTTGAAGGTAAATTATTATTATTAATATCTTCAATACTTCTCAGTTTTTGTGTGTTAGCATTCGTTGGCAAATATTGAAATCTATCTTATTATTTAAATGTTATGGCCTAATATTCAACGAAATGTATTTTAAACGCATTTAGAGTCTATGAAATACTTTGACAAGAAGTATTTTTACTGAAGTGTAAGTGTAACTCAAGTGCTTGAATGCGAATGCAATGTTGTGCTGCCTTTTTACTGAGATTCTGAAATTTCTGAAATGCTTTTGTACAATTTCTTGTAGAATAATTACAATTCCCATTGAATGTAATGTGCTCCTCGCCCTTCGGCGTGCAAGTGAAAACTTTCGACATAAAGAGTCCCTTCCCAAGCCTTTCTCCTCGCATCCAGGACCTTCCAAATATCTCAGGCTTTTCATAGCTTTCAGCTGCTCCGGCTTATGTTGTTGTTGCTTTGGCTGTTGTTGTTGCCAAAGCCGTGCAGACATTTGAACGTAACTACTTCAAGTTGTATGTTGTCGTCAACCTTTTTTTTTTCCCTCATACCTGCAAACATACACACTGACACAGACACATACACATAGATATTTTATGGGGCATACGTGGGCCTCGGCATATTGAAAACTCAGCATTGTTATGACTCGGAAACTGAGGGGTAAAAATGCAGAGAGTAAAAAAGAACAACAAGCGTTGCAAGTCCAGGTAAATGGCAGGTGGAAAAAACTGTTATTGGTAGCCGGTTATCGTGCAGGAGCAAAAGTTCTTAAAGCGCACTTGATTGCTCAAATCCTTTGTGTATCCTTTTAAGCCTTTTGTTTTCCATTATGCGCCGGAAGTGTTGTAAACACTTTTGATAAGAAAGAAAGAGAAAAAAACCCAGCAGTTCGGACTGGAAACAATAACAACAGCTTCTGCAGACTGCCAAGGAAAGAAGTTGCACCCCAGTTACAAAACCCAAACCCAAGCTTAAACCCCAACCTTAACCCATAGCAGCAGCAGCAGCAGCTATTCCCCGACTGGTCGAGGAGGACAACATGCCGAGACAGCAGCCCGGCGGGAAACTGTCGCCCTCCGAGTGCCGACTGCCGACTCCGGCTATATGTAAATTTGACGACAGTTTTAATAAAAATAAAAGAAGGCTCGGAAATAAAGCATAATAATGTGTGATGACAATCACAAGACAACCGAAAGGGGGCTCAGCCGGGAGTAGGACGGAAGGTGCGTGTCGAATGGGAAAGCACTCATAACGCTTGGATTGTCCCTATGTCTACAACCCTGAAGTGAGTTTCTCCTTTGGCCTGTCAATATGCTTATCCCGCTCGAGTTATGTTATAATTGTGTCTGTGTGTGTGTGTGTGTGTGTGTTGAGAGAATGTTTTGCATAAGTATGTGTGAGGGGTTGCGTTGTGAAGCACTTTAAGTTACTTAGCCAAGGCTTGGAGTGCCGCCCTGGGAATGCGATCTTGCCAGGGATTTGGCGTTGACAGGAACTTGCAAGTGGCCAACGCGGAATGTTAAAAGGGCCGAGATGATTAGCTCGGGCACAAGAGAATTTACAAGAAAATATATATAATATTTAAACAAAAGCTGATAAAGAATAGCAAAAGCTGTGGGAATTTGCGGAATGAGCGAAAGTAAAGTACTAAGGAAAATAAATTGAGTCTGAATAGTTTTTTGAAACGAAACAGAAGTGATTAAAGAATAAAGAAAATATACAATATCAATTTAAACACTGTGTCACTTTACACTGACTGTTAAACTAATAGATGTAATTGTCAGAATCCCGATTAAAATATAAGCTTCTAATATGTCATATATGCAGAGGATTAACTTTTACTTTCTCAGGGATCCCTAACGAAGTCAAACAATATTTGAGATAGTCTATCCCACTAAACACTGATCACATTCAATATTCCACTGTAAATCGAGTAGTCTTGAGGCTATGAAAATAAGCTTTGTACAGGTTGTTAAACTAATGCATGTAATTGACAGAATCCCGATTAAAATGTAAGCTTCTGATATCACCATATATGCAAACAATCTGCTTGAGCTGCAATTGAAACGAAGCTAGTTGAGCTCCGGTCCAGTGCTCGGTTTTATGTCGCATGACATCTTCTACAGCATTAATGGCCAATCTGGAGGAGCGGAGTCATGAGTGCCTCTGTTGGTAATCCAATCAATGCACTCTCATGCCTCGACACAATCAAATTCTAGTTACCAACTCAAGTCTTTGGACCATACGCGTGGCACAATTAGAGAGCACGTATGTGGTCCAAAAGATAGATGCAAAAAATAGCTAGAGGAAACTATGCGGACATACGAATAGCGAATAGCGAGGAGCAAGGAGCAAGGACCAAGGACCATAACTAGAACCAGGACAATGACAATGACGAGCTCTAAAGCGAACTAGCAAACAGCCTGACTGCCAGTCAGTCAGCCAGTCAAAGAGCCAGGCAGGCAACATTTGCCACAATTGACAAAGAATTTATGCGATGCTTATAAAAGGCTTATGGGGTAAGTCCTTTCACCCAGACACACACACACACACACACACACAAGCATACGCATACGCACAGAGGACACAGGACAAAGGACATGCGAGTGAAGTCGAAAGCGACATCAGACGAAAGAGAAATTCACTTTTTGTTCCAGCCGGAGCAGAAGAGAAGAGATGAGGATGTTTTCGGGTAGCCAAAGTGACAACAGTAAATAAAGTTGGGAGGAGATTCCACGGCACGGAAAAAAGGAAATGAAAACTGAAAAACTGAAAACTCGCGCGCGACTGCTCGCGGCAAAATTGCTGGAAAATGATGTTGCAAATGTGAACATTTGTATTTGGTATATTTGGCTTTGGCTTTTCTGCTACTTACATTCGCGGGCCAAATGGGAAATGTAACAGTTTTTTGTTGCTTTGTTTACGAAGAACAAATTGGAATGATCGACTGTCTAACACTACGTCTGTTTTATTTAAGTAAAGTTATTAAAGATCTGAGCAGTAGAATGTAAACACTTAATTTAACTATCAAAACTATATACAATAACAAATAAATAAAAAAAGGTTTATATATTTAAGAATTACACTAAGTATAAAATATTTTACAAATATACTTATATATATATAACCTTTTTTAATTAATTATATTATTATTATTAATATATTATTTAATTTGTGGTTTATATTTCTGCATCCCTTTATAAAAATGGCAATGGGCATACAAAAAAATATAATTAAATTAGCGTTGAGGGCAACGAAAATTGTTGTATTAAAAAAAGAGACCCAAAAACAGCATCAAAGCCGGCAACAGCAACCATAATAACAAGTAAGGGAGGTGGGGAGGATGAGGCAGGGTAAGCGGAGGCGACTTCAATGGCCAGAAGGCGTCAAGAAATTAGCATAACAAAGCCATTAGAGGGAGGCGCGAGGCACCAGTAAAATGGGCACAAGGCGCGGCAACAAACCAAAAAACGCTTGTGATTTCAAAGACCAACACTGTGGCAATGGCAATGGCGACTGTGGCAGCTGTAAAAGCTGTGGCACTGACAGTGGAGCAAGGACGCAACACAGCAACAGCAAAAGCAACAGCACAAACACAAACAGACTACAAATGTCACTACCAGGAGCAGCAGCAGCAGCAGCAGCAGTTAAAGCAGTTTCAGTCGTGGGTGAGATGGTTTCCACCAGCTAGAGTTACAGTTCTGCGAGGAGGAAGAGGAGGAACCATTGCTCGTTTACATTGCTTCAATTTTGCTCATTTTTTTAGCTGTGGCCCGTTACGTGCCCAGCTACTTTTTGAGTAATGGCCAAGATTACGCTGCAATGTGCAGGCAGCAGGAGATAGATGAGGAGCAATGAATGTGGCAAGCAAGCGGGGCGGGGCCGTGTCTTTCGACAATTTAAACTTGGTGTCACGCATCACGCTTTGGTCTAATGAGTGTCGTCGTCGTCGTCGCCGTCGTCGTCGCCGTCATCGTTCTCATCCTCGTCCTCGTCCTTGTCTCATGGCAATTGCAACGTGATTTGGCGTCACTGAATGCCGCAGCTCAATCACGCTTGCAGTCATCTACAGTTCAGTCAGAGGATATTGTAGCAGCAACTGCAACCGGAATTGCCTCAGTGATGTATTGCGATTGGCCACATGTGGCGTATGAGTATTATTTAATTGTATGCGATCCACTGGGCAATGTATGTTAACTGAATTAGTTGCTGTTATGTGCGAGTAATCACTTCGAGCGTAATCATGGACAAATCAAAGAAATGTTACTTAATAACAGCGAATCTGATTGTCATAAGAGACAGATATAATTACAGACATATTGCGTTAACAATCGGAGTATTGTGTAGGACAAGGTATTAAGGAACTCGAGTTTTCCCAGCGCAAATCACCTTAAATATACAAATTGGTGACAGAGAGATTGGTATAAATTCAATGATATTCATGCCTCTTAACCAGTTTCTATTAAGATTCATACAGCTTTTTAAATAGAATTTTTATTGTACTTTTGGCAATATTTATTCTAGTAATTTCTGCAAAATATTCAATTTCTTATAGTTTGCGACTTCTCTGAAAAACTCTACTTAAAGGAGTAAAGTAAAGTAAAGAAAAGTAAAGTCATAGAGATATATTCCTTACTCCAACTAGTGCTTCCCATCAGAGTTATGCTTTTGGACATTCTTTTCATCTAAAGCCATAGAGAGTCTGCAGAATACCCAAAGCATCGACATCTCAATTCGAATAACAACACATATCTGCTTTAAATTCCAACCAGCTCAATTATGGACCATAAACACAACAATTCAATGTCCCGTAGTGCTTTTCTAGGGGGATCATCAAAAAGATGACTTATTTGACATTCTATTGTTGTCATTTGTTTGAAATGCTGCGACATGATTGGACTTATTTCTACATCCATTGGCTTTAACTACGTATATCGTGAGCTCATTCAACTAGTTCCACTTCTTCCCGCACAGTCTCCCCTCCAGCTGCCAAAGTCATGACCATTAAAGCTGCAATCATAAACCTGGGAAGTTTGAGTTCAGAATGGGGACCTGACTTCATGGCAGCTGCTGGCACATTAAAAATGTAAGCTTAATTTTAAAGCACAGTTCTGCGTGTTTGTGTGTGAGTAAGTGTGTGTGTGTGTGTGTGGGAGTTGCAACTACTAGAATGCCCATTCCCAGGGGTCTGGTCTTGGCTCTGGCGCTTTTACAGTGCCTCTGCAAACATTTCGCATAAAATGCCAAATGCTTTTGTGAGCTCGTAAAGCAAACGATTGTAACCAAAAGCAACTGACAACAATGTATGTATATGCCACGGCTCGGAAACTGTTCCGCAAAACTGTTCAACAATTTTAGCCGCGCGCAAGCCAAACAAATTGCATATGAGCATTTTCAATTTAAATTTTTTTTCCGCGCTGCGGGGCAGTGTGGCATGTTTGGCATAGCAGGAAGGAGAGTGTAAATTGAAATTTCTGGCCAAGAAGAGCGCAAGAAAATAAAATGCAAAATGAATCACAATATGGAACATGGAATTGCTGAGCAGTGCAATGAACTCGTGGCTAATAGAGATAGAGAACACGCAAGCCGCCCAGGTGCTACTTGGGCTGGCATCTTGAGCGAAATCCAAGGACTGCAGACATTCAACGCCTCGGGCCATAGAGCAGGACAAGCACCTGCACTGAGAATTCACGGATGCACAATGTACTCATCGTACTTGCTGGTATCTTATATAATATAAATTAAACAACATTTTTGGCATACAAAATGCTTTAAAACAAATGCAGAAATTAAGGATTATATTAAACTAAGAGCAGAGTAGAATTACGAGTTGGTAAACTTCTTGCGAACATTTATATAAATAAAATATAATATTTAATTTAATGAATATAAATATAAAAAAAACATATAACAAAATACAAATGGAAACATTAAGACTTACTTATTCTTTTTCTCTCTCTGTACTGCTTGACATAGCTCAGCATAATGAGCTCGTCTCTCGTTCACTGCAAACACACACACATCACGCATACGCACTGGTGTCTTGTTACAGACATTGAAAGCAATGCCATGTACAAAAAAGCCTCACAAATGAGTACAACTGACATGCAGATGGCAAACTCTTCTCATTTGGACTCTAAATGGATGCTAGTGTTAGGGGGCAGTACCTTTTATCGGCAATATTAGCTGAAAACCACAAAAACTGAAACAGAGAAACAGGCAAATAGATAGATAAACAAAAACAGAGAGAGAGAGGTAGAGAAAATCTTATGAATGTTTGAACATACTTTAGCACTTTGACACTTTGCCGACGGCAAATGGCAATGCCAACGACTACGGCAACTTTTTTGGCCGATTTTCTTCTTTTGACTTTGTCGAGTAGGCGGCTGGCAAGTGTGGCCATTAAATAAAGCCAGGAGACTGTAGCGACTATGGAGTAAGGGGCAAGGGGAAGTAACTACGTGTCATGTAGCTGGCTTAGCGCCTGTCTTAGATTAATAGCAGTCGGCAGCATCACTTGGCAGTTGCCGTTGACGATGCTATTGCGTGTGGTCTACGTGCCTGAGTGCGCCTTGATGTATGCTATTTTATTTATTTTTAGGCTCTGATTCCAAAATCCAATCTTGTTTATAATTCAAAGTACAGATTAACTGACAATTGTTGTGCTCCTGTTAAAGAGATAAATACAATTTAAATTTCGAAAAGGTATAGCTTATTTTTCAGTCAATTTGAAAAATATCCTATGAGATTGATTGGAAAACGATTGAATCCCGCTATAACCTTGCTTATACCCAATAAATAAATCATATTTATTGCATACAAAATACATATAAAACAAAGTTAAATGAAAAAAAACTCGTGAAGAGCTTTTAGATATTGCCGGACTTTTATTTTAGCTGTGGCATTGCAACTGCTCGTAAATAGGAAAATGTAAAATTTATAGAAATTCAAATGAAAAGCACAGCCTCCACGTAAAGCTGGCTTAAAGCATTCACACAGAATAGCGAGTGAGATGAGTTGGGTTTGTGCAGTTGAAGGGGAATGTAAATGGAGGAAGTTAAAGGGTCAGGGCAAGGGCCCTATCAATGGCAACCGCTGCCGCAGTTTTGGTGCTGCTAGAAATGCCAAATTTGCATATAAAGTAAAATTGAAAATGCCGGTGGGAAAAGCGAGAAGAAAACCCCAAACCTCAAGCTCTAAAACGAGCCCCAAAGAAAGCCAAACGGATGCAGTTTCTCAATTCTAAAAGAGAGCACACAACAACAAATGCAATGGCATCTAGTAGGTACAAGTACTTCATCTAAGCGACGCCGCTTTAAGGCTGGCTAAAAGGCGTTTTCAAAATATTTACATTGATTTGATGCTGCTGCTGTCGCTGCTGCTTTTACAGTTGGATTTCAAGTATAAATTGCAGGCACTTTATATTTGATGGGCATTGAGCGGAAATGCGCGTCACGTACAGCCCCCTGCAGACTCCAAAACCAACAGGCCGCAAATCAAAATGGACCACGAAACGCAGCCGCCTCTCCCCTTTCTCCCCGCGAAAATAAAGAACTGCCAAAGAATCCAACCGACAGGTTATACACTGAACAATATTTTTATTCTTGTTCTATTTTTGGGAATCTAGAATATGTAAGTCGAGAGACTGACTGACTGATTATTGTGGCATCCAATCTATTAGACCTAGGAGTCTGCAATTTACATATCAGATATTTCAGACAATTTAATCGTATAACAAGGAGACGTATTGCAAAATTCGAACTGCAAGTGGGACAAAATTCGGTGGCAAAGTTTGCATATGATGTTTCTTTATCTACTTTGCTTGTATTTGGTCAACGAACTCATTAATATTGTGATGGGAGTGTTTCAGAGAGTTATTATGTAGTCACGAGAGTCCGAGGATCAATTTCAAATATATTAGGGCCTTACTGCAATTAAAAGACACAGTCTTTCAAGTTATATCTCTGATTATTGTAGTCTGAGACATAATTACACAGTCCTACATGTGACACATTTCAAATTTAATGAAATGATGTTATTATAAGATTATAACACTTATGAAAAGTATGAGCTGAGTTCTGTGCAAAATAATTAAGCTCGCTTTAGTCAAGAGCGAACACTTGACTACGAGATACCCTATATCCTGATCAAGATATATATTAATACAAATACATACATTTTTAAACATTGTATTCCAGATATCATTTCCTTGAAATTGTTTCTGTAATTATGTTATTCTCGATTTGGAGAATATGTGGAATATATAAGCTCAGAAGATGCATTCTACTACCAGTTGCAAAAAGTTAATCTAAGTAAGTATAGCATTGATTAAAAGATGTTTCTCATAAGGCATAGAGTTACTAGAATATTTCTCTCAGTGCTCTCGCTGTCAAAACGCGTCGCACGCGCAACTTCACTATTTTTATTCGCTCCTCTTTTTGCTTCCCTTTATTTTTGCCTAGGTAAACGCTGCGAGGGAGGCCCAAACTAACTGATACAAATTTGATACACGTACAGAACTCTATAGCTGTCTATATCTATGTATGCGTATATGTGTGCCGATGTACGTGTGTTCGTTAGCCTAAAATCCGCGTTGGTTATAAGCCTCCCATTGTTGTTGTCGCTGTTGTTGTTGTTGCGAGACGAGCTAAAAACTAATTCGAAATTCATGGGCTCGATTTGCATTTTTGATTACTTGAATATACCACATGCAGACAGAGCGGGAAAGAGAGAGGCCGAGAGAGAGAGAGAGAGAGACAAGTTAGTTGTAGTTTTAGCATTGTCTTGGCCTGGCTGGCACACACATGCCCCAAAGCCTACATAGCTAACGAAACCAAGCAAAGGTGTGATATTTATATTTATGAACGCAAATTGTACAGCAAACGCTTGGGGAATTTTTCGTTAGTTTTAAGTAATTGGGCGCCATTTTTATGGCACATGTTGCAACAGAGACATCCGAGTGTGTGTGTGTGTGTGTGATATGGTCACATGGTGCGCATAGCAAAACACATAAATATTAAAATAAAAATAAAATTATAATGTATGCGTTATGGTTTAATTGGTTGCAGTAAAACGTGTACATATATTGCTCTCCCTTTCAATCTCCCTCCCTTTTCTTCACACTCTGCATGTGTGCATAAAACGAACAGCATTAACATTTTTTGTTTGGGCTTTAATTAAAAGTGTGGGGTTTCTGTGACTAGGGAACAGGGTATGAAGCACTTACAGGGGAAATAACAGAATGCAAAAGTTTTAATGTGAAGGCTAGGGAATACAACAGGGGGAGGGGAGCTATAAAGTGGACAGGTAGACTATAAACACGGGATTAAGAGCTCCATGAATAGAGAAGGCAAAGTATTCTACACATGAAAAAAAAAAACAATAGAGGTCAGTAAATTTTATCTCACACATAAGCTTCAGAATTACCCCAGAAGTCAGGAAGAGAATATAATTCATAATTCCTACTTGTATGAGATTAAGAAAAGTAAAGCTGCTTGCTGTGAAACCCCTTAAAGTTGTTCGTTACAGTTTCAAAATACAATAATCGAAAATAGATTATCAGAAAGTAGCAACTAACATTTAAACGTAACCCAAGCTGCTTGCTATACAACTTTTTGAAGCTGTTTGCTATAAGGATTTTACTTTTTAATTCATTATCTATCATTAGCATAAATAGAGCTTTCTTCTCATGAATAAAAGCCAACTTTCTTCAGCAATAAATAGTTACGTGTATATTCGCACTTATTACTAAACTATCTAAATTAACTTTCACTAACATTTATGCAAGCAGTCATAAAGAGAAAATATTTCTTTGAGGAAGTAAAACATTCACATTTTATGGCAGAAAAGGTGTTAATTTGTTTTGGTATGCGACACTTTCCGCCACCTTGCCTGTTTGCCTTCTCCGACTAATGCTGACAAATAACAGTATTAATTTCAGGCGCCAAAACTTTCAAATATGCTAAAATTGTCACTGCCATTTGCCATTGGCCTGATGATAATTGTCTACGTGTTTGCGTGTCACCTGCACATTAGAAGGCAGCCGGCGCCATTGCCAGGAACAGTTCGCCCCCCAGTCAATGACTTAATTAGTCAAAAATTTCAACTATGCCGTAGCGACTGCCTAGGCCTAGGAAACAGCTAGCTGGGAGCTGTCAAAATGTCATTTCGAGGTCTCCAAGAACTAATGCTATATTAGCTTTTGCGGGTGAGTGCGGTGCGTTATTTGTGGTGCTGCCACATAAATTACGTTAGATATTAGCTTTTTGTGTGTTGATTTCTGATTATTATGTGTCTTTTTCACTGGAAGCTTCTTCTTCTTTGGCCTGGCAGGACACACGTGCCTGCCAAATGCCCTGGCACGTTGCCTAATCAATGACCCTTATCACCGTAGCATCGGCTGACGCCTGTCGAGGCTTTAATTAAAGTTCAAACTGTCAGTGCGAACGTAAATTGAATTTTAATGTATACGTAATATTACGTATATAACGTATACGCAATGCAAGTATCAACATACAAAGTGCGGTTGCTTGGGCGCTGTTGTCTTTCATTTAATCAATACACAAATAACAAACAAACAACTTGGCCCACATTGTGAGCAGACTGAAGAGGAGGCCAGTACCGACTTGGCCCAATTTCTTGGCATTTTGTAGCCTACTTCCGGGCGCTCATTTAAAAGCTGTAAAATTGGCAGCTGCATTTTAATCTAAAAGCGAAATGAAGCCTTCCAGCAACGTTTAGTAATGAAGTATATTAATAAGTATCCAGCATGAACAAAGAATTTCTAGAAACCTAACGAAGACCGATCATTTACTTACTTCAAAACATAAATTGATAACGCTGTGAGATCACATAAAATCTTCAAAGGAACTTACAAGAGAAGATCTAATAGCCCTTGGATTTTATTTCAATTTTTTTCCATATTGTGGAGTACAATTTTAACAGACAGAAGGTGCGTGACAAGTACCATAAAGTATTTATATTATTGATTATAATCAACATCGGAGTCGATCTAGCTTAACTCAACCAATAGCTCGTTTTAATAATAAAATGTCTATTTAATTATTATCAAGATCGGTAACATAGCGGCTAAATGTACGCAGTAACTATGAAATATATTTAAATAGAGTTAAGGGCTTTCTATAGTCCAGAACTATCTAATATATCGTTCTTACTTGTCACTACTTGGATTTCAAAAATATAAATACCAAAATTTTTATATTGCCAATAATGAATTGTTTCGTAAAAGTTGTGAAATCCTTTACAACGATATCAACATTTCATCAATTTTATTGTACTTTATTGGTTGATTGGCATTCTGCGCAACGCGTCGCCCACTTGATGTTGCCCAGTGCCACAGTCCCCTTGCTGCTGGGTGTTTATTGTACGAGAACTCGTACAACTTTTCATATTTATTGGCTCTTGATAACTCCACACTTCTCAGTGTCTCTCACTACTCTCTACTGTTCGACTGTTTGACTGTTTGACTGTTCAACTGTTGGACTCTTGGACTGTCTGTCTGTCAGTTGCGTATGCTTGATATGTGCTCCCTATGGGCGTATTGCCAATGTGCCTGCATTTTGTTTATTCATAAAACGCCGTTCTCTTGCATTTTATGTGTCATATGCTTGTTGGCTTTTATCTTTTTTGATTGCACATTTGTCGCCTAAATAAAAAACTAGTCTGGCAATTTATTTTGTTTTTATGCAAATCAAATTACACACAAACAAAGATTTTTATTGCCGTTGAATTTTACACATTCAGATTGCGATTGGTTTGGGATCAGGATTTTAAGCGTTTCCAATTTAAATTCTGTTTGGCAAACAAATTTGCTAGACATAAGTGCGTGTCGTCTGACTGGCAGCAGTTTGTTAGAGCTTTTTTAATTAATTGATTTCATTTTTTTGACAGGACACAACCGAAAAAATGATGATGCAAATGAATTGCAAAAAAAGAACAAACTGAATCTATTCAATTGACACAC
The DNA here is from genome assembly GCA_958299025.2 of Drosophila histrio. Lineage (NCBI taxonomy): Eukaryota > Metazoa > Arthropoda > Insecta > Diptera > Drosophilidae > Drosophila > Drosophila histrio. The sequence continues at coordinate 9,519,999 of OY729166.1, read as the reverse complement.
GATATCGAAGCCATCGAAATTGTTCTGATTTCAATTTAAATCGCTAAATAGTTTATATTTAAATAAAGTGAGAGACACAATCAAGACTCTCTTTTATGATTGTTCCCTTTCTCAATTTGCTATTTAATTATTTTTGAATATTTTCCAAGTTATTTGCAGACAACCAGACATTTCTTATACTATAACTTTAACGCCTGAAAACATGTTGCAATTTCTTTTGATTTTTCATTTCTCCAACTTGCAACGACAAACTTCAAATTAGCTACAAACTAAAAACAACAATTCAAAAAGCAAAAAGTACACACATTTATCAACACACACACACACACATACACACACAATAAGTACATATATACGTATTCGTATGAAAAGCAATTTCTATAACCGAAAAATTGCTGCCACATTTCAACTTCGGCCACAGAACTTCACTTATCATTTGAGTTCTGTTTGGGGTGCTAGTTTTCCCCGAGATGAAAGAAAATTGTTCAATATAGTACATACATACGAAAGGATGAGTAAGCGCAACGTGCAGTTGACCAGAACTATGTATAATATTCTTGTGGTTCTGGCCAAAAATTCTATGAATATGCAAAGTGAAACTAAATGGCGTGTAACAAGCATGCAAGAAAACAAGAAAACTGAGACAAAAACCAAATCGAAGAAAAGAAACGAAAACATATTAAAGACTGGCGCCAAGTTGATCAAATTGATGCTTGGCTTTTGGGCCAGCAGCCAAAGACTACGAATATACTCGTAACTTATAAAGTTGCACAAAAAATAAATTGAAATCGTACGATATGTGAGTCAGAGTGAGGCTTGGAGTTGTGTTGCAAGAACTGAACTGCCTTTGCGGCCAGGGGCACAACAATTGGAACGAGACAGGCTTCCGTAGGCAACAGAGACGAGACCACGTAAGCAGAGCGCAACGGACACGTAACATGGATGGTTTCCACAATTGCTCCAGTTTGTTATATGACAACAATAACAACAATTGCACTCCTGTGGGCCTGTCATGGCACAGTTCAATTTCGGTTCGAAAAGGGAACAGCAAGAAATTGATAGGAAAGTCGAACGGGTGTGTGAGTCGTGTGGTCAGGCGATTCCACTCGATAACCAATTCAAAATCTCACTTATTGTTTTAAAAGTTGCAATAAAATTAAATTATTTTTGTGCAGTACTGCAGAAGTGAAAGTTCTTACTTACGAGGCAATCTATCAGTTTGAAATCATGGTAATTGAATGCAGTCAATATATCCATGTAACCATTGCTATAAAATGATTTTAAAGAATAAGTTTGTCAGATTTAAGGCTATAATTGACGACTAGTATTGAAGGTATGGAAATATTTCAGCTTACAACTATTTAATAGGAAACTATTTTGTGTAAAATGGCACACTTCGATAAGATGGTTTGGTGTGGAAAGACCGTCAGTTGTTTACACTCCGCCAACTAGTATAGTTCTTATACAAATCTCTTAGCTTTTCCTACAAGTTCCTTACTACTGATTTATCACAAGTAAAGAAGCGATAGCTGATTGAAATACTTGCTAAATGTATATTTGTTTAGTAGGTAAGTTAATAAGTCCAAAGAGAGAATAATTCAGCATTCTTATAGTCATAAATGCGTTAAAAGTTTCGACTGCCGAACTAAAGCTTAAATGAAATAATGATTATATCTATAGATACAGTTTTTTATATGAAACCTAAGCTGAAGCCTTAAAAACAAATATGGTCAGTAATTTAAACAAAAGAGAAACGGCATAGTAACAAATTGAACCATGTCGAACAATTGACATGCATATTTAAACATACAAAGGTTTGTATGTGGGCCAAGTAGCCAATTTTCTGTCTGGGCATCTGGCACAGTGTGTAATTGGTGAGAACAGCTGCATTAAGATGTCCACGAGTCCGATGTCCGCTGTCCGAGGAGTTTGTCGTTGACAGAAAACATCACCGAACCAGAATCCAAATTCGTCAAACGACTTCCATTCCAACTTGGAGGCAGCATTTGACATTTTGTGTGCATGCAAATTTCATGCATCCGTTTCCGAAAACTGCCAGTTGATGGAGACGACTTTTTGACAGACTTTCGAGTGCCAAGTCCAAATGAAATATGCACCTAATTAGTGGGCGACCCTGTGCCATTTTTCACTCAGAAACGCAGAAGTAGAAAATTTTAATTATTTATGAAAACATGCAATGACCAAATGGCACAGAATGTCAGAACGTTAAAGTGGGAAAAGTAGGAAAAGTGGGCAAAGTGGGAAATGTGAGCAAACTGGGGAATATGGCAAAGGCGAGCCAGCATTTTTCATTAGTGCGGGCGTTGTCGAGTGGCCAAAAGCCCCGATGTTTTACAATATAATTGCGAATGAGCAACATCCAACAAAACTCTCTGACCTGACCGCCGCTGCGGCCTTGAGCTCGCATGTAATTTGTTTTAGCCGAGTTTCTGCTGGCCGCAACCCCTTGCACCCAGACCTTTAACCGCCAACCCTCCGTCAAATAATTTTCAACATGCAAGGCAAAGAGCAGAGCACATACCATCCGAGCATGTATATGTTTATGTATGTGCATATATCATATAGACCACGATATATTAAACTTATACACGCAACGGCCAAAAAGAGCAGCACAAAAAACGCAAAAACACAAAAAAACGAAATGAGAAAAGGAAATAAAACCATTTAAAAAACGAAAGCCAATAAAACATTGCCTACAAAAGTTGGCTGAAACTGAATAGCCGTCCGGATAGCAGTGCACTTGGTGAAGTCAGTGAAAGTATTACGAATTGAAGGCCAGAACATGTTGGTAATAAATACAGATACACAGACATATGTACATATATGTATGTATACATGTATGTGTTTCGTTACAATGATGATGCTACGAGTCTTCATATAAATGAGCATTTAACTTCCGGTAGGGAGAAGGGCAGAAATCATACTTACAAAGTATACTGTTAGAAGACGTATGAATATAACACAAATAATTGCAGATAAATAGAATAATAAAAGGAAATTTTCAAAATGTATACTGTCAACGTTATAATCTTATTGTATACAAATTTTTATGTTATTAGATATGTTACTACAATAAAAGCATAAGCTAAATTGGTTAACAATCAAAACAATATATACATTTTATTTTATGTAGATGTAGATGTATGTACGTAAGTGCAAATACGTGTTAGGGAACTTAAGAGACTGTCTGTTTTTTATATTTACATGTAAATGAGCAAAAAACACTGTTCTGGAGAGTGTTCTACTCCGGTATAACCTATTAATAATAGTTATAATACTCTTACTCTTCCGTTTCCATTGGACCCAAGTACAACGTATAAACGTAACATAAAGTTGTATGAATAAAATATCATAAATTATAAATTGATGTTATGAATTTTCATTTTGTTATGAATTTCCAATGCAAAGGTTTGTTCCATTGACTGTTTATTAAAAAATCTGTACTACCTACAAAAGCATATGGTAAAATATATTAGATAAATAACAATTTACTTGTTTTCTGAAATTAACCACAAATCACTAGTGTTTTTTAATAGTTATTCTTACAATCTTTCTAATTTACAAGTATCATTTTCAAGCAAGGGCAAAAAAACAACTCGACAAAACAGTTGCCATAGTTTGAGAACATATCAATTCAATAAAAGAATCTCCTTTTGTTTCAAACACGTAAATAAGTACGAGTGAACTGCAAGTAAGAAGATTGTATAACAAATCGAGCTACAAGTATATCGCACTCAATTCTGTTCTGTTGTCATAATGACCTAAAAACGGAACACATTTCAAATGATAAATGCAACACAGTGTTGGCTCTACAATTTCCATTACAATATGTATTTGTGTTGGGCACACATTTTCTAAAACTAAAAGCCAATAAAAAACACGAGATTTGTAAAAAAAAAAAATGGAAAAAGGAAGAAAAACATTAAAAATAAAAGAGGCACACAGTTGTCCACTGTTTGCTCATGTTGTATGCAGGGGGAAATGTGGAAAATGTGGTGGGAGGCAGAGGGGATTGACTGCCCTTTTTGGGTTTTCCGCTTTTAGCCTGACTGACTGACTGTTTTACCTATTTTTACAGTTGACGCTGTTGTCACTGTTGTTGTACATTGTACACACACACATTTAGCCTTCAACTCTGGCTGTTGCTCGTTCGGTTTTTATTGATTTTTTTGTATGTTAGTTTGTTAGACAAATGCTTGGATACAAGGTTTTTTAATATTTAAACCGAACCAGCCGCCCCCTGTTACACAAACACAATTCGAAAATGACCCAAATGCTTAAATCTCAATAAAAGGGCATTGGGCTTGAACTGTCAATCCGTCAGTCAGCCAGCCATTTAGCCAGTTAGTCAGACAGTTAGTTGAGTCGGCTGCCGGGTCGTTGTTCTCTCTTATGGTGTGTGTGTGTCTGTTTTGTTGTAGTTTTTAGTCGTCATCAATTTTCTATGCCAAGTGCCATGTACTTTACACATATTCTCGTCTGTCTTTCCGTCGTTCTGGCTGTCTGTCCTCCTCTCCCCTCTGCCCTACTCGTTGCTCTATGTGAAATTGTGTTAAAAATCGCATTCCTTGCCGAGTTCTTTTTTTTTTGTGCAACGGAAATTGAAAATAGCGCCAAGTTGTTCGTGTGGCACTCTCCTTTTTTACAGTGCTTGTTGGAGCTGTTTTTGTTATTGCACAAAATGCTCATATGGCATGAAAATTTAATTGGAGTAAAACGCTGCTGTACAACTCTCAAAAACTAGTTAGCGTTGCAAAAGAAATCAAAATAAAAACCAAAACGAGAACGGGAAATAAAACTGGCACATCGTAGTAGCATAACTCAAGGAGAGTTTGTCGTGAGATTGAAATGTGAATTTGGTATTAGCTTTAAATATGCATATGGACATATGTATGTATGTGTGTGTGTAAGTATATAAAGTGGCATATAAATATGAAAATAAGAAAACAAAATATTTATTGCATATTATTTTTTTCGCTCGTTTGGTTAAAAGTACATTTAAAGCCAGCTTTTTTGTATATTTTCAATTAAAATTTCTATTATATTTGGGATTTTAATAACGGACTCCGATTATTTTGTCAATTTACACATTTACGCCCAGAATGACAATGAATATAACTATAAATAAATAGTAGTATATGTGAAACTATCTGTGCTGATTGACATTCGTGTCACAGTTCTAACCGTAAGAGCTATTAAATTGTTTTTAAGTTACGACACATTTATGTCAATTTATGTTGTTCAAGTAAATTAAAAAATTACATCGAAATAAGTGAAAAATCGATGGGAGTGATGTTTGCAATTGCTGTTATCATTAATTCGATTTGTTGTCCATAAATAAAGCGAAACGTGTTTCAATCATTTGAAAAGTACATTATTCTCAGAACTAAGTTGGGATTTGTTAAGTTGTCGCTGAGTTGAATTATTTCTTGAATGACTTTCGAGTTTATTATCCGACATTTTCTGGACTAACTTCAAACTTAAATTACTTACCATAAGAGCCAAATTTGAAGCCTCTAGCGTACTCTTCTTGTTATTTGATTTATTTCGATTTGTGGCTTCTACAATTTAAATTGAATTTGACATATCAGGAGTCTACATGCCAAATTTGTTATTTCTCGTAGCTCTTACCATATCTGCCTATTCAATATACTCAATCATCTCAATATACCTTTCAACTACATCTTACAAATCTGTGAATATTGTAACTAGACAATCAATCAAATAGGTAAGTAATAAACTGTTAGCCGCTTAGTCATGGGATGTACTTTGAAATTATAATGAATATTATTTAACCACATTTATTGTATATATATATCTCGCGATCAAATAAGGGATTTTCCTTGATCAATCTGTTGAAGATAAGTTCAGTTTATACTTATTACTTTTTCATCAGATGTAAACTAAAACATTTAGGACAGTTTCATTGAGACTTCGTTACAATGGTATCAAAGCTCGAACTGTGTTAATTAATAATTGATGTAAGGGAAGTTCATATATACTTAGAATTTGCTCAATGTGCATATTTTATGCTAGCTAAGTAAGTTTGTCATATGTCCTAAAAGCAAACATCAAACAAGTTTCGCCCACATTGCGTATGAGTTATGCATTATGTTCTTTCGTTTCCTGCTATGCTCTGTTTGGCTCTGTGCTCTGCTTTGTGCTTGTTTGTGCAACGCATTACGACAAATATTTGCGCATTGGACAACATATTCCAGTTCGTTGTCGACGATGTCGTTGTTGTCGCTGTTGCTGTTGTTGTTGTTGTTGTTGCTTCTGGTTTTTAGGTTTTTCTTGCCTAGTCGAAACGAGGTCAGTACAAAATCTAAGCCCTTGGCTATCCAAACAGCTGATGTCAGCACAACATATACAACACGATGTGTGTAGGTGTATGTAACTGGTTTTTTGTTGTTACTTTGATAAATCAGTCGGTAAAGCCGCAGGGCCAGCAGACCTACAAGTGCCACAAATAAAGGGGAGCGGGCGTGGCAAACACTTTTGGCTATGATTTATCAGCAATGCAACCCGGAGGCACAGACAACACAACTTTTGCTTACAGAGTTGACTCTGGGCATAAATTAAGTGTTTATTTAGATAGTGCGAGAGTCAGAGTCAGAGTCAGAGCCAGCGCCAGAAAGAGAAAGTGAGAGATGTTGAAAATTTTAGTTATTGTTACATTTCATGCATGCCAAACGGGGCACATAGTAAATTTGTAGGGAACCTGGAAGGACCTAGAAAACATAACTGTGCCACAGATGTGGCAATAAGTGTGCGAATGAATCATGTAAAGTTATTTTTATTCAAATGCCAGCCAAGTGCAAATTCTGAGCGCCTTGAGAGCCAAAAGCCAACTGAATGGAGAGCAGCAGTAACTCAATTTGAATAATCAATTGATCAATTGCTAATATTCAAGTCTCAAGGCAATGTAATAAATATGTACATATGTAAAATTTTGTGGCTCATTTTCAAAGTTACTTGCCAAAAACACATAGCTCAGGTTTAAGTTACAAGAGTTTTGGCCAAATTCAATTTGATTTCAGTCAAACAAGGAAAGAAGTCTAACATTTCTGTGCATTACGCAGTATTATTTAATGTTTTGTAACATGTAAAGTAATGTAAAATTATTTCCATATATACTTTGTTTATATAAAGCCCGATTCCGAAACAATATAATGAAATGTTGTCAAAAGTCTTTGTTTAAACATCACTTCATGTATTCAATCTACACACGAAAGTCGACTATGAATTCCGTGCTCATTTCAGAACATAGTGAGGCGTAAACAACTTATCCATTTACTGAAACTAGGTGGCAACGCTGAACACACAAATTGGATGTGCAGTTCGCAAAGCATCTAATTTCAATGTTATCAAAATTGATCAAATAAAGTGAGCCTTTGCCGATGGATAACAAATGTATAGCTGCATCTTTGTTTATGTTCTGGAGATCTGGCAACTCTAATTCTTGCATTTCTTAAATTCATCGTGTGTTGATTGCACAAATTAAGGACTCTATAAAGAAACACGCATATATATAGCAACAATGCACAAAAAAAATAAATTATCAGCATTTAAAAATGCATTAATTAATGAGTATATTCCAAATTAGTCGTCTACTTATTAATTCAAGTATCATTTATTATTAAATATTATTAATTTATTCACAAAGCTTTCCAATTAATACTAAATCATTGTTATTTTCTGTTTCCAGAAGATGTGCTAGTTAAAATTTATGTAAATCATAAATAATGCATATAAACTTATGTGCAATTAAATTTGAATAAATTAAGTGAAATTACAACTTGTACACAGCATGAACAGTTATCAATCAAAGGACTTTCGATGCTCTCACATCACCTTAAAGGAATAGCAATCTCACAAATCTGTCTGTTTCAATCACTTAATAATTCTTGCTCCAGACAAAAATCTATTGTAAGCATCTTTACAGTTTTTTATAGCAGCTTAGTCAAAGAGAAAAACAAACTGTGTCATCCTACCAAAACAAAAACCAAGAAAAACCGACAAATATTGAATGGAAAAGAACAAAATAATAGAACAGTTGATGCTCAGTTCGTTGTCCTACAAACGGTAACATGACCCGTGTGACCAGACTCAATGCTGAGGCTGTTGTTGTTGCAACCGGCTTAAGGTCTATTTGAGGTGGGGATTGTGTATACGTAGTACGTATGTCTGAGACTAAACTAAAAGATAAACTTGTAAAAAAGTTCACGACAGACAGCACAGCTTGCAATTGGCTGCTTTCTGCGCCATCTCACGTAAATACGCAAGTAATTCGATTTTTTCTTAGCCACAAGCCATATTCAACTTTTCTTTTCGCTTTTCTACTTCTTTTTGCTTCACTTACTTTAATTTTGCTTTGGCAGCTGATGTGTTGAAGTTGCTGACGCTGATTATAATGATGATGATATTACGATCTTTTATTCGACTTTTTTTCTTCGAATATTTGGATGTTGTTTTTGTTTATTTCTAGGCTGCTGTTTGTGACATTTTGTCAGTGTGACCGCACAATGGAAATTAATGCGACCTTGAATGAACGCACACGCACACACACACACGGGACACAGACTAATAGACTGACGGGCTGAAGGATTGACGGGCTGGCAGTTCCTGGCAACAGTCTTATGGCGCCGCTGCAGCTGCCCGAATTCGGTTTTGTAACATTTTAAAGCATCAGCTTAAAATTTCGTATATCCTTGAAGGCAACGTAGATAGCTTGCAATCAATAAAGACACACGCTCACACACAAACAAACACAGAGCGTTGTGGCGGTCACACGTTGCGTATACGTAACGCACACACTTCTATGTACTACTATATCCGACAGAAATTTGATTTGCTTTTGACCCAGCTGATTTTGGCATATAACTTTGGCTTTCAATTGAATTGCACACACAGCGTCACACAAAACACACTGAGGACACAGCACACACAAATTGATGTTTTGGGCTTTTCCTTTTAGATATTTTCCATCTTTTTTTTTGCTCCGTTACGCGAGAAGGTTTTTGCGCGTGAGTTTCTGCACGTTACGCGTCCTTGTTCCAACTACTGACGTTCAACGCAACGCAACGGCCACAACTCGATTCGCTGACGGATCCTGGACGCCCCCGAAAGCAGCAGTAGCAGCAGCAGCAGCAGAGGCAGAGCAGCAGCAGAAGCAGCGATAGCTAAAGCTTTTACACTCTCTCAGTTGCGCTCTCTCATTTCCATTCAGCGCATATTGCAAAGCTTTGCGCTCACTGTACTTGCTATTGGCCCAGGCTCTCTCTGCTTATGCCTTGCCTCTCTGTTGTTGTTGCTGTGGGCATTTGCTCTCACGCCATCACACCACTTGGCTCTCTTCGTTTTTGTTTTGTTTTGCTGATTCGTTGGCAAGGTTAACAACAAACGAAGCTGCATGGCGCCAATATCCCAAAACATCTGATTGCTGTCAAATTCCTGAACATGCGCAATTCCATTGACAGCTCGCAAAGTGTTTAGTAGGTTGCCTGCGTGTTTGGTCAGACAGACAGATGGGAAACGATGAGATGGAATGGGAGATGGGACGACATTCCCTTTGGTTTGTGTACGTTGGTTAGATTGAAAAAGGGAGTCTTAATAGCCAAGCTGGTAAGGCATATGGAAGCACTTAAAAGCTCTACTCAACAAATTTCTAGCTAAAACCTTGAAGAAAATGTTTAGATTAATGATTAGCTAAATCGATATAATTAATTAATATTGTGAAGGTAAGTAATCTTAATTTCTAAGCAGCAAATGCATTAGATACATCGATATTATTTATTTATATTAAGCTTAGGTCGCTGAGTTAGTCAGTAAAATAGTACTGATGATGGAGACTGTTATCTCCTGAAACAACTGTATACCAATTCTGTACTCCTTTCGTTTTGGCAAGCGTTTTGTGCTTGTTGATATTGTGTCTTATTAACAATAGTAAATGGACCTCGAATCAGCTAATACAATATGGCTAAAAAGTTAAAAAGGTCTCTTAACAACAATAAATGCTTACAGTTTTCAAAAGTCAACAGTTTTCGTACTTTGAAAAATTCATAAGCAAAGAAATCTGAATTCCTATATGACTAGTGGACCAAATACCTTTTATAACTGAAGAATTATACTTCTAACCCTCTTTATTTCTTCTAAACTTTAAATGATTTTGTTGTTTTCGTTTTATTTTGTTACAATTTTGTTAATTTAACGCAACCCTTGTTAACAATGATATTTTTAAGATTAAATAAAAAATGTATTTCGTTTCCGACTTAGCGAAAATCTTCTCACTTTAATTTTTGTTTGGGTAACCAGCTTGTGGCAGGTTTTGGGTAGCCATAATTGCTACACCTGCAACCGCAGGTTAACTGCTGCCAGCCACATGGCCAGAGATTCCGCTCTGTCAGTCTAAACTAATATTTAAAAGCCACAGCGTTTCGAAGTACCGACCAAGCGCCAATTACGCGTGCTCCACCCTGAAAAGTATGCTACAAAAACTCGACGCGCCAGCAACAACATCAACACCAACGACAACGAAAATAATGGAAAATACCGCAAAAAAAAGAGAAGAGAAAAAGTACTAGGAACTGGGAACTGAGAGCTTGCAACATGTAGCTTGCAGCTGTAGCTGGACTGCAGTTAGCGAGCCCTAAGCCCGGTTACCAACAAAATTTGTGCATATTTCACAAAAGTTGCGGCATTTGCAACGAACGTTGTCGTTTGGTGGTTTTGCGTTTTTTCTTTTTTCCCGGCGCGTGAAAATCCGAGAGGTGACACTTGTCCAAATTATCTTGCAGGATAAACCAGCGCACTTAACGTGTTATCAGTGCAAACGATGCCGGCGTGCACACAGCGAACAGGACACCCAGAACTCCAACATGAGGCGCATTGTAATCAAACGCAGGCAGCTGCAACACTCGAGCAACAATCCAAACCCAAACCCAAACGCAACTGACATGCAGTTGACTCCAAAAGAGTCGCAGTCAGGATACAGAATAAAGGCTACAGGCCACCAAGCATCACCACAACGACGACGACGACGAGGCATGCAACGGACGCTTAAGAGTGTGACCAAACCCACATCTGGATGTGAGTGTGATGGCGACTGTGTGTGTGTCCACAGTCGACAGTTGCCGCATAATACAAAACATACACTCAGCTGAGGCTCGAGCCAAGTTGAAAATGTTTAACACGAAAAGGAGTTATCACGCTGACAGGACGAGGCCAGCACGCGAATGCGGCCTCAGACGTGGACGAGGACGAGGCATCGCGACGTGCCCCATCACACGAAATTATGACAAACTTCTGATGAAGAAATATGCCGCAACCAAAAAGAATAAAGAGATACTCGTATGAAATAAAAGAAGCGACTAGAACTGGGCTTTATCCAACAAACTTTCGTATTATGGGGTGGCTAACTCATTCAAACTGACAAGGTAGATCTTTTCTGAAATACCTTTTAAATACTCACATTGCGGTTGTTCTCTTTAAATAGTAGAAATAGTGCTTAATTTTGACGGAAATAAAAAAAATCTAATATACAGCAGTGTTCCATGGCTTCGGAATTTCATGCCTAAATATAAAACTAATTTATATATAGATTACTATATTTGAATTTTATAAAGATAAGGGAAGAGTATCTGTAAAACCCATTTGCAATAATAATACATATGGAATCTCGTTTTTTAAGTTTCTTTGCTTTATCAAATTGTACAAAAGCCGGTTTTTATCCTTTTAAAATAATTTAAATGCCCCTTCCCTGTCTTAACTAACCCAACAGTTAGGAAATCCCCGTTGTGCTAGAAATTAAAGCGTTTTGACGAATGACGAAAATCTAAGCAAACACAAAACAAAAGCAGACATAACCGCAGGCCGTGCGACATCAGTTAGACAGGAAGCTTCGGGGGGGGGGCCAACAGGAACCGCATCCTTCATGGTGGTGGACCAGAGAAAGGAGGTTGTCAACGGCTGTCAGTTTTAAGCCACGCCCGCCGCCTGCAAATGAAAACTGAAATAAATGCAAGCGGAGCTAAAAAAATTGAAGTAGCCACAGTTGTTGGCCGGCCAATGTAGTCGCCTACAGGGCCAGAGCCCAAAAACCACTTCAGTGACTATTTTCTTGTTTTTTTTTTCATCATATTTTTGCTGAAGGGAGAAAGGGGCATGAAGTCCACTTCATAATGTCCGTCGATTAGCGCAAAAACTTTCAACTTGAGGCGGCTTTGCGGCAGCTTTGAGCCACCTCTAAATGACTTTAAAATGTGGCCACAAAACATTTAAAAGCGACAAATTCCTGCACTTTCCCTTCCTCATATCGAAGCCCCTTGCTACCACGGCGTGTGTGGACCAATTATGACAAAGTCAGCGTCAACTAATTACATACGAGGCTGGGCTACCCAAACCGGTAAAATTCTTGTTGTTGGTATTTTAGTCCTGAAACAGTCGCCGGCGTTGCTTTGATGGCCATATAAAAACTCACCGCAAGCAGCGTCCCTGGCAACAACAGCAACAATCAGAGGTAAGAGGTAGGAGGAGTGGGAGGCACAGAACATAGCACATAGGCAACTTAACCCGTTAACGCGTTAAAGAGCAAACGAGTGGTTAAAAGCTATGCCAGGATGCAGGACGAAGAACGCAGGAGCAGAAGTGGGAGTCCAGAGAGGCAACCGGTTGACTGGCTGACTGCCTGCTTTGCTTGCTTGGCTGCTTGGTTGATGCTGCATGAAATCTGGGATGGAGTTGGAGAAAGGAGGCGGCCTGCCAAGTCAAAGACTCTTCGAGTGGACTGCAGCACACTGCAGAGGTTAAACACTAACCTGATGATGGCAAACACCGCAGTCAAACAAAAACAAAAACATGAAGCTCTATATATGTCTCATCGAATGCGTAATACTCTAAAAATGGGTTACAATATTTTTAATCGTATTTAAGATGTGAGTTTCACTTTTATATTTCACTACACGTACAATTAGAACTCTTACAATTTGTATTATATACTAAGATGTAATTAATGATAATATATCTATTTTAAATTGACAAGTATTCCGAAAAACAAGAAAGAAAATAGCTTTATGCATATTAAGATTAAATACCCTAGGAAATTACTTCAATATCAGTTATGTGTAATATTCGATTTATTTGCTACAGCTGAAATGAATAACATTATCCAGAATAACATGTGCCAGGATATATTAGACATGCTACTTATATATTAATCATAATTATAATTTAATATTAAATAACAATGCCTATATACCTTAATTTATTATTTTAATTAATATGAAATTTGGAACAGAATTTACTTAAATTAGTTAGACAAACAATCTGAAGAAATCGAGCGACCTTTCTGGCCGTAAGATCAGTGAAATGCTTCTGTTTATGTAAATATGTTTTGGAGCGACTCTCGTTGTCGCTGCCTTTTGTGTTTTGTTCGTTTAGTCACTATGTTAGGCGTGTTGGTATCCCCTGAAAATGAAGACATTTTTCAAGTTGAACTTTGCCTGCGCTGGAAATATCAGCTTGTTTACCTCTACGGCCAGAACAACAACTACAGCCACGAGCACCCACATTGGTGTTGGAGTTGGCTGGTTGCTGGGCGAATTCTAGGCAACTTTTGAGTACACATTTAGCACTTTAAGGACACATTGCGACATGCACGTGCAGGAATATTTCGCAGCAAGCGTGAAATATGAAAATATTATGACTTTTGGTGCATTAAAAATGTTTTTCGGCAATGTTTTTAGTATTTTATTTACCATTTCTCGTTTTCTCGTTTTGCACTGCGACACTAAAAATTATGTTGCCTGACTCCTGATGTTGTTGATGACTGCAAGCTGTGGCTTCTGTGATGGCTTTTCTCTCCATCTAGCGACGCGTCGTTTGCCTTGGCTTTTTCCAGTTACCATTTTACCAGTTACCATTTACCAGTCACCAGTTACCAGTCACCAGTTACCAGTCACCAGTTACCAGTCACCAGTTGATGTTGCCTCGCTGTCAGCCGCATGTCGCGTCACCAGCCCAAGCGGCAACAACTACTACAATGTCATCACTTTGACGTTGATGAATAACATCAACACTTTTTGGCCAAGGCAACGGCTGTTGGATTGTAGCAATGGTATTTGCCTTTTTCGTTTTTGACGCAACATTTCGAAGTTGCATTTGGTCGACTTTATGGCTTGTTTAAGGCATCATAAAAATGTAGTTGGTAAATTTAAAATGGATGTCGTAATATTTACTAATTGTGCAAAGAACTCTCAGATACATAAGTCCCAAGAGGGATGATTGTTTAAATTGTGAAACTATTTAAAAATAGTTAGAGAAAACTTATCTTGTAAAGTAAAGATTATAAACGAATGGAAAATAATTGAAAAGTCTCTTATGAAATATTAACATGACGAGAAACACAATAAATAAATCGTCTGCACACAAACTTGAGGATATCCTTAAGATGTTGGTGAAGGATTGTGATGTAAATTGCTTAAAATAAATAAATATGTATCCGATTGCTGATACTGTATTACAATTTAAAGTGATAGTTCATAAGCCTTACTCGATATTGGCTAGATAGAGGCATAATAGAGTCATTTAAAGGCCTTCTTTTAACCATGTCTGCCAGCAATTTAATGTATATATATTTATATATATACATTCGCCCCGTCTGCTAGAACACTGTGATTCTTGCAAACTCTTGTCCTCTTTTTCAAGCTAACCCAAATGACTTTAACCCCAAAGCCCGCCGTACAAAGCCTTTCGACAGCGCATAAAACTAAACCAAAACTACACTCAGCTCAACCTCAAAACTAGCTAACCAACAAACCTTATTAAAATGCGAGCTACACGCCCTAAACTGAACCTAACCTGCCTCAATTTCTCAACGTACCCAAGCCTTCCAGCCTGTCTCCCTTAACACGATCCCCCCCCCGCCACCACCCCTTTCATCCCAATGCACGTAAGGAAGCGTATAATTTAATTAAATTATCTGGGGCAGCTGCAGCAGCATCAGCAGAGGCAGTATCAGCATCAACAGCAACGAAAAATGTGCATCAAAGTGCACTTAAATCATCAGCGAGGCACGGCGACACACACACACACAGTCAGATAGAAAGCAGCCCCTTACGAATTAAACCCCCCACCTCCCCACCCTAACAGCATCCCTCTTCCTTTCAAAATGGCGTTGGCTAAGTGCCGTTGCATTATAAGCGAGAGAAGCGAAGTGAAGTGAAGTCAGCCAACCAACCATCCAACCAACTTTGTACTTTGACTTGTATTAGTGACCGGAAATGCAGCTCTCAGAAGGAAAGAGATAAGGCGGGAAGCGATGCAGGGAGTAAGGCAGAAGAAGGCACAGGATCAGGGGCAACACGAGCCGCCTCAATGACTTGCCAAAGTGGCATAGAAAGAACGGAAGGGGCGGGGAGATGCTATAGGTCGCTTTCCTTGACAAATGCGTATATTTTTGAAGATTTTATTTATTGCGCTTGCAGCAGCATTTCAATTGCAGTAGATTTATGAGAAGAACTGACGACAGCAAAGTGATGCAAATGTCAAAAGTGCGAAACTTTTTGATATTTAAATATTAGACGCAACTGGGCGAAAAATATTTGACTGTTGCATATTGCAGACGACATTGGCCCTAACACAACGCTCAAAGGGCTTTGTTAGCAAGTCAACTCTGAACTAGTGCTGAACTCAATTCCTCTATGAAAAAACTCCACCCACCCATCATCTCTCTACTACCTTGACATCATTTCAGAATCATTTGTGAATTATGTTCGGGATTTGTTCATTGTTTCAAGCTGCAACAACGAGAGCTTCACTTTTACCTTAGTACTTCTCTGTTTGTCACAGTTTTCCCTATTGATGTCAGGTCCCTTGACGAATGGTAATTGAAAGTCTCTGGAAACAATTGAACGACTCAATGGTAAACAGCATTGACATTTGCGGTATGACGATAGCAGCAGACATGCAAAATTAGATAATGAGAGCAATTTTGACAGAGAAGGAACAACTACGTCAAAGTGGAGCAGAGATTCTCTAGTGAATTGAACTGTGTTTTTATGTTAAATAGTGGTAAAAAGGTAAGTAAAATAAAGTTACAAGTATGTGGCTACACACAATCAACAACAGAGAACTTTACAATCATATAAATAAACTTAAAATCTGTAATTACAAGGAACGGAACGTACTTTTATCAGTTTACTTCATGTAAACTTTTAATAGCTAGACCTATACAGAATTATATTTAAATTAAATGATTTAAATTATAATGAAACCTTAATAATTCCATAAATAAACAACGAAATGAAGAATAAAATATCTAAATTAGCAGCATGCAAATAAAATGTTTACGAAAAACCGCTCATGTCAAAGTCAAATAGTCTGATTAGATAGACTGCGTTTCTAAACTTCACACAGCCGCCATCTAAAATATCATTTTAAGTGTCTAACCGAATCCCCTCGTTTAGGACAGACAGACTAGACTCGATAAGAGTTCATGCCCTATAAAATATAATGTTAGAATTCATGAAAACTTAATTAGAGGCTTATTCGGGGGCTTTTGGCTGAACGGCAACATTTGCATACCGCATTTAATGTGCTCGGTGCACAGATACGAGAACGAGAACGAGAACCACAACAAAACCGTCGCATTCCGCTTTGGATATGCCAGCTGGAAAATAGTAAAATTAAATGAGCTAAAATTAACATAAACAATAAAACGATAAGCGACAAATTTTGCAATGCCGCCAAATTGAACAACTAATTTGGTTGGACAGTTACAAATTCATAAGTCGCTTAGCGACAGTAATTGAAATGTGTAGATGGAAAATTGGAGAAGGGGAACTAATAATGTGAAACAAAATTAAATTAAAAAATAACAAACTTAATTAATTATTCAATGTTGCAATTACAAATTACACGCAAGTTCGATGGGTTTTAAAAACAATCAACTAATTGCTAAAGTGTAGAACCAATTTAAAATACGAGGTTGCAAATACGATGAAAGCAACTAGCAATTATTGCAGAATGCGGAAGATGACCATTTTAATAAGTCGTTGTCATCAAGCTCTCTTATTTCTTATGTCTTTGAAGAGACACTTGTTTTCAGTTCGGTTAGTGTTATGATAATTTTGAGTAGTCTGGTATAATTTTATCAAAATGTTTCACAAGCAGTCAAAAGTATCAAATATTTCTAGGAATTTCTCTATTTCTCTATCGTGCAAACAACAACTCAGCATAAAGAGAGCTAAGAAAGACAAACAAATACGTATGTAATTAAGTTGTTAATCAATTTTGAAATGTTGATCAACTTCATAGATATACAAACACTTTACCAATATCGTTACAAACCAAATCGAATTTGAAGCAGTCGTTGAACTTTTGCCTAATGATATCGGGATGCTTGTAGAATTTAATAAACTCATGCGACTTAATTAAAATGAAATTAATTAGCAATTTTGGCGACGCCGATACACCACTTAAAGCTACTGGTACTTCCCTCAAAACATATGAGAGAATGGAGCGTATGCGTAATTTCGAGCAACTTATTGCGCATTCGCCGCATTGTCTTTGCGCGTAGAAGATTTGCATTATTTTACACTCAAACTTTAATTTTATATGCTATTCTCCGCTCCTTCTTATGTCTTTGGACGCTTTGTGTAATTTATATGCGCGAAAATGTTTGTAAAGTTGCTAAAGTTTGTGATGGTGCCACTGACGCTTCTGCTTCTTCTGCAGCTGCTGGTGCCGCATCTTTTGTTTTTAGCCTGCTTCTAATTAAAAACAAAAGTTTTTTAATCTGCTTTATGGCATAAGCAAATAATTATTCACAATTAACTTGCACAAAAGCAAGCAAACATGTCATAAATTCGTTTTCTTTTTAGGAAATTCAATGCCTCGCGGCAGCAGACATTTGAGTTGTAAAGATTTTTGGTTAGATGTTGAATTTAGAAATTAAATAAATCTGAAAATTTTTCTTAAAAATTCTTTGAAAAATGTGCCCTTTCTTAAAAGACGTATTACTTTATTGTGCCTAAAGGAAAGTGTGCAGCATTAAGGTCATAAGATGTTGGAGAGATTTGGGTTTCTTTGAAGTCAGGATAAGGATAAGATTTCAAATGTTTAGATCTATGGCAAATTCTATCATTAAGGTAGAGCTATTCTTTTTTTGTCGAAATGGTGTTGAAATTGTTCTGTGGAACACACACAGAAGTTCGTAGTCTGCATTTCTGATTAGTTTGCGCCTTTTACGTGTTGGCCATAGATTTGATGCTCGAACTGTTACATTGCCGAAAGTTATGCGCAGGCTGGCTGCAGTTGGCCTGCTTAAATATGTAAACAATCCATTAACCAGAAACTTAATCAATTGAAACTAGTTTGGAATTGCAAATGCATTGCCAGCACAGCAAAAGCCAAATGTAAACGCCTAAGTCCCAGGATAGACACTTAAATAAACCATTCGCTTCATTTTCAAAGTGCCGAGAGAACTTTACCTTCCACAGATCTTCAACTGTGTGTATCTACCAAGTGTCTGTGTTAGTGTGGAAGTGTGTGTGTGTCTATGATTGAGTGTGTATTTACCAAAGGTGCGTAGACTCGATTCTATTATTGGCGTATCTTTTGACCGAAAATTCAACAGTTACTGCAGTCCGGCAAAGTTTACGGACTAGGGACTAGCTCTGACATTGGCTACGACTCTGACTCTGATGCTGTCTTGTGTTTGAATTCGTTTGCCAGAAAGGTAACTGATAAGTTTTCTGATTTAGAATTTGCCGCTTAAATTGGGTTTTAATTGTATTTCAGCTCTGGGTTTTTGCCCAGTGCAAATTTACCAAGTGTCAGGTGATGATGGAAATTTACGAGAATGAGAACTGAGCCAGTTTTATGAACTGTCTGTGTGTGAAAGTTGAATTTACGTTACGTAATGGATACTTTGATTAGCAGTGAAATTGTTAACACTACAACGAGTACAGTAAAATTGAGAAATGTATAAATTATACACCTACTACTATCGTTTGTGAAACCAACGTAACTTACATCTAAACATGTCTGCGATTGACAAGCAAAAACGTTTTCATTTTCATATTACTTTCACTGTAGCGCATATTTCAAGTGAAGTTTAAAAAGAACTGCCTCTTGAAATGTACTTTGTTGAAATTTATGTGTGCAAATATCAAATGTGATCAACTTGAAAACATATTGGAATGATATAAGAGCCGTAACGCAAATTAATGTTATCAAAATGTATGATTTATATGGGTTCAGTGCGTGGTGCTTGTATATTTGTGTGTATTCGTGTGTGTGTGTGTGTGTGTATAGGAGGTGTTCTTAGTAAAACGACAACGGCAGCAGTTGTCGCTTCACACATTAAAATATTACAACATGAACTGGAAACATGAGCACAAGGCTGATATTTGGATACATATACCTCCTACTTTCCACACGCATACAAACAGCAACCAAATTATGATGTGTCAGCACACACACACACACAGAGAAGAACAGCAATTACAACAACAACAACAACATGTGTGTAACTTTGGTGCTCATATTTTGGTAGCTATAAATAAACTAAATTGCTAAAGTCGAGTCGAGGCAAAAGCTGGCATCGTTTTCGTCCTCGTCCTCGTCCTCGTCCGGGCATCGGCTTAACAGCAGATTAAACATAAACGCATGGTGGGCGGCAGTGGCACGCCCACCTTGTTATATTGGCCCCAGCTCCTGCCCCGTAAACGTTCATTAAGTATGCACATTATCCATGTTGCTGCTTACAGCCGGCTGCGATTACGAGACAAAGTGCATAACTTGAAAGACAAGCATATCCACACCTGGGAATATCTACGCAGGTCGACAAAACATTCATTAGACAACGGCTAATTGATTTGTTAAGAAAACACAGTACTCAGCAGTAATAGCTGTACTTTAATAAGGTCTTCCAAGGCAAAATCAAATCTGGCCTGCAAGTCGGCCAAAAAGTGCAATCAAATTAAAGTTCCTTGGACATCAAAAGGGAAAATCATCTCAAGCTGAAAATGTTGTAGCCCAAATGTTAATTGGGCTCATGACACTGCACGACTGCGCATAAATCATCACAATGTTGACCCAATGCAACGGACGAGGCAACTGCAAAAATACAAAAATAATAATAAGGAAGCATTGAGCAAGCCAAGCGGCAAGCGGACTTCAGTACATGGAAGGAGGTTTTCTTTTTTTGGTCTAACGAAACGTAACGACGAACGCAAAAACTTAAAAAATGAGATCTTACAAAATAATTGAGGGTATGCTGAAAGTTGTAAATACGCTAGCAAAAACATACCTTATATTACATATATGTATCGCAACAAATTGATTCTTAAAGATATATATTAATAGATTAAGGGAATATAAAATATATGGTACTTCAACTTATTCAGCAACGAGTCTATTTTGATTTTGCACATGGAAATGGAAGTTACTCTAACAACTTGCTCTATGCAGTGTATCAAAATGCGTTTATGCTTGCCTGACTTTGACTTTTTAGGCACATCCACACACACATACATACATAGACACACAACATTTTCCTCTATAAAGAGAAGGTGACTGGGCGGTGGAGAAATAAAATGAGAAAGAACTCTCGTGCCATGAAAGTCTGTGAAGTGAAATGTAAGTACAACGTAACTTAAGCAGTTTTACATCTTCAGGCAGCATGAAATTGATTGATGGCATTCTATGAGATAAATGAAAAATGAGAAATGATTTGTGCGTTGCGCCAGAGAAAAAGGGAGGGAATTATGAATTGTGGCGCCACTTGAAACTATGAAACTATGCGCCACAGAGGCAAGCACATTGTTAACCTTGTGCTAAGGGGCAAACCTGGCATGGGGAGGACGCGGCATTGATTTAAGCCCGCGCTATCACCAAAGTCAAAGTTAAGTAGGCATTAGCAGGCGGCAATGATAAACAGAGATAGCGATAGAGAGAGAGAGAGAGAGAGAGAGAGAGAGAAGAGTAGAAGCATAGTACTATATGGCAAACAGAGAGAACAGACAGACTGGCCGCACATTTCCGCTGGCCTAGACAACGAAAAATGGCAGCTGATTGGCTTCCCGTTTGGAGGGGGGCAGGTTCTTGGCCATATTTAAATACTGCCGTTCTTGGTAAGTTCAAGGCCAATGCGATTCTGCCTTTGGGCTGCTTTCATGTTAGGCAGCATAATTAATTTTCGTTTAATTGCCAGGCGCTAGTTAAACTAACAAGCGTGCAAAACACACGACTTCTCAGTGTATCCGCTTCCCTCTGAATCCCTCTACATCAGCCCACTGTCCGTCGTTCCATGGCCGGCAGCATTTCAATTAATTAATGTGCCAACATTTGTGGGCGTAGGTTGGCCATGGGTGGCGGCAATGGCGGCAACAAGGGGGTGCTTTCAGGGGCTGTGCCACAACTGTGTGACAGCGGCAAACAGAAGTTAGCCTACATATAAAGCGAGAAATCAAA
Organism: Drosophila histrio; assembly: GCA_958299025.2. Lineage (NCBI taxonomy): Eukaryota > Metazoa > Arthropoda > Insecta > Diptera > Drosophilidae > Drosophila > Drosophila histrio. Next base: position 9,498,504 of record OY729166.1, on the reverse strand, counting down.
CATGGCAGCTCTGTGTGCAGTACAGGAATCACCAGCCAACTGATTTCTCTGTGTGTATGTGTGTGTGTGTGTATGTGCGAGAGAGACGGGCATACATTGAATGAATGAGACACAGCACTAACGGCTGCTGTGCCCATTAATGTGGGCGTGGCAGGTCTAAGAATGGGACAGCTTCTCCAGCTTCTTCTGCTCTTGATGTTTGTGTGTGTGAAAGCGTTAACGACTTCCGATAGTTGCAAAACTTTATGCGCCCCAAGCCCCCATTTCCCACTCTCCCCAAATCCCACACTCCAACACCCCAAGTCTTAAAAAGCGCTGCAGGAAATATCTGATAAACTAAAAAAGCAAACATATACCATAAGTAGCAGGCGAGGCGCTCTACAAAAGTAAATTGGTGCAATAATACGAATAGAAAGAACATTTTTAACAACATAAAATAACGTTAATATTAAAATATTAATGGAGTAAGTGAAACCATTTTTGACTCAGACTTAAACGAAATGATTTAGTAGCTCATAAAAGCATTTTAAAAGCAAACTAAAAATAAAATTCAATTTGGCTTTAATTGGAATGCTTATAGTTAGTCAAAAGAACACAGTTTAAAGGAATGAAAAGGAAAAAGGAATATATCTTATTTTATGTATGATACTTACTAATAAAACACTAAAAGATTATTTCATAATATCGAATTATGCTGTCGATCTAAAGCTTTTATAGATTATAGTTAGTTATATTTGATCCATCATCATATTCTAATTAAACGAAAAATAACTCAAATATAATTATAAATTTAGTTTTTTCAAATAACTTATATACCAAAAAGATTTTCGTACAAAAATGTTATTTTCTTCTGATCGTTAGCTATTCGATATAAGTAAATATTAGACCAAGTTCTGTCAATATATACTAAATACAAAATATGTTTGTTTAGTTAAAATATCTCAAGAATTCACAATGCTTTTTTACTAGCTTAATACTATTTATAAGGATCCGATCCGTCCCGATCATTAAGTATTGGCGATCTTCCTAATTGTTGAACATTTTGGTTATTACTGTCTTGAGATTTAGAAAATATTTTGGCTGCCTGAAATGATTACCGAAAATAAATAAATACATTTTAAAGGGTCATTTAACATTGACAAGGTTTATTCGAAATTTAAACACCATCCAGTAGATTGTGATTTATATTTTTAGAATAATAGAGAGCAAGTTTAAGGTATTTATCGTTTATTCTAACATTCTCTCTCTATGTATCAATAAGTTTTCAATCTGCCCGCTTTAGAAATTAAACACACACAACTCAAATACACACACACACACACAGAGACACACACATATGTATGAAGCACATGTTACCAGCTAAGCGGGTAAACTCTGTACTTATTATATAATTGCAACTGTTTGAAGTTCTCAGCTGCTGCGCTGCTTTAGCGACTACTGTGACTTCTGGATTCAACTCATATTTCTCTCTGTGGTCGCCGCCATGGCCACGGGTTATGTGTCGTAATTTGTAGTCTCAAAACAGTGGCAGGGAAAATTTGTTATCATTTTAATGTTTAATGTTAAATTGCCACAGCAACGCAAAGTAATGTGAAGGCAAGTAAAGCAGAAACAGTGGCTACAAAGCATTGAAAAGGGTTTTATGCGTCTATCATATTAAGAATTTTCCTTGTGGCTTTTCTTTTGCATGTGTTTCTTTCAATATTTATATAAACGAACATTTCTGTATGTATATGTATGTGTATAGTACGTGTGTTACGTCTAGACACAGTTCTTTGCACAGGTAGCCAAGCAAAAGTTGACTGAACTGCAGAGCTAAGCACAAAATACTTGTTAGCAGAAAATATCCCTTGCTGCTAAAGTATTATACAAAATATTATATTAGCAAACAAAAGCAGCTGCAGCAAATACATAAGACAAGCCAAACACACACACACACACACACACACACACACTCACACAAGCACACTCACTCAATGGACAAATACAAATATCCCACAAGCGCAATGCGTCGTATACTTAATACGTGTGGCAACAAAATTATATTGAAATTACAAAATGCTTATGTCGGCAAGTGGCTAGGCGTTTGTGTTGCGGGTGACAGAGGTGGGCGTGGCACCTCTAAGAACGTCTAGTGCTATGCCCATTACACGATGACTTGCGGTTCTATGGGCTGCACTTTGAACAAGCGAAATTACTCATTCGCCATGTTTTCGCGTTGATTACGATTTGGGTCTCTTTTGAAATGTAGATTAATAGACTGTATGTAGTGCGGGCGGCAGTTTCAACTACGTGATATTAAGTAAATGGTAATGATTTTGTGTGTTTCGACAATAAAATATATTTTTTGGGCAATAAAATGTTAACGTTTTGATGACAAACTTTTATGTATTGTATTTTAATAGCTATTATTTAAAACATCCGGCAACCAAATTAATTTTTACAGAATGTAATTCATATTTAAGTTTATTCGTTTCCATAAGCTAGAACTAAAAGTATTTTAAAATCTAAATAAAAAGTATTTTAAATTCTAATATTTACTTAAATCTCTTTAGAGAATGCCTTAAGTTTTGTCAATCAATTTCCTTTTTAGATAAAATCTTTGGAATAAAACTAGGAAATTGTAAAAGCTTTTAGACAAACGATTCTAGTCCGAATATAAAGTTGTCGTAAATAAAATATTCGATGAGACAATTATTGAGACCATTCATTATAGTGATTTGTCGAGCATTCAGAGTGCAACTTATGCACATTTTAGAACACACAAAGCTTTAACGAAATCATAATCAATACCTGCAGAAGCACAAGCTATCAATTGAGCTCAATCAACGACCAAGACAACAACGAAACAAAAGAAAAGAAAAAATGACATTGAAGCGGATGCGAAATGTGGACTGTTATCATCATTGTCGTTATCATCCAGCAATGATGACACATTCCCGACTCACGTTTCGAGTCCATCGTCAGAGAGAGCTGGAGCAGAGCTCATTATTGTTTTTGTCTGCCACTTTGTCTGTCTCGCTCTCCTTTTATACACCTTTTGCGCTTTCGTTACCTTAACTTCTTCAATTATTTGCTTTGCTTCCAGTTACTCCATTGAATAGAATTTAACGCTCATTGTTTGACCAGCCATCGTCGTGGGCGTTCCTTTTGTTCAACGCTAATTAAAAGAATTTTTCAGCAGGTGTTTTGCGGTTACCTCCTCACACACCGAACGCAAGTTCATTGTGTGCGTCAAAGAGGTGTAACAATTTTGTGTTTCTTTCGGTTAACACGGTTATTTTTAGCCGTCTGCTAATTGAATATGCATTTTAATAGCATAATTTGTGTGCCAGCTCTTTAAACATCGTCGAGTATTGAATATCCTTAAACTCAAACGAACTTTGTGTTCCTGCTGCAAATGATGTTGCTCGTTTTCTTTGTTGCGCTCGTCTGCGCGTTGGCCCAGAAAATGTATTTTTTTTAGGCATTTGCATAAAATGCTTTTCAAAGCAAATAGCGAGGAAGAAAAAAATAGAATCCAAATCGGCGGTTCTTAAATACTTCTCCATCCATCTCCCATCCCGTGTGTGTTCCGCTTTCGGTGTCTTTGACAGTTAACGAAGTGTAAATATTTGTACAAAAAGCCCCCGATATGCTTAGCACTTGGCTGCATTTCATGTCGACGGCCCCGAGTTGATATATTTGTAATTGCTTTTTCTATGTGAATTTAAAAGTACTTATAAAGTGAATATTGGGCGATACTGAAAACACCGGAAGTGGCAAGTGATTTGTCGACCTGTACACAGGAAGCACACGGAAACAGAAACCGAAACACAAGTTTTAAGTTCTTAAGTAGCCATAAGTAGATGCTTGTTTAACAAACAACGATTAGAGCCTATTAAAAGATGTTATATAAATACAGCATTATGATACAAAAGTAGCTTTGCTTTTTTTTGTTCCTTAGTCCATAAAAATGTCAGATTTTAAATATAAATGTAATTTACAAATCTAAATTTGTATGTATATATTATTTATGTGATATCAGATGGCATTGGAATACCATATGCTTTTGACGGTGTTATATTGCCTGTCCTTATAGCTCATATTACATTATTGATCATACTATTATATCGTGTGCCATTATTGTTGATCTTTCCACGTTATATATTGCAAATTAGTCGTTGACGCTTTCTTGTTTGCTAAAATGTGCCAGCAAATTACAACTAATTTGTAAATCATTTAATTACTTTGATAACTTAAATGTATGAATAATTGCAATAGGTTAAATGTTTTCTCCACAACTTGCAACTTTAATTTTAAGCTTGTTTAGCTGTTTTCCTAACTAGAGATTTTGAAAAAAGGTCTATAACAAATTCAATCTGAAAGATTGGTGGTAATTCAATTTAAATTCCATTGGAGTGACTAGATATCTTATGGTAAAACTAACACAAACAGACGACATATTTTTGTGGATTAAATTATGAATTTATGTAATATGCAGAGACATCAAGGAGATAACTCTTCGCGATCTATCGATAAGTAGTTGCGATATTCACCGATATTTATTTACCGATATTTGTCAGCAGAAGCGTTCCTACTTATAAACTACACATGTGGTCTAAAGTATTTACCCAAAGTGCATTGCTTTGCCCTTGAATTTCTCTGTATATTTAAACCCATTTTACTCACTGTTTTGGATCACAACAATTAAATAAATTAACCTTACCTTATATTAAATGTTACATTTATGTATGCATCCAAAATGTTAACTAAATCGTAATATTCTCCCTTATATCAAACACCAATTTAATAATTCTAAGCTCTCTGTTTTTATTATATTTTGGCTAATGTTTTCGTCGATTAATAATTGCAGCAATAACTTCATCCTTGTTCGCATGCTCATCTGTCACCTTCGTAAAATGAAGCTTCTTTTATAGCAGACACAGTTAATAGAGCTGACAGAAAGTACTAAAGGTAACTACTACTAATCTAGTAATAAAAGCCATTTCACAGCCTCACTAAAGCGGATCTGTTCATTTCCCATACGACCACTTGACCATATATAGTAAAGCGTTAAACCCTTTTAATTTTCCGCACTAAATCACATTCCCCCGACCCGCCAAATTTTGGTGGTAATAAAATTAAGCAGAGCTTTCTAAACACAAGTGAAACACAAACAATTTTTGAAGAGCAACGAAAAGAGTCAACTGACAACAGGCCCGTAAACCAGAGCCTGGTCAGGTGTTTGGGTCAACAGTTCAACGTACTGTCAAGTGAAACTAGCAACTATGGCTAAAATAAGAACTGAAATTATGTATGTGTCTGTGATGTGTGTGTGTGTGTGTGTTGGCACAATAAATTATTTTTAAATGCAGGCCTTGAGTTGAGTCCTCGGGGTGCATAGACAAGAGTTGCACACTCTGCCACAGTCATGGGCCAAATGTGGCACAACTACAATGGGAAACAGAGCAAAACAGAAACAATGAAATCGGTGTGAAAAGAAAAAGATACAAAAGTTTAGTTTAGCGTACCGTTACAAATATGCAACTTCCAATCAGCTTAAAAGAGAGAGAAAGCGAGAGCGAAAGAGGGAGAGAGAGAGAGAGGTTGTGAGTGCGCAAATGTGAGAGAAAAAAGCTCGAATGGATGAGAGACATTTAGAGAGACACACAGAGAGTCTCACAGTCAGAGCACGTGTTGTGCGTAAAAATGTTGTGATGATGTGATACGAATGGAAGCAGAAGCAGAATACAAAACGTAACAGCACAAAACAAAGCTTAAATAAATAGAAAGGAATCCGGACAGAAAAACAGAAAAAAAAGAGAGCGATGCTATAAAATGTGATATGGAATGGAAACATATGACAGCTGTCATGTTATAGTCCTTAGCAGGCAGCGGCTCTAGGACAATGTAAGTTGGGTTAGGTTGTGGAATTGTTAGATTAAACAAGAGGAAAAGCAGCTCAGAGCGTACTGTCGGAAGGGGATGTGACGGAGGAATTGATGTGGGATTAACAGATACAAAGGATTATAAAGTTGTCAATGAATGAACTAAATGAAGATAAGAAAAGCTGACGACTGGCAAGTGTAACGCTCTGAGACTTTGTGAACTAGTATTGCAGGCGAACAGATGGGTTCGTAATGAGAAGAAAATAATAAGAACGGAGGAGTTTCAATTACTTATTGAATGCCAAGTAAGAGTAATAACACTTGAAATAGTATATATGAAAATGGGAGGAGCAAGGAAAGTCAGATAAAATTTGTGTTGAGTAGAAGGCACAATAATAGAGACGAGTTGGAATTATTTAGAATTGAGAGTAATATTCCAAGTGAGTGTAATAGGCTAAATTAACATTATTTTAAATCAATCATTGCCCCTTTAAATTGATGCTGCATCTTTAGTTAGCTTGATTTAAAGCATATTAAATGTTATCAAAATGTATCCTTTTTAGGCATCCTTTGACATATTTGGGAACAATTCTAACACGCATAACTAGGTAAAATCTAAAGCTATTTCGATTAGCGCTGTACTTTCAATCAATATTTGTTCTAATAGTGACAATAGTTTCACATTAAAGGTAATTTAAATATTTTCTTAGATAACCGATCGCTTGAAAGAATATCTAATGACATTTTTGTCAATGAAAACGATATTTTGCATACTAACTTATAATATAATAAATATAATATTTTAATATATAAATATATAAATATATAAATAAATAAATATAAATATGGAGATACTATTTAAATATAATATAAATATGATGCATATAGAGAAAAGAAGAAATTTCATTTCATTTATTAAACACTGTAAAAGAGAGACTAGAATAGAGAAAATCGATCTGCATTCAGTCGGTGCCGATATCTGGATTAGAACACACGAAGCAAGAAATTCATTAAAGTTCTAGACATACACACAAAATAAAACTATTGTTCGTTAATACGAGATACTATAATCATTCGTCTCTGAAATTATTGCATCACTGCAGAATAACAGAGATCACATCTATGACAGATATTACGCAGAAAGAAAGGGTATACTTGTCAGGTCAAAGATGGTATACACTTGCAGAACCCTGTATTCAATTTTTGACTAATCTTTGCTATAATAACTATATGATTTGGTAGTCTAATTTAAGCTAAATCTCTTCTTGATATAAAATACAATACCAAATACTCCATCTATGAGTTTGATTAAAAAATCTTGAAAAACACCAAAAGTTTTCATACAAAACCGTAATTTTACATCGATCGTTTCTATGTCAGCTATATAACATAGTGATCTAGGTTATTATACAGATGGACGAACATGTGGACATTGCTATATGAATATGTATACCATATAGGGTCTAACTGATTTCCTTTTGCCAGTTACTCACTTTATTTGCCAACTTAATAGATGCTTGGTACTTATTTAAAGAACAGAGTGCAATCCCAATTAAACCTTAACTCCTCAACTCCTCAACACTTTTAAAAAGAAGAGTTCGGCACGGAGTAATAAAACAATATATCAGTTATGCTAACGATATAACGACAAACATAATTCTATTTAATTTCAAGCGAAGTCACATTTGCATAAATTTGTTATTATTCCGCTAAGAAAAACTATTGCTGTTACCAATTCAATTGATCATTCACTTGTGCATAATGCCAAGCAAAGGATTAAATTACAAATTACAACGCGTATTGCCCGCCTGACAACAGTTGCCAAGTTCATAGCGATAACAGAGTTTTCCGAGCAACCAGAAGGGAAGAGACAACAGCTGCTCAGCTCGGGGCAGGCAGGTGGCATTGAGAAATGTGAGAATTTTTGCATTTGAAACCCAAATCGAACGGGTTAAATGGAGCGTAAAATGCTAGCAACTCAGTTGGAGAGTTGGGAAGTAGGAGGAGTAGGAGATTCGGAGAAGCAAGGAAACAGTTATATACTGGCAGTAGAGAAATAGCGACATGCAGCTGTTGGATCCTGCGGCGCGCCAAACTGGAGATACAATATAAACTCTGTCACGCACATAAACCTGATCCGATGCCTCGTCTGCCACTGACATTGTCAGTGGGACAGTGCACAGCAGGAGGGCGCGTTGCACGATGAATCAGGAGTGGAGGAAGGGAGGGGCAGGCGGCAGGCACAAAATTGCTACAGAGCTGCTGCTGCACTGTGACCACAAAATGCATGTCAACCGCAGCAGGAGCAAAGGGGAGAGTCGCAACAACAACAACAACAACAATCATGGAAAAACAACAACACACACATAACAAATTAATATTTTATAACTTAATTAAAAACACAAAATAAAAAGGTCATATAAATATATGAAAATAAATAAATGGAAAGCAGCACGCAACGTTCTGAGGTCAGTGGCAACTTTAAGTTGCTGCGCCGCATCGCCATGGTCATTTTTATTATTCATACGCAGCGTGGCACGCAACGGTAAAGCGTTCCTAGCGTGAACTCAGCACAGTCAATTTAATTTTAATTTACACTTCATGCATAAAAAATAAAGTGCACGCACAGCAACAACAACGGCAACGGCAATGGCAACGGCGTCGGCAACAGCAACAGCAACAGCATCAGCGCCAATTGATGAGCAAGGACGACAAAAAACTGATAGTTACGTTTACTTCATTGTGCGTGTGCACAATATTTATAAAAGTGGTTTCCCTTCTTCCTCCTGCACCAGCCCCCATCCGTCGCCAACCAGACCAGGCCATTAAACACGAGACACCGCTGCGGTTGCCGCGATTGTTTGTGCAAATGTGGAGCGGAAATGGGATACGAGTATTTTATAGGGTAAAGGCAAGCGGAAGAAGGGAATTATAGGGAATTGTATGAATTTCCATCTGTAACTATCTGCAAGTGTACGCGTGTACAGCACGACAAGCTTGTTCTACAAGCTGGCATAACATTTAGTAGGTTATCCTTAACACACACACAATTACTTAGTTGTGTTTCCCGCCTTCCAATCTACTGTGTGAATACCCTATGTCAAGTGTTAATTAGTAGCTAATTATGAATAGTGGAATTCATATTAAAAGAAGCTCAAGCTACCGTAACACGAACTTCGAAACAAATCGTCGTTTAAATTGAACATTTATACTTTATACAACTTTATTGAAAGTGTTAAGACAGAGTCTTCATATTTGGTGATCGCATAGCTTAGGTACTCTTTGATGAATTGTATGAATATCATATCCCTTTGGATGCCGCCATAGAATTTCGTCAATCAAACACAACTGCTACTTTCCAAATCGTCCTTCCCTAATATTATATTCCTTCCAATCTAATACAAAAATTATTATTACTCTGACTACGAAAGCTCGGCTGTAATTGTACCAAGACTTCAAAAGTAATCCCAGAAATAATCTGAATGGTTTCTCTGTATACGGTTTTCTACTAAATCAGAGCTAAGCAAAATATGAAATGAAACTCACAGTTGTGTTAGATTAATTGAAACAAAAAGTGTAAAACTCAATACACACCAATTACAATTCAGCATAAGTATATTGGCCACATTTTAAGAACAATATTTGCAGTTAATCAAAACAATAGATGCGCATTTTGAATAGTCAAGCAATTAACTAAGTATATGTCCGATTTACGAGTAAATTGATTATAGCCTAGAGCACTTAGGGCAACATTGTTGGCTCCAACTGTGGCCTTCTGTCAGAGAGACTCCACTGTATCTATCAAATAGTTAGCTTGCCTCAAATGTCTGACCTGTGAAGCCCTAAAATCCAAACAATGAAGACAACGCAAGCAACGCAACCCACAGAAACAACGAAATGCAATGAAAACATTGAGATTGTTTTGTTATTGTTATTTCTGCTGTTGTTGTTGCTTTCCGTATCGTATATCCATTAGCTAGCAGAAAAGGGTATGACACATTTGTGCTCTAATTCTGAAATCAGTTGAAGCAAAGAGTAGCGAAAAGATTCTAATCATTGCCTATATTGAGTTACACTAGATATGGGTAAGTGGTATCTATTAGTTCATCACTCCCGACTGAACAATTTCAACTTGTTTGTTGCTGTTGCTGTAGTTGCTTGGTCCGCAGTATAAAACAAACAACGCAGCAGTTTCATGCAGTCATATACAACTTCTGAGGCCATAAACAAACCAGAATGGTAGGCAAATAAACCCCAAACCCGATTCCGACTGACAGGCAGTTAAACACACATCAAATTGACCATCACTTGACCTGATTGATGTCTTCTACAATGTCATTTGCACCAAAAAATATAGTGTCTGCTGTTCAATTCACAAAATCTAATTTATGAAACGCATGAGAACTGCAGATGTGAATTGATTCTTAAGTCAGATGGGGGATTAATCTAATGCCTATAAATCTAAGCAACCGAATATCAGTTGAAAGAAAATTCTCAATCGATTTCGGCTTGATTCCCAATCAAAATCTCAGTGCTAAAATTACTTTAAGAAAAAAATGTTACTAAGTGCAACAGAGAAGCTGATATCCAAAGCAAAGTAATGATTATCCAGAAATAATTAACAATTATATCTACACGCTCTTCCCCGTAGTTCAATAAATGCATCTTTACAGAGGAGATATTGCTGCAATGAAAGTGAGAAATCGGTTTTTGCTGGTGCTAAGGCTGTTATACCCGCTGAGGTTTTTCATGTGACAAAACTATTTCAAGAAGATAAGAGTGAGAAGAAAGTAAATCTTGGTGTTGGTGGTAAGCAGTTAGAAATGCTACTCCAATTCATTGGCCATCTATAAGATTTACTTGACAGCATATCGCACTGAGGAAAACAAGCCATACGTTCTTCCAATTGTAAAGAAATGCGAATTTGAAGTTGTAAACGATCCCGAAATGAATCACGAGTATTTACCTATGTCTGGTAATCCAGATTTTGTTAAAGCAGCCACAGAATTACTTTTGGGTTCAGACTGCAAGGCTCTAGAAGAGAAGCGAGTAAGTATTTGTGAATGTGAATATATCTACTAATATTAAATATTAAATCATACACTATTCATATGTGAATATCTTCATTTTGTGTATCACAAAATGGTATCTCAACCCTTTGAGTCTATTCAGTCAGCTATTTTTATACGAGAATAGAATTTATCGTCAGTCTGTCAAATCACAAGAATTATTCCCCATTTATAGGTATCGGCTGTACAAACGCCATCAGGAACTAGCGCCTGTCGATTGGCTGCCGAGTTCTTAGCCCAACGCTTGAAACGACGAACTTTATATTTGCCAAATCCGACTTGGGAAAATCATGCAAAACTATTCAAGCAGGCCGGCTTCAAGCAAATCAAGGAGTACCCCTATTGGAATGCCAAGAGACTTAAAATTGATATGCCCAAACTTTTGGCCACACTTGCGTCGGCAACAGAGGGCGCTGTTGTGCTACTCCATTGTACGTCTCACAATCCCACCGGCATGGATCCCACGAAGAAAGAATGGAAACAGATTGCAGCAGCTATGAAACTGAACAAACTGTTTCCGTTTATTGATTCGGCTTATCAAGGATTTGCCACCGGTGATCTGGAACGAGATGCCTGGCCAGCCAGATACCTTTGCAATGAAGGATTTGAGACAATGATAGCTCAATCGTTTTCCAAGAATATGGGATTATATAGTGAGTATTATTGGAAAATCTTGTCTATTTAATTAAACTTCTAATTCTCACTGATATTAGATGAACGTGTTGGTAATCTAATAACTATTTTGAAGGATAAGGAATTGGTTACAGCAGTAACATCTGAAATCTTGGTTTTCGTTCGCACAAACTATTCAAATCCACCTGCATTTGGTAGCCGAGTTGTGGCCAAGGTGCTTAGTGACAAGAAAAATAAAGAGGAATGGTAAGTGTGGGCTTAATTCATACAACTAAACGTACCACATAATAAGTCTACAAAATGCAGGCTAAAAACTATACGCGAAATGACAGATCGCTTGAAGAAGATGCGTAAAGAATTATCAACAAAACTTGAAAAGTTAAAAACACCTGGTCGATGGGATCACATCACCAAACAGCGCGGCATGTTCTGCTATTCAGGTCTTAATGGTAAGTGAACTCAGTAATTGATTTAACATATGTTAGCCTACATAATGTCCCATAGAAAAACAAGTTGAAATGTTGAGAAATGAACATCATATTTATATGCTGAAATCTGGTCGCATTAACATTTGTGGATTAAATTCGAAGAACGTTGATTATGTTGCCGAGTCGATTAGCAAAGTTGTTAAGGATGCGCCTGGCAAAGATGCGGAAGGTGAGATTGTTAAAAAGGATAATTGATTTAGCTGCAACATTGAAATTGATAAACTCTTTTGCTGATTTCAAAGTGAAACAATTGTGAAAATCAAAGAATTCTGTATGTGTGCAAAAAAGAAATACAATTCAGTTCTCAGATTATTTAAATCCAGCTATCAGTTTTTGTCTCAAATTCCTTATCGAAACGAGCAGACTCTTGCTATTTACTCGACCAAGTCGACCATACTCAAACCGCGAATAAATCATTACAAGAAAACGTTTTATTCAAAAAAAATGAAGCAGGCTATAAATGTATGCTTCAGACCCAACCCATTAATATTTCAATATTTGCTAACAAGCATTTTTTGGTAATGTTTCAATTAACTTGAGCAAAAATATTTATGAACACACAGTACACACAATTTTCGGTAGGCATAAAAAGCGTTAGACAAACAACGCACGCACACAAAAACACGCACACAGCACACAGTACACGAGGACAGTGTGTCCTTTCCCATTATAGCTATCTCTGTCTCACACGCACACACACACACACACACTCTCGCCAACAACATAATTTGAGTCTATTTGCCATGTAGCATACTTTTCAACGTCAACCCCGACTGACGCACAACAACAACATCGCCGGCAACAACAATAACACACATAAAAGCAATCAAGTGTCGCTGAAAACAAAACATAGCCAAAGAGCAAGCGTTAAGGGTGTTACGAGCTGAAGAGGAGGGGTTAACGGTAGCTTATGCGTAACAAGCAGCAAAAACAACAAGCTGCAAATTTTAGTTCACGTCTGTGTTCCAGAAATCCATTCCACCTCAAATCGGATAAATAAAGATATCTTTCAAAAAGAATATCTTATCCTATGCAATCTCATATGATAGTTTTAAGGAGTCAGGCTTACAATCTAGCAGAAGGAGACATTTCGGACCCTATAACGCATTGATTATCATCAATAGCATTCGACATAGTCATGTCTGACTGTCCGTACAAAAAAAATTATCTGAATGATGATGAGAAAACAAATCGAATAAAGCGAATTATAAGAAACTTTACAGCTATAAAATGGACGCAAATAAGTTCGTGTATGATGCGTTTGAATGTGTTTATTTGTTATACGAAAGTTCAGTTCTATAAATAGTATATAGTATATTTTGCATGCTAAAATATATGAGAATTTGTAACTTGGAACACAAAAGACTTCATATGTATCAAATGCGGCTGCTGTCCGCTCATCTGTCGGTCCGTCCGACATCATCAACATCGACAGCATCCACAGCGACCAAAAATCAATGGACTGGAAAATATTTATGATGCCCACATATTTGTACGGAGAGGAGAGAGTTGATGAGGCGACAGGGGCAACCAACTCCTGGGAGCTGTCTGCCACCGCCTGGTGTGAAGTTTGCCAAAATGGCAAAAGTTGACAGTTGCGTATGCAAAGTGGTCCCGTTGTCGGTCGGAAGCGCCCTGTGTAAGTATGTGAGTGGAGATGGGGCTGCCTGGCAATTAACAGGCGTAAAAATAAGTTGCAACTGCCGTCGATGAATAAATTTTATAGCAATATATATATATATATAATATATATATATTCATTTTTTTGGACCTTCATTGGAAGGGGATGCCGCAAAAGCGTTTGCAGCTTCAGTGGCCACCCAAAAGGCATTTCAAATATAAATCGCAGCTAAAGAGCTGCCTTTTTGTGTGTTTGGTTATTTGGTTTCAGTTTTCACTTTGTTTCTCATATTCTCTCTCTCTCTCTGTCTTTCTCTTTCTGTCTCTGACAATTTACTTGCTTTGGTTTGTTGCCACTCGACGAATGTGTTGCCTTTTGTTCGAATTTATTGTCTATGCTATAGCTTCTAGGTTGGCGTGGCAGGTTCAATACACAAATTGTGTCTGCTCGTTGTAAAGTTTATCGATCTAGAAACCATTTGTATTTGTCTCTGCTATTGTCCCATCTCTACTTAGTTTACTCCAAGATTTCCTTTGTAATAGTATTTCCAATTTATATGCATTTATTTCGAAACCTCTGAGGGAATCTTAGCAATTATATTTCCAATTCAAAAATATTTGAAAACAATTTTACATTTGCAAATAACCATCAATTAATGACAACTACTCAAATATCTAATTGTAATTAAAGATACTTGTAAGTAAAGATAGGCACGGTCTGAAAATCGTAAGCAGGCAGAATGTCAGAATTATTTACTAACTTTTCATACATATAATATATTTGTTTATTAGTTTACTGAACCAGTTACTGTTATGGGAGACGTACATACAGACGAACATGGGCCAAACAACCCAATGGACCATATAGAGTACATATGGCCGCCACGCCTCCTTTTGCCTCTTGCTTACATTTGCACAAAGCAAATGTAATGTCACGGGGTTTAAAAATACCAAAAATTGTTACCTCGTTACTCTAAAAGCAGCCAAGACTAAACATATTAAAGGTAATCCACGTATGTACAACAAATATATATTCCATAGTCGATATCCAGACAATATTCTTCATAAGTGGCATTCTAAAAATAAAGACATAAGCCACAGCAATAGGAGAAGTATCATTTTTATTATTGAAAACAAACTAAATAAAAAGCAATTCATTCATGGATGCTGCCCGTGTGCCGTCTGAGAGCTCAGACTGAACTGAAAGTTAACAGACAGATTCCAGACTGCAGACGAAAAGACACAGACCAAACAGCTGTCGTTTCCGTTGACGCCTCATTTGAGACACAACAACACGAGCGAAAACGGAGACAGTTCAAGTACTCAAACTTGGGTACTTCGTATATGAAATTTACTCAATCGGCTGTCAGACGCCTTGGAGATGTGGAATCCAATCTGACGGAATGCTGTTAATGTTTTGTCATTGAATTTTTAATTTAATTTAGCTTCGAGCGAACAACAAATAAGAAAAACGAAAAGCAATATCTTTTATTAAAGGGCATTGATTTCAGCATACAAATTGTCTAATCAAAATCAAATTTCATTTGAATAGTGTTTGATCTCATCGAGGTAGCGGCAAGAACGTGACATCTTAGCCCAGATTCTCGCCAGGTGATAGCTGCTTAATAATGAAGCCCAGTTTCCCGCGACAACTCGTGACAACCGCAGGAAACACATCATGATGGCAAAAGCCGCCAGGGACCCTACTTTAAAGGCTGACAACGCCGCAGCGTCAGAAATTATGCTATTAAAATGTATTTTTTCAATTAGCCAAACACCTTTCCCCTTTCTCTCTCTCTCTCTCTCTTTGTCGTTCTCTTCTTCACCCCCTATTGCTTGTTGTCTGTCAAAATGTTGTCGGCAATATTAAAAGGCGCACGCTGCGTATACGTAATGTAATTTTGTCTGGATATACGCTCCTAATTAGACGGCCAGACATATTTGAACAACTCCCAGCATTTCCATCTCCTTTCATGCCAAGACAACTACAATCAACAATGGCAAATGGCAGCGAAACGTTGCTCTGGCTTTGTGTAAGCAAACAAATTTTAATTAAAAACCGCAGAACCGCACAGTAAAAAGTGCCAAAAAGTAAAGTTCAACCACAAAATGTTGCAAAATTATGCGGGCGCACCGAAAAGTTTAATGGAATTTTGATTTGCCACGTAACTGGAGGAGCCAAAAAGGCGTAAACATATTTCCAAGCATTGATAATTATTCATGGCATTGGCAATTGATAAGGGCGCTCAGTATATCAGGAGTGCTAAAAAAAAGAGCAAGCAAGAGTACAGCTCAAGAAGACGCTACAGATAAATGGACAACTTAGAAAGATTGTTGTAAAAATATTAACAATCAATAATTATAATTTTCTGATTAATATTCGCATATTTCGTAAATATAATCATTGATTTGATTATTAAATACATTTTAATTTATCTGGTTTTTCTTTCCAATTTGAAATGAGTTAATTTACATTTGTATTATTTGAAGAAAAACTTGACTTCGACGTCTTATCATTTTTGTCAGGTTTTTCTGAAAAACCCCTTCTAAGGAGTCTTGTAAACTAATTTGTAATTGATTCAGTCAGCCCACACAATAGTATTTATATAAATATTTTTATAGTTATCCAGAATTAACACATGCCTTTACTAATTCTTCCTATGAATATCAATTATCAGATCACTTACACAGATCAAATTAAAATTAAGTTTCAAAGACCTTAAATTAATGCAGACTGATTCAAGTATTGTTTTATGATTCGCAATGCTGAAACTTTACCCTCATTAATAATATCTTTAAGTATCTTGAGCTGATATTAGTACACGATGAATTTGTACATAGAGTAACTTGCATTGTGTGTGTTTATTTAAATGTACAACATGCAACTCACATACTGCTGCATCATAAATATCCTTTAGTCTAAACTTCACGCAATTCGCTGAAAAGTTATTAGCCAAAAGGGCAAAAGTTAAATGCTGGACGCCAAAAGTTAAAACCAAAGCATAGGAAAGGTAAATGCAAGGACACAAAATGTACGCAAATAGGCAGGACTCTCAGGAAATATGTTTTTGTGGTTGTGTGTGTGTGTGTGTGCTTTGCCAAGGACTTGAATTTAACATACATATGTGTGACTGGTAGATTTTGAAGATACATATGAGCATATGAAGTAGAAGTTGTCGCATTTTGAACTACAAGTGCAAACGTATGTATCTCTGTGAATTTTGTTTGTCTAATCCAAAACTTCATTAGGCCAAGTGGTAGTACTCGTTGAATGTACCGACCAGAGGTGTAGGAGGGTGTCATAAACTTTGCCGTCTAATAAATTGAAATATAAGTAACTACCATGTGAGAGCATGACCACAATTTTCATTTGTGTTAATAACGCCAACGGTCAGCTTTGATTGTGCATTTTGTTCCAACAAGTTTTGGGGTGATCACCCCACAAAACTTTGACTGCAGCACAGCGGCAGGGGCATTGAAGGAGAACGAAAGGAGGAAAAGACGAAGGAGCAGAGGAAGCTCTATTACGTGGCGTCTTGGCGACGGTGATGCCACTCGAAAACCACTTGGGCAATTAGAGCTCAAAGTTTGCGCCTGTACCCAGCAGCTATGACAACTTTCGTCAAGCTCCAGGGGAGTTGGAACTTTTTTTGAAGCTCCCAACTGCGGTAATTGCGTGCGTATTGTTGGTCACGGAACCAAATGGGAACCTGGGCACAGGCACGGGCATGGGCACGGGCACGGGCAAGACTGCAAGAATCGGGAAAGCTTTAAGGTGCGCCCCAAAAGCAATTACCGAACCGCCGGGCACTGGCACCCGTAACTTACTGCAGATGCAGCTCAAATGCACTGGACCGACGGCATCAATCAAAGCGATTTGTCTGTTAGATGGAGACTGCGCTGAGGCAGCAGAGGCAGCAGAGGAAGCAGAGGGGAGCGGAACATGGCGAGAGTGGAGAGTGCAAAGATCGAGTGCCAAAAATGTGAAACGTAATGCGTTGCAATCAGTCAGGATTTGACGACGCTTGAGTGCATATTCATGACTGACCCATGGACCTATTACACTTAGGAAAAAAACTAGCTAAATACAACAACTGCTTAAGTATAATATATACTTTAGATTGAGCTACGAACTCTATATGTTTTTCATTAATTTGTATAATACGAGTCAAAGATATTCCTTTTAAGTGGTCCCCAAAAAGAAACCCAAGAGATTCACGTTTTTCTCACAGTTTAGTGTTCAAATGGTTCACACAATCTAGTAGTAGTTTGCCTGCTGCGCCAATGTGGCGTATGATTGCTTTGATTTCCAATAAGTTTCACAAGCATCGCATTAACATAACGCATGAGCATGAGAAAGAGTGGGCAAAGTTGGAGAAAGGGATACGGTAGGATATGCAATGCAAGCTACTATAAAATGCAAGTATATCGAGCTTAAATTGAATATCCTTATTTGACGCATAAACCTAACAGCAACTAGAACCAACAACAGCAAAAATAACAACAAGAAGATTCTATGCAAGCAGGTAAGTAAAATACACCTTTCTGTTGCATAAAGAGAAAACAAAGCGGAAAAAATACTAAACTAACAAAAAGTGAAAAAAAGAGATGGGAGTTGGTGGGTTTTCGCCATAAAAAAAAATGTAGTAAACTCTGACGGCAAGTCGAGAGGAGGTTGGGTCATGCCTGCACCTCAACATTAAGCAATAAAAATGCAGACGGGTCGCACAACAGGAGTAACTACTGTATGCTGCCACGAAGGCGAAGGTGGAGAAAGCTGAGGTGAAAGGAAACAGCAACAAGCCACCACATTATGACAACAATAAAACGTAGCTAAGCAATATACAACAAAAAGTTGCGAGGGGAAGGCAGTGCGAGGTGAGCTTGAAAAATGTAAAAGCAACATGATTTATTAAGTAATTAATATGGAAAAGGGAATGATATGATTATAATTATTATTAAATACAATTTGTGAATACTTTTAGATCATCGTAGCTAGAATTTCGAGACATGTAAATATTTAATATAAATGTTGATGAAAAGATAAGATGTCTTATTCATATTTAAAATGTGAGTAGACTGCGAAACTAAAACAAGAATTCGTATTTACATCATTAACCAAAAGAGAGACAGAAGACAATTTGGAATTGCTCCAGATATGAAGTAAAAAGTATTAGTTGATACACTTAGGTATATTATTCTGTGGGGAAAATAAACCTAAATATTAATAACTTATTTTCTCTGAAAGGAGAAAATAATATCTTAATGAAAAATCACATTTCTTTAGCAAACTTGTAGAAATTTATTTAAGATTTAAAAACTGTTGATTTAAGACTTTACACACTTGTTCTGTGAGCGTTCGCAGTGAAAATTCTTTCGAAGTTGAGTTCCAAACTTTCTATATGATAAAATTTGATGCCCATTATCAGTGAATCAATAGTTTAACTAGATTGAAGATTATTTTCTCTTATTTAACGATATTTTGTATGATTTAATTAAATTGGTATGCTCATTGTCAGTAATTGATATATATATAGTTATCAAATATGGACTTTAAGAATGAATTTTCTCTCCGTGTATATAAAATGTTGTTATATTTAATGCGTTGACAATGTAACTTTTCGACCTGCCCTTGTTTATAACAGTGGGTCGTGTGCATATAGCCCAACTTGATATTACCGGGAATGCCGACAAACAAAAGCAATTGCGGAGAGGGTGTTCTCCATTCCGGGTGCAACTCTTTATAGCAGCTTTAGCTTTTTACAACAAATACAACAATAATAACAACAGCAGCAACAACAGAATCAACTACGGACATGCAACGATAGAGATGAAAAGATAAGCAAAGATTGCGAAAATTGTGTTTTTCTATTGAGAGTGTGTTGTTTGAGAATGGGACTGGGAATGGAACTGTGGTGGGGAGGGTAGAGCAGGGTAGGGGACTGGAAAACTAAGGGTGAAGCTGTCTTGGCAAAGGCTGCACAAAACAAAAAGAAAATACCAAAATTTTAGCTGTATAAGCTTTCAATTGTTGGACCGGAACAGAGCTGAACAAGGAGACCCCGCACGAGGTAGGGTTTGCGGAGGGAGGAAGGAGTATTTTGGCCAACCCTTTCATGAGTGCTTCACACATTCCCCCCCTCCCCCTTCTGGTCCACTCTGTGCTACTCAATTTCCGTTACACGCCAATGCGCGTGTAAGCAGCATGTAAATATGAAAGCGGCCGATAGATGCCAAAGTTATGAGCTGCAATCGTTCTGGATAGCTACGAATAGGAGTGGGCGGTCCTAGGAGGGGTTTTTGGATTCAAGTTGGGTCTCGTATTTGCGGGCAGCATAAATCAAAATCAAATTTGAGTGCTGTTTAGTCAAGTGGCTACAAGGCTAGCGGAAACAGAGCCCAGAAGTGACCAATAAGTGGGTCAGCAGTCAGCGCAAAGTGGAATCCAGAACTATTGTGCTGACTATCCCTAAATGCTCTTGGAAGATGAGACCAGAAGAGACCAGAGCAGCAGTCGAGAAGTGCTCTCTGATTGGGTTGCTTAAGACAATTAAAAGCCATCAAAATTCAACAGCTTACCATTAAATGAATGCGATAATAGAAACGCTGATTGCGAATTATTGATGGAAACGTGATTAAGTATCTCGTCGTGATGTGCACGAATATCGTATAATAAAATATATTACAGTGTCTCTCACAGTCGAGTACGCTTGAGGTTAACCCTTCCGACTAGTTTCTTATGTTAATTTATAGATTCAAATTTCTAGAAACGGGCAAAGTAATAGTAATAATTTTAAACTTATCAAGGGGTTGTTTAATTTCTTAGCTTTATGAATAAAATGCTTGAATCGTCATCTATCTAGTGCTAAAGACACTTTTTGTCACGCGCTTATCTCCAGATTTCGTCTTTATTAAAACCGTTTTGTTTACGCGACAAACAATTTGCATTTTATTGGCCTCACTTGAGGCCAAAAGACAAAAAGTGATAGCGACAATCAATGAAAGACAGAAGACATGGACGGGCAGATGGACGGACAGATAAACCAAGAAGGCAGAGGGAAGTTGTGTAACAAAAGATTTGCATTACAAAGTTACGCGGTGCTCAAAGAAAAATCATTGAGGTGGCCCTTTGGCTTGGGGTAGAGGGGAGACGATTTCAGCGAGATATCAAAACGTTTGAGATTAAAATTATCCACTCATTTCAAGAAGAGAATACTCTTTCGGGATATGTCAGCTATAAATATGTATAGTTAGGAGTGTATTAAAATTCGTGTTGCAGCTGCTGGCTAAAAATGAAAGTTTTTCGCTGATTGCCAGTGCAACTGAGAAAGAGAAAAGCAGAAGAAAACGAAGAGTGAGTGCGGAAAATGAAACCCATTTGAATTTCATTTTCGTATGCAAATTTTCAATAGGTTTTTATGCTGTTCGTTTGGTTTGAAAACGGAAACTAAGCCACAGAAATATGCAAGTGAATGGCTTTTGCCGCTCAGCCTCAGCAACAGCATCAACCCCAGCTTTTGGCCATTTGTGCACACGCTTTGCCTTGACTTTCATGGCGAATGCGGCATCCCGGCAACAACCGATCACCACCATCCCTCCCGTTGCCGTTTCCTTTACTTCTCAGTCTGCTGCGAAACAATTGAAACAAGTTTGCAATCAGTGCACAAAGTTTTTTCCCGAACACAAAACACTGAAACACAGAAACAGCAGCAGCAGCAGCAATGGAAACAGTGGACAGACCAATAGACCAACCAACAGGCAAACAGGCAACAGACACTGCTGCAAAGATACAAAAACGCCGAGCAAATTGTGCGGCTGCTTTGGCTCTTGCCCCACAGTTGCTTTTCTTGCTGCTATTTCTGCTGGTCAGCCAGGGCGTTTGACTGTAAACAAGTCCAGTCGCGCCTACAAGTATGCAGCAAAGGTATACTCTAAAAAACAAGGAATGAAGCGGAGGACAAGTCCTGGAAGTAAGGCAATCTCATGTAGAAATACCCTTTAGAGTATGTTAATACAACATGACTTCCATACAACTAATACAATACACTTATTAAAGTTTAATGCACTCGCTTCATTAGACATCCGCATAATAGCACAATACAACACATTAATCTAAAGCATAACAGATTAACTAAGTATCGTTATGATACAAATTAAGCATATTTTACAAATATGGATTATCGATTATTAATTTACTTGGAAATTTACATAATCATATGCATATATATCTTCTATTTTATGTAGTATTCCAATTTTGAGATGAAGTTAAAGTCTGTTATAAAGTGATAATAAAACATACCCACTAAGCGTATATTTAGCTAATTTAACAATTTGCTTCAATGCTAAACAATATTCACTTATAAGCAGCTATTTTAGACTTTGAGACGAATAGTCTTTTAATAATAATATCCAATTAAATGTACATCAAAAGAAACACTTGCATCATAAATACAAAATAAATGTTAACATAATATATAAAACTATAATTCTGTTTTGAATTAAGCTGGAATTATAGAAAAATAATATAATAAAAAAGTAACCAGAAATACTTGCCTCTAATTAACATTTAAGCTTACATTGGCAGACTGTTTGAGGCAAGCAGTCTGTATTTATAGTTTCAACTGAAGTACGAGTTGCAGAGTTAACTACTAAGGACATAATATGATATGTTTCCCTCCCAAACAGCATTACAAAGTCAATATACCCTTTATGAGCTAGACGTATAGCGAACAAAGTAGCACAAAAAATATAGAAAACGATAGCATTTGTTTTTGGCATGGGTTGTTCTGTGTGTGATCCAATATCTATAAATCAAAAAGCGCACAATAGCTTTTTTACAATAAGGCCTGATCCCTAAAAGAAATAGCCAACGGCCAGGGAGATGGGGAGGAGATAGAAAAGTTTAGGAACAACAAGCTCAGTCAACGCCACAATAAGCCATCAAATTGAAACTTAAGTTTGTTATTTAAGTTCGTTAACTGACACACAATAAAGCCGATAAATGGACGCTTGATTGATTTGATTCAATGACAGAGACAGACGGACACGTGGGTGTACACTCGAATTTGTTAGCAAATTTAATGTTTTTTAATTATGCCTCATTAGAGTTACAAACGGCGAGGGTGCTGGCAAGGAAGTAGATGTTCTCTTTATATTCTCATAAATATTTAGCGAATTGAGAATTGCTTGGAATTGAATTGAAAATGACAACATTGAGAATTGCATTGAGGCATGTGATTGATTGTCAGACAGCTGTTACTGCCGATTGTTGTTGCTGTCGCAGCTCTTGATGATGGAATCCTACACGTTCTCGCTTCTGTCGTTGTCGACACCATAAATGTCGACTTGTGTCACAGTCACACCTACACACACACACACACACATCGGAACAGACAACCGAAAGTATGAGAGAGATTTTTGGGAAAAACATGACGTATGAAAGTCGCAACAAAACACTTTGATTGATGATTGAAATGGCCAGACGTCGTATTGGTGTCTGTGTGTCAGTGTGTGTGTGTGTGTGTTTTGTACTAGACCGCAATTCGTTTACACACGACTCACAGCTATAGTCAAAATGGAGTTTAGCTCACTCAGGTGCACACACACACACACACAACCACACACACTCCCACACACATCGTCAGTGAGTTCATGATTCCATAATGTCCCTGACATGTGGCTACCTCAATCTGCCCTGTCACTCTGCCCCGCCCTTTATCTGGATGTCTGTGTGCGGTCATTCAGTTACAGGTTTGAGAGTTAATCCGTCGTTGTTCTTGTTATGTTGTTGTTGTTGCAACTGGCGTGTCTTTGAAATGTTTCAGCGGTTGTTGTTGGCGTTGTTCTGTGGCTGGTTTTTGGTTTTCTTTCTCTTTGGAGAAACGGAACCCCTTAACAGATACCGCAGCTTAAACGTGTTCACACGTTACACCATTATATGAATTGAATAAATTTAATGCATCAAAAAAACTGTCTACTTCTATGTTCTACATTAATTTTACTTAAAACACTATTCACCTAATTAAAGATTAATTTTTTGCTGAACTGACAGCAGCATCAAAAGGTCATGGGTCAACTACAAGCAGGAAAATGCATTTAATTGACGCATAAGAAGCTTAAAGCGGAATAAGAAATTGATTAACAATATGTTCTTAAGCGAACTGCATTTTAGATTTCATGGAAATAAGTAAACTTAATAAAGAAATCGTTTAACATCTTTGAATTGATTAGCTTCCACTCAGTTAACTTAAAATGGACACTGTAATTAAAATAAAATATGTTAAAAACTACTCAAATCGAGTTAATTATTTGTATTTCTCCTGATATTGAAATTCTATTGAATTAAGTTCAAATTAAACCTACTTCCTTAGAGGATTTTTGTATAATGTTTACTTAACTCGTAAATCATTTACCCTTTTCAATTGTCATCTCGTCATTAATATATTATATCTTATTATTTATTGGGACAATTAAATGAAAACACATTTACTTGCCAAGAAAATGCTAAATTAGCTTAGTAAACTGTCTGAAAAATATTCTGTTTAGAATCTATTAGTAGATTTATACCTAAATTCATTTTAATTACAAAGAGAATAACAATTTGCGAAAGGAGCTTAATTCGATAAGTGATTTCGTATTACGAGTATGTGATGTAAATGTTGTTGCCACAATAAATTATGATAGATTTATTTGCACTGACAAATCAAAGTGTTTAAATCTAGATGAAAACCTTCAGGTAGACAAATAATTTAATTAAATGCAATTTAAAGAGAACAATTTATCGAAATAAAAGCCAGACAAACAGAAGCTGCAAACTCGCAATGTGCACTCTGTGTGTGTCACACAAATACACATGCATGCCCGGCTGTTTGTATTGGTTTGTGTGTGTGTTGTGTGTGTCTCTGCTGTGTACATTTGCAATCAATTTATCATACGCATGATTTGAGTTTGGCTTACAGTGCCAGTGGTCAATGGTAATGTATAATTTAAATGCATGTAATTAAAATTAAATAAAGGACGCATTGATACGAGCAGGTAGTAAGTAACAACAACAGGGCCTGAACTGAAGACTGCAATAAGCCCATTCAGAGATTAGACGCCCTGTCGTCTTCTCCTTCATTGACTGTTGTAAGCATTGTTGTCTTCGTTCTCTTTAGGTATCTACATATACTTAACTAATCATTGCTTTTCAAATAACACTCTCAAACTGAAATTTGTCTGTCTTGAAAGATAACACGAATTGTCAGGGAAAACTTTGAGTTAACTTTGCCAGAGCTCAAACAAAAACCTCGTCAACTTGGTCTTCAATGACAATTGCTTAAAGCTTAAGCTTTAAGCTTCCAATATAGCCTCAAAAAGGGAAATTAGTGTTCCGCATCAAATCAATTTTTCTAGAGCTAAAGAAATATCATAGAAAGTCTTGCATTAAGTTAATTTCAATCTGTTAAAGCAAACTGTTGAATCTTTTTTATCAAGAGACTAGCGATAACAGTAAAGTCTAATTTATTGCATTAAATTATTGCTTAAAGCGTTCATCTGCAATGATTGCAATAAGATTGAATCACGTACATGATTTATCTTATATTTGTTAGTAATTTTTAGCATGTGTCATCGGTGCTTAAGATTTTTGTTGTCTGTTTACGGATTATACAACTAATTAACTGTCCATGTTCGGGCTAATTACGATATTATCCTTGTGCCAAACAATGAGCTGACAATTACATAAGCATTTTGCGCACAGGCGCCCAATTACAAGCAGGTTACTCGCTGTCCCGCCCCCACCTCTCACTTGTCCTCGTGTTCGCCCTTTCGATGTCTGTAATTGACACTTTGGTCAGTGCGTCCACAAAGGCCAAAGACAATTGTGCTTATTGCGGGCCCAGCTCAAAGGCGGCTCCGACTGTCCACACAACGTTACGCTGAAGGGGACACGTGCAAATTAACGGCAATTTCTCCACATTATGCAACTTGCAAGCATTAACTTTCCCGCAAATAACTCATACTCATGCCGGAAGCAGAGGGGTAAAGTCGAAAATTAACCTTTCTCCATCTCTCAATCTACAACAAAGAACAAAGGGATTCATGCAAATTTAACTAAATTACCAAACAACCTTTATAATATTTCCAGAAAGCATAAACCCAAAACCCGAAAAAAATGCCACAACGCTTTGAAAACGGACGTCAAGCGCTGTGACAGAGTTGTGAGGGGGAATGTGGCGTTTATACTGCCCCATAATAAGAGTAAACCTTTAGTTCATAACACTTTTAGCAGTAATAATAAAAAACTTAATATCAGAGTTAATAAAAATATGGAAATGTATTGCTAAATTAAAGTGCAAGTGTGTATTATTTTATGAAAGTTGTACTTATATTATTAACAAGTTATTAATCTAGCAAATATTATAATATACTTTTAGGAGCTAGTAAATAAATCCATTTGTTATTATTATTATTATTATCCCAGCAGCTGTGTCCCTTTTAGTAGAAACATTTGTGAAAACATTTGTATTAGTTTTTATTTTGTATCTATCATTTTGTCGTTTCTTGGTTTTTCTCTTTGTTATTTTAGCCCCCCTATAATTGGCAATTTCCTTTTTCGCCGCCTATGGCCACTGGCAAACTCTTAATAATAATTGCGCAGTTAAAAATTGGATGGCGACTAGCAGCAAAATATAATAAAATAAAATACAAAATATAAAAAAAAGTGAACCATCCCAAAACTCAAAATAAAAAGGGGTCACGTTGTTGGAGCTTTGTTGTCTTTTTTTTGTATTTTTTCGGCCATACGCTGCACGCTTTGAATAGTACAAATTTCACAGCTATCCGCCGCTTAACAACTTAGAATAAGAAGAAATTTAAACCAACTACCCAACCAGCCTGTTCTGTTGTCCAGGAATATCATCGGATGATGACGGGAAGAAGAAGGTAGACGAAGTGGCGGACAGCCCACGCACATTTTTCACATAATTTCCTTGGGGATTAAGTTTCCACTTGGCTTTGCCTTTGCCGCTACTGTGCACCTCGCCGTTATTAATTTTGTGCCACAAAGTAAATAGAAAGGCAACCCGAGTAAATTTCATTAAAGACGGCGACTAGAAAACGTCCAGCAAGACTAAGAACCAGAAACAGATGGGGAAGCCGAGGAAAAAGGAAAATGAGGGAGGCTATGTAACTAATAGATAAAGCGCGATTACGATTACTCAGGTCACAAATCACAGGGCGGCAGGCAGCCAAAGGAAATGACATTTGAAGTCGCCTGGAAAATGAAATAACCAAAATCGGTAATGGGCGCCAACGAGCGTCGATTGGGGGTTCGAGTTGGGAGGATTGAGTCGAATGCAGAGGCAAAACCGGGGGCCAAATCAAATTAGAATCAGTCTGGCTTTAAAATGAATTTACTCCTAGACCACTTGAGGTACCCCAATCACATGCTTTTTAGAGAAAATATTTTAAGCAACTGCAAGAGGCTGAGGGATCCCGTCTCTCTTCCCCCAATTCTCCTGACAGCCCCTTGCATAAGTGTTGGCTGCAGGGCACTGGCACCAAAAATTTATGCGCACACCTCTTTGGAATTTATAAAAAAAAAAAATGCGAGTTGACTGTGGACAAGGAGCGTGTGAAACGCGCGAGGGACGCCGCAGGCGATGAAAGGGGGAGCTTCGACTGCGACTGCGACTGCGACTGCGACTGCGACTTGTCCTTGCCAAGGCGTGCACAAAATGGCGACAAAAGTGAGAAAAAAATAAAAGAACATTTTTAAAGCGTTACAAATTTGTAGCTGCGGTTAACGGGACGGGGAGCGGTGAAGAGCGACGCGACAAAAATGAAATATTTCTGCAATTTTTGTATACGCAGGAGAGAAACAAAATATAAAAAAATAGTAAATATTGAATATGTGTTTTTAAAGAATGCTCGATTGTACTATACCCTGTTTGTTGAATGAAGTAATTAATAGACTATTTACCATTTTAGTTAAACTCTCTTATCTATATTCTTCTGTTAAATAGAAGAATTTAAAGGTTTATGCTATGGAATTTACTGCACAGAGTTGCCACACATTTTTATCATCATTTGTCGATGCATCTCTGAAGTCATTTTGTACCCTGTTTCATGAAATGTTAATATAAATATTTATATATAAATAAATATAAATTATAATGTATGGAATGGCCTAATTTCCGTTTTAATTAGAGAGTAAATGTTTAATTAAACTATTTATTCATTATTTATACAATTTATAATTTATCTTAATCGACATACTGAATTCGGTTGATATTCACACATTCTTTTGTTATTCAACAAACATAAATTCTATTTCCTATGCACTGTTTATTCAGAATATGAATCGTACTGATTACTGGTTTATACTATACCCCCTCAGGTGGTTGCTTCGGTAAGTAACAGCATAACAGCAACATAAAACAAAATCACGGCGACAACTTCAACGAGGCGCACTCATGGGTAAATTACGAGTACACGAAATATTTACTGGGGCCAAAGTAAAATGCTAAAAATGCGAGACAAGGACAAAAGCAAAAGGAAAGGAAAAAAAATTAAATGGGGGGCAGTTGATGCTGCAGAAAGTTTTGTTTCTGGCCATAGTTAGGCGTTGGTGGGATGGCTTAAAATAAATTATAGACAAAATCAGGGCAATTAAATCAAAGCCACGTCAGTAACTCAAACGGGCGGCGGCAGCGGAGCTCATGAATATGCAACGAATGATTGTGATTGAGGATTGAAGCATTGTGGCTTTTGCTGGAGGGGGAATGCTGGCCAACAACATTTTCGTGATTGAATTCATTGATGAACAACAACAGCAACAACAGCAACAGCAACAACAACAACTGCTGGATGGAATGGGATGAATGTTGGGTCCAACCGCACCAATTGAAGTGTATGCAAGTGATTGGCCACATGTGGCAAGCAAGTTGAGCAGCAGGAAGCAGCTCCAACTCCATCGATTGCTGCCAGTACTTCATGTCCATCTGCAGTCACAACAGCGTGAAATCTGTGGCTGGGGCATTGAAACAAATCACCTTGATTGATGATTGGCATTCCGTTGCCAAGTGGGCATGAGATGTAGGCAGCTGCCCCAAAATGTGATTCTCAGTATAGTAGTACGTCTGTCTAACCGACGTCTGTCTGCCAACCTGTCTGTCGGTCTGTCAAAGCCCCAAAAGTCAACCGCAATTAAATGAAAAGCAGCGGCTGCAAAGGGCGTTGAATTGTGCGGAGTGTTTTTGGGGTTGTGCCGTCGGGCAATTTGAGCTGCTGTTTTGCTTTATTGCAGCAACACTCGAGTGGTCACAGAGGGGAAATGGAGAGTAAGAGGGGTATGAGGGGAACTGCAGTTGTCAACGCCACATGCTACCGAACAGCAAAGTGGAGAGACGGAGCTCGGCACTCGGCACTCGGTATCAGCTCAGTAGTTAATCGAATTACGAGCAATATCAGTATTTGACAGTTTATTCAACTAATTAAACCGATTCACATGATCTTTATGGTTCGAAAGAGACAGACAGAACGGGGAAAAAGATAGGGATGAAAGGAGGGAGAGTAGGTGGATTTTGACGTGTTAAGGGCTGTAATGGACTAGTGACATTCATTGAAGCACATGAGAAATGAAAACTTGAAAGTGTTCGACTTTGAAATATCCTGTATATATATGCGTGTCAGTATATAGGGTAGGTAGGAATTTAAATATTAATTTATATATTTTTATGACTCTTTTTTATTCACAATTTATAATGATACTTTTATTTTGAAATATATAATCTCCTGTTTCATTTACCCATCTGAATGAGCCGGAAAACGACTTCATGACACAGCTCAGCAAACATTTAAAGCTCTCATCAGACTCATCGTCTGTCCGAATAGAATCAATCGATTCGAATCGGGGAACGGAATAAGGAAGGCAAAAAATTAAATCAAACAACGCTTAAAGATTTATTAACGGCCGCCAAACCAGTTAAACGTCAGCAAATTGTATTTTTATGTTAAGACCATTAATGAAAATCGGATGCAAACAGAACGCAAATAAAAAATTGGAGGCCAGTGGAAAAATAAGAAGTAGAAAAATGTGTGTATGGAAATGGTAAAACGCAAAAGCGGAGCGAGGCGAGAAAAACATTTTTGCATTTAATGTGGACAGTGGGAGCTGCAGGACAAGCTGCAGGATGCACGTTCCGGCTGCTCGCTCGGCTTGCCCGGCGGCATTGGCAGCACTTCGATTAAGTAGCTCTGTAAACAGCAGGCGGCTGGCAGGACGGACCTCTTCTTCAGACAGGACCAGACCCCAGTCAGACACTTGAAAATGCATAACTTTTGAATGCCCGAGAAGAGTGCGGGAGTTAAATTCTCCATAGGGAATCGTCCACAAGTTGGCTCTTTGGGGGATGATTGTCTGTCTGTCTGTCTGTCTGTTCAGTTCCGTCCGCTTGTTTGCCACGCTTTTAATGCATTTTACGCTGTGCTGGTTTCCTCTTTACTCGCTGCGCTTTGTTTAACTTTGCTACGCCGTGAAAAAATGCAACGCTATCAATGCAAATAAAGCTGATTAAGCAGTTGTCCAAGTAGTATATACATATATATTATATAAACATAAGTTTAAACCGAGTTTTGAACAACTTTCAGCAATTGCAAAACCGCATTGCGTACGTTTTTAGTCAATTTGTCAACGGTGCTCTGCCTAAAAGCATGCAACGATATTTCATCAACTCTACTCACTCAAAGTCAAATTAATTACTACAACGAAAGAGTGCGAGAAAAATAGAGAGAGAGAGAAGGAGAACGAGTGACACACACTCACACACATCGACTTACTGTTGTACAAAACTAATATACTCGTAGTAGTAGACGACATCAGTCAGGGTTGCCAAGTTGTTTCCCGAACTAGTTTTTAGAGTGAATCGAAGCGATAAAAACTGGTCAAAAATAAAGTCAAAGTTAAATAATATATTTTTCGAAAGTGTTTGTAACCGTCATCCAATTAATTCTCTCATTAATAATACGAAGAAATACTTGACTAAGAAATACCCTGCAGCCGGCATTAATACACATTGATTTATGTATGAGAAATCACTTTATAATTTCCTCGCTATTTAAATTATTAGGTGAGCTGAAGATTGTATAGAAAAATGTATTTTTAATTATATTTTTTCGTGATCTACGTATGGAATCAGGGAAACTACATATAACATTTAATATTGTTAGTTTTAACTGCATTTAAGATCGACGTACTTCAACAAATAGTCAAATATGCCTCCTCATTTTAAAAGGGCGTTAATTGAAGAAATTGATCGTTATAATAACCCCTTCCGAAATATCAACAATTTGACTAGAATATTTTTTCCATCTTTGATCAAGTTTTGTATTGTATACAAGTTAAATGTGTGTTGAGAATTAATCATAACTTTTTGAAGTAATACACTTTAGAGATTCAGCTCCAATGAACCAGCCCTAAATATGACAGAGCTTGAAGAGATTTCTCATCTCTATTCGAATAAGGAGAGAAAAAGTTTGGGCTGTTTGCTTATTTGTCGTGTAATTAAAAGGCTGGCACATTAATTTCGACTGCAGCAAGAAGTGCGCAATGCAGACAGAATCAGGAGCAGAGCCAGAACCAGAATCCGTATCGCCTGCAAAAAGCCTTAGAATGCAGCCATGATAAATCCGTAGCATTTTGGCCAAGTCACAAAGCAGAGCCAACCGTCCGACTTTTCGTTCATCTAGTACAACTTATTTTATTTTCATTCTCCGTTTTTGGCTGCCTGCACAAAGTCAACAAAGTGCCTGCAAAGTCCGGACAAAGTCCGGCAAAAGGAAAAACCCCATGCAATTAGCGCTGCAAAAGTTCTTAGCAGTAATTGATTTGCTGTAAACCGTTTGACGCGGCCGCACTCGACTCGTTTGCTGCTGCCACAGCAGTTGCGACTCCTTTAAAATTTAATGCCTGCCCAACGCACTAAAGTATGCAACACAATTGTTATTGAACACGTGCCTTAGCCAACAATTGCAAGCTGCAGTCAACGTTGAAAGGGGGCAATGAAAAAGGAGAGGAAGCGTGCAATGGGCTTCGGCGGCAGTCATCGTCAAAAGGAAAACAAAGCACATTTCCCCCAACTCTGTTGCTTAAAAATGCTAAAAAGCACAGAAAAACTTGAACTAAGGGCGACAGGGGACGTCCGAGAAGTTTGCTCTAACAGCTGGTCACACTCTTGGCACCTTTTTGACATATCTAAAGTAAATAGAAGTGTTAATGTCAAAGAATACATACAGATAATTATGTATTAACTTTACCAAATACCTTATATTTAATCCAATTTAAAAAACGCCATAGTTTTAAACTTGTAGAAAAGAGAAAAAGGCTATGGATGCATCCGGAAGGTAATTCTAATCAATAATTGATCCTTTACTTGTGATCGATTAATAATATTTGGGTACCTGCTGAATGGCAAATTAGACTACTACATCATTGAAAAATCACTGACACCCCTATATTTTCCAATCACAATCAAAATCAAGTGTCACACAATTTGAAAGATACATTCTTCTATTATAATTGGTGATCGGAATGATCTGCTAAATGCTCCCTATGTTTACCATAAAGTACAAGTAATCAAACTTTGTTTTAAAATACTTTCGAATTAATAGTAATTAGTAGACCAATAAAGAACGTATAAGTCATTAAATGTAGGACAAAATACATATTCTTGTATTCTTTATAAGTATATTTATTTTAATTTTGTGTAGTTACTTATCAAGCAACCCTCGTGCAGTTACCTGCCCCCCTCTAAAGTGCAACAAAATGCACGGAAGCATAGCGAAAGGCAACAGAAATAGCAGCAGAAACAGCAGCAGCTTTGGCAAATGGTTGCTCGGTGGACGATTTGAAAAATTCAATGCAAACAAACGGCAATAGCAACAACAACGACAGCAACTAGAACAACGCGTGGCAATGGCTTGCACTTTGTTGGATAGTGTAGTTGGAACTGCAACTGCTGGCCCATTGATGGCTTAAAAATCACACAAAAGTTGCAATTGCAGGTAGAAACACGCAACATGCAACACAAAACAATAACTCCAACTGAAGTTGCAGAGTTCAATAAAAGCTTGCGAACTGGGGAACTTGGGAACTGCCGAAAAAAGTTACACTTAAAAAGTTGCTTTGATCTGAACAAATAATGAGATCGCTTATAGCCCGCCCCGAAATCCAGCTATCAGCAGAGACAGCTGCAAGCCACAAACTGACACCTTTAAAGTTAAAAGCGCAGAAAAATTTGAGGACTTGCCACATAAAAAAGAAGTGAAAAGAGAGAAAACAGAAAAAGAGCAAGCAAATCCATCAAAAATTAGCTCAGACTGACGCCGATGCCTCGGGGAAGGCAACACCCGCCGCTGAAACTCATTTGAGCCACGTCGAGACGCAGACGTAGCAATCGTTGTCAAGTGATGCGTCCTCGGCCAACATGACGACTGCCAGAGGGCGCCAGGAGCGGCAGGATAAAAAAAAAATGTTGGCTGGATGTTTTCCCCGAATACTGAAAATTGCTAAGGACTGACAGGCGTAACGGTAAGCGAGTTACTGTTAAAGCTATGCCAACGCCTTTGACACGCATGGCGGCTCGAGGCTTTGATGTTACCCAAAGCTAGAATTTGGTTGGGGGCCTCGGCGTCGACGTCGGCTTGGGTGCCAACAAATATTTGCTAAATGCAAATTACTTTTGACGCTTTGCGGCATGAAAACGTAAGTGAAATGATTGGCTAAGACCAAGTCTATGAGTGCCTGACAATCAAAGACGTGTCACAGGCAAAATAAGCAGCTTGAGAGATCACAAGGCAGCTCTAAAAGGTGACATATTTACCAAGAGCATCAACAACCCAACCTCCATTTAACTGCTGAAAAAGGCCTTTTATAGGATTCTTCATTTGGTTGTACTAAACATTAAACATTTCGGCAGCAAAAATACTGATTTGAATTTAATGTAGACTACTTAGTTTTAATATTATATATTTTTAATATTTTACATTATTGAGACAATCTTATAGTATGACAGAGCTAACTAATTTGAAATTCCTCTTTCGAATCAAGATATATTTCATGGAAATTTATTTCAAAGCGGGAACATCTTCCAACAGACACATTCCACATAAATATTGAAAACAATCTTTAAAAATGACACTAAATTGATTAGAAAAGGGATTTAGAAACTTCGATATATATTCTCTACTTATTTTTCTGCCTCTTATATTCCCATTTCAATTCCTCCTTTCAAATATTGAGACTTGTTGTAAATTACGCTTTAGAATCAATTTTAGATAAGTGAATAAATCATACTCTGTACAACACACCTCATATACTTACCACTATAGAATTTAATATTAGAAAAGATCTAATCGTAATAAGTGTTATTATCAAACACTGAATAGTTCTCATAATATACATCACATTTAAATTTCTACATGCCTTATCTGACAAGTTATATTCTTAATTGTGCAATTCCGTCGCCGTCCATGACAAATGCTGTCCTTAAAGGTGCTTAAGAGTACATCCATTTTCACCCCAGTTCAAGCAGTTGTCATCTGCCCTCTATTTATTCTTTCCACCTCCATCGGAATGCAGGCGGTGGCATCGTTGCATGCATATGTTGCCACTGACATCCAGATGCAACTTCATTGCAATTAAACACTCAATTTGCAGTCCCTCTCTTGGAATGTTTATAAATGAAATTTGGGCAAAGGTAAAGTTTGTGCGCCGCCGGCGACACTCGGAGTGGAGGGATCGAGAGGGAGTCAGAGCTGATAGACTGGAGACAACGTCAACAGAAGTCGCAAAACAAATAGCAAAAGCGAAATGGCGTCCCAGAACTTCGCTTGTTGTGGAGCTAAAGACGCTGACGATGCGCATTTGCTGTAGATTATTACAAAAGTTTAAATACACAGACAGGGCAGAGCAGATAGAATAAGTTGTGCTTGCATAGAGCCCTCAGGTGTTTTGAGTTTTGCTTGTCGACGACCAGAGCGACCACAACGAGACACAGACATCCAAACGAATCTGAATTCAAGCAGTTCAACTCAGTTCGAGTTCGAGCTCGAGTTCTCTAGTTCGAGTTAGTAGTTCCAGATGAGACTCTTAAATAGCCTTGGCAGTTACAATTGCACGTTGCACACTTTTCAACGAGCTCTTGACCCAGCGTATGTCATCAGACTGTAAACTGTATGGAAAGAAGAGTTTACAGCTTGCCAAAAACTAGACAACAAAGCAGCTCAAGTGAATGTTGGGTAGAAATACTACTCTCAATGCCAAAGTAATTAATTGGCAGAGATTACTCACTCTGTGTATTTAAATTTATTGGAAACAATAAAGCTATAAATCGACAGTAGAGAAACAGAGAAATTAAATGAAAAGTATCGTCATACTACATCAACATTTCATTTATATTTTAAACATTCTAAATGCTATCGATACATTATACATTATTTTTGGCAGTATTTGTTAATTAATATATTGTTATTGGTTAAATAAATAGGTCACATATCGACATCACCTCTTAATTGAAGATTCAACAAACCATCTGGTTGAAATGGAAAGCGCAGAACTTTGCACCTATACAGGGAAATAAAGGGCAGTAAAACTTAATAATCATTGTTATGAAATGAATAACATACCCTTATTGAAGTCATAAACGTAAATCATACTGAAAATATATAATTATGTAAATGAATTAATTGATAAGGGCGTTTTGAATTGTTTCAGCAACATTATTGGTATGACAGACAACTGGTTTTAAAATTCTGAACAATCTAAAGCATATATGGTTATGGTTGGAATGGTATTCCAGTCCAACAGCAAAATAATCTATAATTTGTCAATTATTTGAATTTTCTATGTTCTAATGTTGATCATAGCTTGTAACTAAGTAACAGTTGTTCCGAAAACATATCCCCATCAGTGGGGAAGAGTTTTCATTGGCAATGATCTCATTTGTCCACAGACTTGTAAGAAGATTATACAATATGTTCAATAAATAATGGAATACTTATAGTAAAATCGATAATATTCAATTGGTACTGCATTTACTTATCAAAAACTGGCTAAGGAAAACTTATCAAATAGTTGCTTTTGAAAATAGATTGAAGAAGTTGAAGTAAACATACTTAATTGCTCGCATAAAAAAAGGAAGTGTTAATTGCTTTGACAGGGGATAAATTGAAATTCTGGCAAGTTCCTGGCGGGTAATTCTAGTTTTCAGTCAACTTTTAGTAATTTCCACATGTGTGTGTCTGTGAGTGTGTGTGTCTGTGTGTGTGTGTCTGAATCCTTTTATGTATCTTTAAGAGATGCCTGGTTATTTCCGGGCGTCTGTTGCTGGCGTTTACTTTTAGTTTTAATTTGACAACCCGCATAATTTTGCTATGATTTGCACTTCTTAATTAATTATTTTTCGCTTTCGTAACTAAATG
Organism: Drosophila histrio; assembly: GCA_958299025.2. Classification (NCBI taxonomy): domain Eukaryota; kingdom Metazoa; phylum Arthropoda; class Insecta; order Diptera; family Drosophilidae; genus Drosophila; species Drosophila histrio. The sequence goes on along the minus strand of OY729166.1, from coordinate 9,462,363 downwards.
GGAATCGGAGCTGTGTCAGCAAATGAGCGACAGACACACGCACACATGTGGCTGGCAACTCTTTCAATCCTCCCCTCGAGAGAAAGAGTCTGGTAAACGCAAGCAAAACAAACTTCGACAAAAAAAAAAACTTTCTCCAGTTTTTGGGATGTCCTGGAAACAGGCATGGATCGACTTGGTTTAAGCTGAGAATGAGGAAATTTCTACAAAGGACTCGTAAATGCAGTTGAAATTCCTTGGCACCTTTGACATATGCGGCGTATGCGTAATATGCTATAGCATAAGCAAAATCAATGCAGTAATCCCCTTCTAACCAATGAAAAGGCTTACCGTGCAAATTCCCAGCTTATGCCAATTGACAGGCAACGATGCAGACATGGCCCAATGCTTTTTGTTTCATTTAAATAAAGCATGTTTTTTCTCTAATACTTTTATGCACCTCCCCTGCTGATTGTTAAGCTGCCTTGCCCCCTCTATCCGCTTTACCTGTCAAATGGCGTCTGTGCCATGTCAATTGCATTTCGCTGGCAATGCAAATTGGCAGAGCGTTTGCCATTTTCCGTTCGACGGAACGTCTGCTCATTATTTAGACGCTTAACGCGCGTCGCTTTGCATTAGGTGATTAAGTTTTGCTGCGCCACCTGGCGGTTGGAATTGAAATTACGCTTTGTGCGTTTTGTCGCTTTCTCTCTCTCTCTCTCTCTCTCTCTCGCTTCCAGCTCTCTTTCACTTCGATTGACATTTTGTGGAGCAATGCGGTTTTTGTTTTCGCATCCAATTGTTGGCAGCACCGCCTGCCACGCATTCCATTTCCCTCTTTTATTTTTCGGAATGGCGTCCTTAGCTGCGGGTGCCAAATGTCAAAGTGGCGGTAACACCCATACTCACACACACACACACACACAAACACCGGCAGAGACACACCACAGTCAATATCAACGTGAGTGTGTTGTCGTCGTCGTCGTCGTCGTCACACACATCTCATCCATGCTCGGGCATGTAAATTGCTCTGGCAAACAAATCACGTAGTCGATGTACCAAGCCCAGTGCAATGCTCTATGTCGTCATATCAAAAGCCAGAAGGCTGCCTGAATTTTTGCGGTCTTGTTGCTGAAATGGCTAAAAGCAGCAGACGCCCCACACTCCCGCTTCCCCCCATGCCATACCCATAACTGCCCCAAATCGGGCGAGGAAGCTGCTAAACAACCGCAACGAAACCAACGTCACCATTTCCACCCGCTTGTCTGGCAAATTTGAGGTACGTTGAGTCGGTTTTAAGAATTTTTTAGTTTTCTTTATTGGAAATCATGCTATAGCATCTGAAGTGCGGTGTGGAAAAAGAAAATATATTAAGGTGTTTACTTACAGATCAATATGATTGAAGTTATCTATAAACCAATATATTGGATATTAACTCTGAGAAAATCGTACAGCGTTTATAAAGTATGATTGGAGGGAGAAGAAATTGAACAGTCGTTCGACGAAATTTATTGGATTATTCTAAAATTAAGAACACTTTTAGCACATATGTTAAAAGTTGCATAGTTATTAAACACTACACTTCATACGTTAATTCGATCATGTTTTATTCGATCCCAAAACATCGATAAGCTTAGAAGAAAGACGATAATTAAGTTTCTGTTGTCCCAACTCAAGGGTTATCATAAACTAAAGTACTATGTCATGCCTCAAAAATAAATGCAAAGGCACTTCTGATAATAATAACATTTAAATTATACAATCCACGCGGAATTCCAGCGTAAAAAAAGTCTTTTTTCTCAGATTCTTAACAGTATACTAGTATTTTTTCTATTGATATACGGTTTTGAAATAAATCAGCAATTATTTAAATTATATAAATAAATGCAGGCAAATTTAAATGAGAGCATCTAGTATATTCTCCAAATTAAGAAGATTTCAGTAAATAAAAATATCTTTATCGTATATACAACACATTCAAGATATTTTCCGCATTGCCGGTCGGAATTCGATCCCTTTCGAAGTCTTCCAATTACACGTTAATGTGCATTAAAACTTAGCAAAAGAACTTGAAGTAAAATCAATTACCAAAAGAAAAACTCGACAACGCAATGATGCAACAAATTAAAACGCGTGTGAGGAAAGCTAATGAAATGTTCTAAGGCAAAACTGGGCCGTATACTGGGAATTGAGAGTAAAGGGTTTGGGTTGGGCAGGTGGAGAAGGGTTGTCAGAAGCGATATATAGGGAAAGGGGAAGTCAAAGCTCATAGATTTTTTGTGTCAGTACTTGCCAAGGGCGGAAATTGCCAAAAATGTGCCGAGTGGAACAAAAACAACAATAAACTTGGAGCGAAAATTAAGGCAAGTGGAGTTAAAAGTTAAGCTAACAAATGAAGATGAGACTGGGAATGGGATAGGCACATCCGTACATACATATGTGGGCGTGACGTATGGCCTATCACACACACACACACACACACACACAGAAACTGAACTCTGGCGCAATTTTACGCAACAACAAAAAGTTTAATTGAGGATAAACTTTGCTGCGTTTGCGCTGCTGTTGAAAATCAACCAACGTCGACATGGAAAATTTCTCAACTGCGGCTGGTAGGGGTTAAGGGTTTAAGGGGTACAGGGGTGCAGGGTGAGAGGTTAACGCAAGTGTATGCCGCTTATCTTAGCTGTTTAAGTTTTCGCTTTCTACTCTACATCGCAGTTTGGCTCAGTATGTCGTTAGTTTCCCCAGGTCCATACCAAATAGGGAACACTTTAAGATTAAATTTTCCAACACACGTACGAATGTAAAAGAAAAACGTATTTCAAAAGAAAATTATATGGACATTTATTGGTCGTTGGATGCGCGTTACTTTCCTTTGTTTGCCAAAGCCAAATGAATGGCAAATATGGATGAAAAGTACATGAGAAACGATCAGAACCTGAAGCCCGGGGTTTGTGTTTGAACAACTTAAACACACACATACGTACTCGTTTCGACCAGAATAATTCCCTTTAGGTGTATGTAAGTAAAAGACGAAGGACAATGAAACACAAATGTCCCGAATATAACTGATGCACTTCAATCGATTGTCTCTTCTACAAACTACTTCAGTCGCTATGTCAGCCATTTCAACATGGTCAGGTTCAGGGAATGTCAAATGTTTTGACAAGTGTTTATGACCTTTGGCAGAATATAATAATAATATATATTTTAATAACTCATATCATTAAATTAAATATGAGAATTTATAGTATACATATGTCATCATGCTACAATTTTTGTTACAATAAATACTTGATTCCTCTTGAACAAAGAACGTATACAACGTATTTTTTTTTACCAACTTGAATGATTTTTATTAAAGGCTATCAGTCATTACACATACACGCTGTTAATCCTTGCAGGACTTTGGCTCTTACCACAATGCGGGAGCTGCGGCATAGCTCAGTGGAGCTGGTCCATAAGCCAAGGGGGCGGTGTATTTGGCAAAGACGGGTGCCGCATAGGGATGGGCAAAGGGAGCCGCAAATGGAGCAGCGAAAGGAGCCGCAACTGGTGCCACAGTTTTAATGATAGGTGCAGAGAATGGAGCTGCCACTGGAGCGGCGAATGGAGCAGCAAATGGTGCTGCAACTGGCGCCACATGTCTGAAAACTGGAGTAGCCAAGGGAGCAGCCACTGGTGCCACGGCTCTGATCACTGGAGCAGCAACTGGTACTGGAGCAGCAGCAATTACGGGCGCAGCAGCGATGCCATTGAAGGTTCTGGCCACCACCTGGCTACTGGCAGCGGTAATCACAGGAGCAGGTGCAGCAATAACAGCGGCCGGAGCAGCCAGAGGTGTGTGCAGAAATCCTGGCTTGGCGGCAACGCAGGCAATCAGAGCGCAGATGACAATGGCCTAAAGAAGGTTTAAGTTAAAGATTAGTCGGTTGCCCTCAGAGAAGAGTCAATCAATACTTACGTATTTGAACATGTTGAATTGATTTGATTTGTCGGTTGACTGGTTGACTGGTTGACTGGTTGACTTGCTGGTTGTAGCTCTTTGAAAGCGAATTGCTAACTGATGTCAAGCTGAGGCCATGCCACGCATATTTATACCAAAGAAGCCGCCGCATGGATGAAGCTACTTAACATGCGCCCTGCGTGGTGCACGTTGCCCATTATAAGTGCCGGCATTATAATTGGTAGCTCAGTCTGCACTTAGATTCCAGTAATGTCTTTGAGGGTCTCATTGCATTCGATAAAACCCGAAGGGCAGCCAATTTCAATTGATATGTCTAATAATTACACGAAATTTGTATGAAAATCGAAATGTATAAAACGGAATCTAACGTATTTCCATTGTTAGGAAATGCACATCATTATAAAAATACCTTTATATGACATATCTGGCCTTACTATGTACTAGTATCAACCATAACTGAAAGTTAACTTACAGCAAAGTGTTAATTACTGCCCTCGACCCAGTTTGCAAAATTACCTATCGAATTGTAATAGGAAAATATATTTTGTACTACAAATGGAAATAAATGAAGAAATACCAAATAATGTTAACTGATTTGATTGTTCCTAATTTATTCTTTTGATCTAAGCAGTTCTTCTTATTTTGCGAAAATGCATTTCAATAGGGCAATATTTGTAAGTCTTTGTTATTTATCTTACATATATGTGTTCTCGAAACTCAAATGAGTGAGTTTTTATTTTGTTGAGTGATGTTTTGGGAGAAACAATAAGGTGCAAAGCCATGTGCATACAAATAACAATAAATGAAAGCAAATGGCGTCATTAACAAACAATATATCTGTTCTCCAATAACCAAAATTACGTCAATATATAATGATTATTCTATTTCCTAAATGAAATAATATTTATAGGAAAATTTCACTTAGATTTATAGTTAACAACAGCAGGAACATAACTGCCATAAAAAAACCTCTACAGTGGTAAAAGTCTAGTGACGAAAGCATATTAAAGACCCAAAAGTCTAGTGTCGAAAGCATATTAAAACTCATATTTTATAATATTACATTGTGTGACAAAATATATTAAATTTAATATATATATTATTCTTAAATAGAAATAAATTGTTTGCATGTAGGCCAATTTGCGGACACTGTACGAATCTAGTATGTTTTATTCGCCGAGATCAACAAGTTCATAGAGACTGATAGCGAAGCGGACTTTTTATAATCAAAATAAATCATTTATGTAAAATTGAAGCTGGTAAATGATGCATTTCTTTGAGGATTTTGTGTGATCAAAGATGAAAATGGTTGCCAATGTCCCCACTTTAAACACAACAGTTATAAAAGAATCAGACAGCGAAAATGATGGACAGGGTGTAATAAATTAATTGGTCTTACCTGTCATAATGAAACATAAATATGAAAATGAGAAACCAATTAGGGTTTTGTTTAAACTTCTTCAGCTTGTTCGCTGTTCATTTTCAATTGTTCCAGCTACGTAGCAAGTAGTAAGAGCAATATTTCAACAAGATGACACACACACACACTGAAATCGTTGCCACCCAATGGCTTCAGGCAGTGACCTGACCTGGCAAAGGTCTAGCTGGGTTCAGTTCAGGGAACTCGACCAATTAAACATTTTGAGCACGTACGGACGGCCAAAGCGAATTTAAAATTATTGCTCACACCCGACAACTGTTCGGGTCAGCAAATAAGACACACACACACACACACACACACACTTGCACAAAAACGACGAGCCGCACAATGGCACAAAAGCTTTTTCTTTTGTTTTTTTTGACTACCGCTTTTTTGGGTCAAGGTTATGCAATCTGAATTTACCTCAGGTATTTTAAGGTTAACTGACATTTGGCACACGTATAGGATATCTTTATATATATACTGTCCATTTGGCCCAAGCACAAACATAATTAATGGTAATAAATGTCGTATCACGTAAATACTTGTTATAGTCTTTATTCCTTCAAAACGAGACAGCCAACCAGTTGAATTAAATCTGCAAAAGTCAATTATCAAAGCTGAATCAAATTGATACTTGTTAAATCGCTTCTCAATTCAATAACGATGCGACATTTCGGATATTCGCAATGGGAAAATTTCCCTTCGACATTGGGTCCATAGGGAAATTTTTCTGCTGCTACAGTCTAAATTTACCTTGGACTGGACTTAAAGAACTATGAAAAAAAGTGTTTACTTTAATAGTTTAAAGCACAAAATGAATTGCTCTTCAAGTTTGTATGAATAAAAGATTAATTTATAGTTTCAGACTCTTTCTCTAAGTTTATCATGAAAAGCTATTCGATTAGTGCCTAGTAGTGTTGAATTCCTAACCCTATCGAAAGTATCGATTGTTGCATCGAGTTCTTTTCCAACACTGCTGCAAGAACTGCATGACTGGCGAAAATTTTCATTACTGTCGAAAAAGCTTTATTGAATTAATTGGTTGTATTGCAAATACAAAACTACATCTTACAATGACTTCGTTTAATGCAGCTGCTATTGTGATGCCTCTGGGTAATTAAACAGCGTTTGAAAATAATAATATATATTATATTCCCTATTCGTTGCTATTTTTGCAGATGAGTATTATGATAAACACGTTCTGCAAAAGCCCAATATACCCAATTCCTATCCGGGCGTGTCTGGTAATAATAAGCAAACTCATTTACCATCATATAAGATCAATGCGGAAGTTGATGTTCCGGAAATGAAGAAAGCCGAGAAAGAGCATGTTGGTGATGATTTTAATTCGTCAATAGAGGATACCAACATGAACCAAATTAATTTTGAGACTAATCAGTTTCAACAATTGAACTATTATGAAGATTTCACTCCGTCAGTGATCGAAGCACCCATCGTTTCACCCCCCAAAAACGTGAACTTGCCGCCTCCTGCCGCTCCCCCCGTTCCCAACGCCCCACCACGTGGTCGCCAGGGCGCTGCACGTGGCGCTGGCCGTGGTGCACAAAAGAATCGAAAGCGGGGATACAATAATCGTTTTGAATCTAATAATAACAACAATAGTATTCCGCCATGTTCTATACAAAATCGACGAGGATCCAACCGATCGAACTTTTCGCAGCGTGGACAGTTTTTCAATGTGCAACAAATGGGAAACCCTTCCAATGCAATCAACAATAATAATTATAATTGCAACCCGCAGCAAGAGGTATCAGCAATTCCCAACAATTGGCCAAATTCTAACAATTCTTATAACCAAATGTGGAATAATAACAATACTGCGCTCCCTCAATGGGGTCCTCCACTTCCAACCCAATCGGTTGGTTTGCCATACGGCAATGGAGAACACCCGAATTTTAACTCTCAATTACAGCCTACTACTATTTCAAACAATGAAATAGTCGATTATAATTCCGTTTGTCTGGCGGACTTGATGAACCTTGACAAAAACAATTTGCATAACTTGAATGTTCTTGAGGTACTTCAAAATTCCGTGGTACTGTTGAAAAGTCTAAAGAATTCTATGGAAAATGCACAACAATAATTAATAATAAATAAAAATAAACCAAATGTCGTCGACATCATACTATAACAAATGACAAGCGAATTATAATTATTGTAATTAATTGAATACAAAATAAATATAAAATGCGTTCAGCTTATAAATATGTATTTCTTTTGTGAATTTGAGAATTGACGATTGGTGCAAATAAAGATAATATCATAGAAAATGTGAATGAAATTCTTTATTAGACGTGCTTACTGATAAGTGGATTACATAAATTGAAAGCATCAGCAGATGCAAGAGCTTCTAACCTACAAATGTAGAGCCGAAGGAGTACATTTTGCTTCGTCAAGGTTGCCACTTTATAAATAAAATGTTTATCAACTCTATTTTTACTTTATGAATGGATTGTATTTTCATATTACATTTTTGGAATGAAAAATTAAATGGAATCGAATTTGGAATTTAATTTAAATTTTACATGTTTCTTCCATTCGTGTCAACTTTCATAGAAATAGTAAACTTATCGGTCGTGGTATCGAAATGACATTCCTGTTTCAGTGTTGTAAAACATACAAATACTCAGGTCGAACGAAAGGTGGTGACCGCCTCGTGTCACGAGCAATAAATCAACGTGCTTATTACAGTTACAGTTAGACCTCCGGACTCCGGTCTGTTTTGTTTGCTTTGGTTTACTTTGTCTGTGCGCTCTGCATGCTAATTTCTATTTTATTTTTGAAGCAGGTTTTCGTTTTCATTTTCTATTGCGCGTCCGTCACGTTCGTTTTGATTTGCTATAAAAATAAATCGAAAACGAAGACATGCCATCAAACACAGTTTCGCTCTTAAAGTGCCAACTCCGAGAAGCAATCAGAAATCCCTCAAAATGTTCAAATACGTAAGTAATCCTCCCTTGCAATGCACCCTGCTCCTTGAATCCCTAACACCTGTTTCTCTGTCCAGGCCGTTGTCATCTGCGCTCTGATTGCCTGTGTATCCGCCAAGCCAGGATTGCTGCACGCACCTTTGGTTGCTCCCGCTGCAGTTGTGGCTGCTCCTGCTCCATATGTGACTGCGACCAGTAGCCAAGTGATTGCCCGCAACTATAATGGCATTGCCACTGCCCCAGTGATCGCACCAGTTGCTGCTCCAGTCATCGCCAAGTATGCTGCTGCTCCAGTTGCCGCTCCACTGGCCTACAGCTCGCCATTGGTTGCTCCTCTGGGTTACAGCTCACCCCTTGCTGCTCCTGTGCATTACAATGCTCCTCTGGCTTACAGCTCGCCATTGGCCTACTCCGCTGCTGCTGCTCCTGTTCTTCTGTAAGAAGGACCACGATTTTAAATAAACAATAATTAACATAATTACCGATTCTTTGATGGCAAGTCGGGACGTCTGTTGGGTACCTAAAATTGAATTAGGGTCTTCACAAAGCTCCATTCGCAATTTGGCTATTTAAAAGCAACTCACGAAGGCAGCGCAGAAGTAATTGTCGACGGCAGTTATTGGCCACATTCACATTCAATAATGGCTAAATGGTTTGTTTTAAAGTTGCTGTTGGCCAAAATTTTAGTTTTGTATGTGCGAAGGTCGTAATGTCCGTCCCAGCAAGGTTTATACAGATTAATAAACTTCCAACCGAATTTGCAACTTCAAACATATGTACACGAAATGCATAAGATTCATATTTAACTTTGATTTACTTTAGATGTCTTTACAGGTTTCTTATTCCTGGTACTTGTAGAACGAGTATTCGTTGCACTAACATTACAAAATTATATTCTAAATCGGTGGAGTGACTCGAATTGCACCACGGATAGAGTTTTAAGAATTCATTTATGCACTGTTCTTAGATTTTGCTATTTGCTTTTATATGGGTAAATATTTAATTTATGTTCCACTTCTTACACTAAAACCTCTATGAAATATGTGTAATCGGTATTTCAATTGAACCTATAACCGGAACAAAATTTGTTTATTATACCGACCCCTTGGGTAATAGGGACTCTTGAAAGCGGTTCGCGAATCGAACCAACGAACTGAACTATCTTTAAAATGTTGTAGGCTTGAGGGTAGGTTTGAGGGTATGTTCCTAGGTTCCAGGTATATTAAGTATATATTACTACTGTAGCATTTGTACTTGTTATACCCTGTATGTATGTATGTATGTCTTTTAAAAGGCAAAAGGTAGTGTGACCCACCCGGTAAAGTATATATATTCCTGATCAGCATCAATAGCCAAGATTACATAGCCATATCCGTATGTCCGTTGGTCCTTCAGTAGGAAAAAAGGTTCTCATAGATGGTAAAAGATAAAAGCTTGGTCTCCCAGCGTTGCTAAATTTGCAGGTAGATTAATTTTAATTTTTTGCTCACAAATGAGCGTTTCGATGTACTGCAACAGGGTAATATTAGGATCGGGGTTACGATTGTTCACCTTGTTTTTTTTTGAGGCGTGTATAAAAATTATTTCTAAAAAATTGTAAATTTGTTATTGCTGCAAATGGGAAATAGAAAATATAAACAAATTACGAGTATAATCAAAACTTCTTTAGCGGAACAATTTATTATTAGTATAAAGATCACATTGAATTATTTAGAACAAAAATGGTGCATGCACTGCAGCATAGCTTAGTGGTGCACTGTAAGCTAGAGAAGCAGCGAGGGGCGAGCTGTAACCCAGAGGAGCCACCAATGGCGAGCTGTAGGCCAGAGGTGCAGCAACTGGAGCAGCAGCATACTTGGCGATGACTGGAGCAGCAACTGGAGCGATCACAGGAGCAGTGGCAATGCCATTGTAGTTGCGGGCAATCACTTGGCTACTGGTCGCAGTCACATATGGAGCAGGAGCAGCCACAACTGCAGCGGGAGCAGCAGCCACAACTGGAGAAGTGTATGCCAATTGTTGGCCAAGCAGCAGGCCAGGCTTGGCAGCAGCACAGGCGATGACGGCGAAGATGACAACTGTCTGTAATCAGAGAGAGTTGTATTGGAGTAGCTGGCTAACAAGGAAGCTTCATCTATGTCTTACGTATTTGAACATGTTGAGGATTGATTGATTGTGTTGCTTGTAGGGTAAGCTGCAAACTGTTTGATGCCCAACTACAGTAAACGACGAGTATTTATACCCCAAAATAGTCTTCATCCAATTGTTAGTCATGTGGTTCATTGATATGCGTTTGCAGTCCAGTTAACGGTTTAGTTTGCATTTCGTCGCCGTTATCACTTTGCTCTTTAAGTTATTTCCCACTGTTTAATGTATAACGCGTCGTGGCACCCTCAAATATTTAGCCTTAAGGTCAACTCTAGTTGCTTTTCCAGTTTTTAGTATAAAAAGATCTGTTAAATCAGTTAATTGACATCAAACAAATTCAAGTTTTTACAGCTCACCTCTGACTTACAGTGCTCCACTGAATTATGCTGCAGCGCCCGCTCCACTTTTGTTCTAGGCAATTGAACTAAGATCGATAATAAAATTGATGATTTAAGTAACTTTCTAGTTTTTCGATATATATCTATTGACTATAAGCTATTTTAGATAGGAAGGCATCTCTGACCCTATAAAGTATATATATTCCTAATTAGTTTCAATAGCCGAGTCGATTGACACCTGTCTGTCTGTTCGTCTGTTTGGAATCTTGGATAATGATAATACATAATCATGGATAATACATTAATCAAAAACAAGCCGATCAGTCGAGCGGGCGCGACAGTAGGATACCCTGTGCAGGTCTTAAATTAAAAGTATTTTGGGAAAAGTAATTTAGTAATAGGGATTCCCTTACTCTTTCCTCGCCAAATTCCATAGGGAATCCTCATCAAATTCCTTAGGGATTCCCTTACTCTTTCCTCGCCAAATTCCCTTACTCTTTCCTCGCCAAATTCCATAGGGAATCCTCTTCAAATTCCTTAAGGATTCTCTTACTCTTTCCTCGCCAAATTCCATAGGGAATCCTCTTCAAATTCCTTAGGGATTCCCTTACTCTTTCCTGTTATCAGCTTTTCCGAGTTATGGGCGAAGGGGGGTGGCATCGTGATGAAATTTTCAGGACACATTAAACCCAAGCTTTTTATCATGTGTGCGAAATCTCAAGTCTCTAGCTTAGACATTGCTTATGTTATGGTGATTTTTCTAATTTTAAAGCCAAAGGGACTCGATATCGAAACTTGAAAATAAACTTGATCTGTGTATGGTATTCAGGAACCTACATTCCAAATTTGAAGTCTCTAGCTCTTATAGTTGCTGAGATCCACGCGTTCATACAGACGGACGGACGAACGGACGGACGGACGAACGGACGAACGGACGGACGGACGAACGGACGGACGAACGGACGGACGAACGGACGGACAGACGGACGGACGGACGGACGGACGGACGGACGGACGGACGGACGGACAGGCGTAAATCGACTCGGCTATTGAGACTGATCAAGAATATATATACTTTATAGGGTCGGAGATGCTTCCTTCTGCCTGTTACATACATACACACAAATTCACTATAGCCTTTTTTGCCCATTTTTAATGGGCACAGGCTATAAAAATGAGGCAGTAAAGAAGGACAATAAGATGTAGACTAATCACGACATCAAATACCATAGATCTTTGTATATATGTATATAATGTAAGACAAATAGAACTATCTTATATGCGTGTACACTTAGGGAGTGTTGTCACAAAGTTTGATTGCTCTAGCTCTTATAGTTTCTGAGATCTTTTATACATGCCTAGAACTGGCTTATCAAGTCTCACTTTTCCTGCATTGCCTTGAATACAATAAGACCTTATAGCCTAGCAAGTTCCGTGTATAATTTACCTTTGCAGACATCTCAATAACATTAAAATAATATCAAGATACCTGAAAACAGTAAAAATGTATCATCATTACATTGTAGTTACATGTTCCGTGGAAGTTCATTGAACTGTATAAACCTTGCTGGGACGGACCTAGCGACCTTGACACACACACATACATAATTAAAAATTTTGACCAACAGCAACTTCAAAACAAACCATTTTGCCATTATTGAATGTGAATGTGGCCAATAACCACCGTCGACAATAACTTTTGCGCTGCCTTCGTGAGTTGCATTATAATAGCCAAATAGCGAATGGAGCCTTGTGAAGACCCTAATTCAATTTTAGGTACCCAACTGACGACCCGACTTGCCAACAAAGAATCGGTAATTATGATAATTATTGTTTATTTAAAATCGTGGTCCTTCTTACAGAAGAACAGGAGCAGCAGCAGCGGAGTAGGCCAATGGCGAGCTGTAAGCCAGAGGAGCATTGTAATGCACAGGAGCAGCAAGGGGTGAGCTGTAACCCAGAGGAGCAACCAATGGCGAGCTGTAGGCCAGTGGAGCGGCAACTGGAGCAGCAGCATACTTGGCGATGACTGGAGCAGCAACTGGTGCGATCACTGGGGCAGTGGCAATGCCATTATAGTTGCGGGCAATCACTTGGCTACTGGTCGCAGTCACATATGGAGCAGGAGCAGCCACAACTGCAGCGGGAGCAGCAGCCACAACTGGAGAAGTGTATGCCAATTGTTGGCCAAGCAGCAGACCAGGCTTGGCAGCAGCACAGGCGATGATGGCGAAGATGACAACGGTCTGTAATCAGAGAGAGTTGTATTAGAGTAGCTGGCTAACAAGGAAGCTTCTTCTATGTCTTACGTATTTGAACATGTTGAGGATTGATTGATTGTGTTGCTTGTAGGGTAAGCTGCAAACTGTTTGATGCCCAACTACAGTAAACGACGAGTATTTATACCCCAAAATAGTCTTCATCCAATTGTGAGTCATGTGGTTCATTGATATGCGTTTGCAGTCCAGTTAACGGTTTAGTTTGCATTTCGTCGCCGTTATCACTTTGCTCTTTAAGTTATTTCCCACTGTTTAATGTATAACGCGTCGTGGCACCCTCAAATATTTAGCCTTAAGGTCAACTCTAGTTGCTTTTCCAGTTTTTAGTATAAAAAGATCTGTTAAATCAGTTAATTGACATCAAACAAATTCAAGTTTTCGAACTGTAAACAACAGATCCTCAACAACATCAATATGTTCAAATTCGTGAGTTGACTAGTTATTGATTTCCGTTCAATCTCATCTAATTTAGTTTTATTCACAGGCTACTGTCATCTTCGCTATCATCGCTTGTGCTGCTGCCAAGCCTGGTCTCCTCCTTGGCCAACAACTGGCATATACCTCTCCAGTTGTGGCTGCTCCTGCCGCAGTTGTGGCTGCTCCTGCTCCATATGTGACTGCGACCAGTAGCCAAGTGATTGCCCGCAACTACAATGGCATTGCCACTGCTCCTGTGATCGCTCCAGTTGCTGCTCCCGTGATCGCCAAGTATGCTGCTGCTCCATTGGCCGCTCCTCTGGGGTATCAGGCTGCTCCCTTGGCCGCTCCTCTGGCGTATCAAGCTGCTCCCTTGGCCTACTCCCCACATCTGCTACTTTAAGAGGGTTTCAATGCCGGCAAGACTGATATCAAGTTGAATAAAAAACTCGACGACTTATCCACTAAGCTGACGGAATGCTTTTCAATCGTGTGGGATACACAAACACAAGCACACAGATTGGGAGTTGGTTTCTTATCCTTTTGACTGGCTTTTCCTCATGGTTACTTGTTAGTTTCGTGTATTTATCGGAATCGCTTTCATAGCGCATTTCATGCATTGATGCACAATTTAAAAAGCCATTTTTGCACTCTCGCATGCTTATAGACGATAAAATTCTTTACCCCCGGCAAGGTCGGGAAAGTCAGAAAATCCTTGACATATGTTATCGGCCATGCCCACAGCGCCTGATGTGTGACAGGATGTGTGCTTTGGCGCCTTAGATTTTCTGTTTAATGCATGATTTCCCTACTCTGGTGTTCGCTAGGCGCCTGTAATTTGATTAGTTGCAACTTGCAAACTTGTTTGTAATTACGAAAAACCAAACTACAACAACAATAACAGAAGCTGCGTAATTGAATTTACCTTTTGGAGGCACCGGCCATTCCCCAAACCAAATCCGAAACCAAAACTGCTACCGGAATTTTGTATGGAAAACTATGCGACTTTCGCGTCCTCGTCTAAATAATTAAAAGTTTACCCTTGCCCAGTGACACGCTTTTCGCCCATTTCTGTGTTTTTGTTTGCCATTTGTAATTGCTGTTAATGGCAAAAACAAGCAACAGTACACGGACAATGCTAACTGGAAAAACAGCTACGAGTACACGGGAATCTCGTCCCCTAACTCCGTGCTCACAACGCGACACGGATTTTGCATTAAAAAATCTGGCACCCAACTGGATTTGCCTACAAACAGAGCCAGGACCAACATTTGGATCCGAAGCAGGAATAGTCGAAAAGTACAAGGACGAGTATGTAGGAATATGAGTTGTTTATGTTTGTGATGTTCATTCGTTTGTAGACCAGCGAAAATTGTTAAATAATGATGGTGACATTTGTTTTAATGTTTAACTTTATACGGTGAATCGAGTATGTTTAAAAAGAAAGAACGTGTTAAGACTTTTTGTAAAATATAATATACGATTTTAAAGGATATTAGTTCTTTATTTAATATATTCTTGAAGACTTAAAGATTTATTTCGTGATTTGATTTCTTTAACTAGAGTTTATTCAAAGTATCATTAATATCTCAGACCTTATTTTGTTTTATTTATATTTGTCGTTATGAATTGTTTCATTATAATATAGACTTATCAATTTTGTTTTGTTTTTCTGAGAACGAATCTGTATTTGTAAACTTTATGTATATGAATAATTATATTTAAATAAAATTCAATAAACCTGAATATGAAAACAAAATTATATTAAATGGATTTCAAGGTTACCTATACCAAGAGCATAAATACAATTTTTCTTTCGAAATATAAAAAGCCTGAAATTCGAGTAGACATTGAGCAAAGATTATTTTATGCTAAATTTAAAGACACAGTATTGTTTTAAAATTTCACTTACTTTTGTTCTTTGTTTGTTTGCTAGATGTTGTATTTATTATCATAGTTTTAATGACTATTTGCATTTCTTAGAGTAATTCATATAAATTTATAAATTGTATAATTCTTATTTCTAATTTCTCTTTGAGCCTTATCAACTGACCAAGTCAATCTGTGTGTTCGGCGACTTGTGACCCTGCTAATCCTTGTCTTTGTGAAGGAGTCGTCGTCTGTCTGTCCATTTGTCGCTAATTAGGCTAAACAAATTATGGAATATGATTAATAGAGAGCACGGGAAAGCAATTAACTTTTTGCGATAAACAGCTAAAAGAGAGAGAGAGAAAAATTAATGTGCTCTTGTTTTGACGGTAGATTTATTAGTGCCCACTGGCCAGGGGCTATAGGGATACAAGGAGTGTCCGGTATTCTGGTTATTCTCGTATTTTACAATTCACGTAGTGACATTTGCATTTTTGATTACTTCAATATTTGCTGCATTGCTATTTGGTTATTGCCAGGTGTTGAGTATATATTTTGTTTGCTATATTTTAGGGGGAATTTTGGAAACGTGTCGTGCAAATCAAAAATCCGACTCAGGGCCAGGGCTAAGGGAGCACGCGTCTATTTAAATTGGCTGACAAGAGGTCAGTCGACTTTAAAAATTTTCCCAGCGACTTTTTTGGGTTATTTCTTTATGTAAATCATGTGGGCGGCTTAACCGTTGCGTGGGGCTTGTCAAGGTCTGATTATGGTATTGTTGTTGTTGTTGCTCAGACGACTCGAATTTGTGTTTGTTGCTGGTCGTGGTGTCATTTGCTTAATTTGTTTGTCGCGCTTACATCAGATAAAAAACAGAAATATTCAATCAAATTCGTTTTTAGACTGAAGACAATGGGTAAAAAGAAATTGTGGGAAAAAGCAAAGTTCATGCAACCCCAGACAATGAGCCATGTATTATATTTCCAGGCAATTGTTTATGGGCACCAAAAGTTCGCCAACAAAAAAGTCGCCGCCATTTAATTGATGGTGGTTGAGGGGGCTCGGCAGGTCACGGGTTTGTGCTTTTGGGGGATGCGGTTTCATTGTGGCAGATGCCTTAAAAATCGTGCTCAAGCAGCAAAACCTTAAAAGAAATATGGCAAAAATGAGATCCACTCTCGAAGCAAAACTCCCACATGCTTTAGATGAGATAAGTGGGAGGCGGGATTGAGGACTCGGCAGGATTCAGGACTCGGCGCTGACGTGTTTGCCGCTTCTTACTGCTTGCTGCAGTAGCCAAAGGGCCACACTTAACCTTGGCTGTATACGGCCGAGGACACGCCACTTAACTTATGAATTAAATTCCTGCGCTCGGCAAATCCTAATGCCAGAGTATGGTTTATTTTATGGCCAGCACTTAAAACTTTAACCCAAAAAGCTCTATGTTCCACCTGCCATCTGCCAAAGTTACGACTCTCTAGCTCTCAGAGCGAGCTTTTCGTTTGACTTTCCATTCAGCACTCTCTGTGCAGTCAAAGCTTTCAATTGTGAGACTCTTTGATGTGATACGAAAGAGAACCAGTTTTGTGTTAGAAAAGTTTGTTGGGTAGTTTACTGATAAGACAGCATGGAACAACTTAAAAACTATATTGTCAATGACTCAATTATCAACTGGTATTATTATTATTTATATTTATATTTATTCTTTGTTGTTTGTTGAAAAGTAAGATTATAATAATATATCGTAACAATTTCTTTAGATTCATTGCAGTCGCACGATGTATAATAATATTATATTACTATAATTATTAGCATGTATATATTAATTTGTATTATTTATTATTATTATTATTATTCGTATTCCCTGTCGCAGAATTCTCAATATATATGTTGCGAGGATAAGTGTGATTATTAATTATTTTATAGATTAATTATTTTTATATTCATTTGTGTTATTTATTATATTGTCAATATTTGATGGGTGGTGACAAGTAAGTTGCAAGTTCAGTTGGAGTTTGGCTTTGATGGATGTTGAGTTGCGGTGACGTTTGACTTTCGATGATTGGACGTGAGTAGATAAAGCTTTTCCAGCATCTTGTCTGCCCCAGTTGGGGTCATCGCAAAAACGTGGACCTTACCTGACTCAAATAACTTGGCTGCAACACCGGGTATGCTCTTATTCACATAGTAGACATATTTACAGCTGCCGATGACCAATTCTGTTTTTAGAGCGTGTATCTGACAGAACTCTTCGATGGAAACTTGCCAGGGGAATTGGGCCAGACTTATCATATGGGATAGCAATTTATTATGCTTACTGGAGCTGGATGTTTTGGTCACTTCCAGAATTTTGGCAACAAGATTCTCTCCCGTCTGGGTGAGGATAAATTTGCTGGGGGCATTGGTGATCAGTATGCTGCCCGTATCCCAGATCCAAGCAATTTGGCCTGCCTCGAAGCGCATCATCAGCACTTGGCTCTTGCTATTGTACACAGCATCGCCCAACTGCAAGGCCAGCTGGCTGAGATCCAGATTGTGATTCATCTCCATTGTACTGTACGTTTTAACAGCCTTCACTTCGATCTCCAGTTTTTCCCGATCGACTTTTCGATTGGTTGAACGTAGAATGCCTATCTTCCGCAGTCCCTGTTGCACGGGAGTTAGCAGCTCGGGCATTATGAGAAGACGTTTCAAATGATCTACACTTGTGACGCCAGAGTCGTCGATTCTTCGGCTGCGCAGACGCTTGGCTTGTGGATCACTAAACTCGGTCATATTCTGATCAATAATATCCTCAAAGTCTTCCAATCGCTGTCTAAAGCTACCCTCCCACTTATTTATAACTTGTGGCTTATTGCTCATGATTGATTGCGATGATTCTCCAGTTGAGGCTTTAACACTAAGAAGTTTGGGCTTGTTCGATCCATTAACGCCTGGGAGTCCTTGACTTATTTGGCTAATCTCGTTTTCGTAATCGATCTGCTCAGAATTCGTTGTAGTAACACATTTTTGGGGCTGTACTTGAGGTGGGTCGGGCAATGTTTCCATTTTGCTCTGGACTACACGCAATAGATCTTGTGGCTTGGCAGCTGGAGGCCGGGAGAGCAGATTCTGAACATTTAATATAACAGGTCGTTCATTTTTACCTATCTTCTGATCAATCTGCTCAATCTGCTCAATCTGCTGTTCCTGAGGCAACTCTGTGATTGGAATAATGACAGGCTCTATCACTTCTATTTTATCTACAATAATTGGTGTCGGTTCTGGAATGTTCAAAGTTTCTGAAACCGATTCATTGTTAGATTGTTCACTTATGGTTGTTTCGTTAACCGTGTCTGGTTTAATTTGCAATGTACTCTGAGGACCTGTTTCGACAGTCGACACTTTGGCCAGACATTTGCATTCCTTTCTTGGTTTCACCTGTTTACTTAGCTTGGATTTCACCAGCTCATGTAGCGCCATTCTTTTTTCCTCACTTCTGGCCATACTCAGGAGCACATCGTATTCCTTAATGTCACTCAGAGACGTATGCAATCCCATAGATTTTAGACTGTCCCAAACGCCGCGCTCCTCGTCCAAGCTGAGTTCCAGGCTATCCATTTCAATAGACATGTTATCGAATGACGTGTCTTCATCAGAATTCTTGGGGCATTCTGTTCCATTTAGAGAGTCAGTAAGCCAATTTACAGCCTCCTGCAATTGATTCTCATCACTGATCTCCATTCTTTTGGGTGTAATTGGTTTAGTTGTTTGAGCATAGGGCTCTTGGTCGGTACTGGATATGTTTGGTTGACAGCAAATAGGCCAGTCGGCTTTACCACCTTTCTTCCATTTCTCGTAGCTCTCCCATAACTCCTCCGATGTTGGTATACCCTCAAGTTCAGTATTCCTTTCTGTCTTTATTTCGGGCTTTAAACTAAATTCGATCAACCGACCAGGGTATTTAAGTTCCCGTGGTTGATCCTCTTTGACAGTTTCTGCCGGTTTCGCCTCGTAAATTGGACGCGGTTGCTTTCGCATTAACTTTGGTATCACTACGTTTTCCATTGAATATATCGGTTTTGGTACATAGAGAATTGGGGCACTATAGTCAAGATTAAAATTAAGCTCTGCACCGCATATGGAATAGCCCGAGGGTAGCGATTCCTTCCAATTCCGACCTGAGGATTCTCTAGGAAATCAAGTATAATGGTTAACTATGGCTCAACAGTTCTAAGTTCCGTTTACTTACTTTTTTGTGTACTCATTAACCGCTTCTTTGACTTGTGATTCAGTCTCTAGCTGCTTCAGATTTCTCATTGTTTGCTCCTGTTTTTCACCTTTTCCCCAGTTCCAAATCCATTCATCGTCCTAATATAATAAGTATGGTAACAAAAGCTGATTAGCTGTGATAAGTTTTAAATAATAGCCACATAATTAAATAACTTTCATACGTATTATCGATTAAAGTGAATTGCTAAAGATCGGATTATAAAGTTTTGTAATCACGCATTAAGCACTAGAGCGTTAGTTTGTGATGCACAAATATGAATACCGAGTAGTTCACAGCCGAGTAAACCGACTGTGACGTTCTTACTTGTTTCTTTTTATATTCCTTGATCTGTTGGTTCTGGTGTTTCATGATATTGTGCTCAGCATTGTACATATCATAGCTAGAAGGTGGCGATTCCCTCCAATTCCGATCCATGGAATCTCTAACAGATCAAGTATTGTGGTTAACATTGTCAGCTCTCAGTTCTGAGTTCAATTTACTTACTGTTTTCTGTACTCCATTGGTGTTTCTTTGATCGGTTCTGGGTCCTTTTGTTTTTCCCCATTTCCCCAGTTCCAAATCCATTCATCGTCCTAATAAAATAAGTATAGCAAGAAACGCTTATTAGCTGTGAATCTTATAAAATAATAAACAAATAATTGAATAACTTGCATACATATGTAAATATTATCGATTAGAACAAAATGTGTGTTTCTGTAGCCTTCAGTGCTTTGCCAAGTTTGGATAAAACTCCAATATAGAAGACTTATTGGAGTGTTTCATTTTATATAAAATTTGTCTAATTAAGCTGTGTGTTTCTGATTCTATGGGTATTTGTGTAGGTTGTTTATATCTAAGGGATTGCAGACGTTAAATCATTTGAGTAAATTCCACTGGCCAATGACTAACAAATACTCCACATTTTTCTGATGAAGTTGAACCAAACTTAAGTATATACTATTAAGAATACATATTGTTGATTAGCAAACAAAATAAGTATTTAGTTTTGACGCATATTAAACATATTGTAGTAATGAATTGCTCAAGATCGAGAAAACTCGACTTTGCCGACCTTACTTGTTTCTTTTTATGTTCGTTGGAATGTTGCTTCTGGTATTTGTTGAAATCGTGCTCTGCATTGTAAGTATCATAGTTAGAAGGTGACGATTTCCTCCAATTCCGGTCCATGGAATCTCTAGCAAATCAAGTATTGTAGTTTACTGTGTCTATAGTTCTGGGTTCAATATTCTACTTACATTTTAATGGATTGGCTTGCTGTCTCTTCGATCGCCTCTTCCATTGCCATTGTCTCTTGGATTGGTGATTCTGGTTCTGCATCATTTGCTTCTTTTATTTCGTGATTAGGCTTATATTTTTTCGATTTTTCCTTTCTGTGTTTCTTGGAGTGTTTCTTATGATGCCTTTTCTTATGTTTCCTTTTGTTGTTATCACTAGAAAAATCGTTGTTATCGGAAATAACTAAGATTGTGTGTAAGACTTACTCGATTATGTTCTCCTCCTCATCCTGCTCACTCTCCTTGTCCTCCATTGTTTCAAATAGCGTTGGTTTTGCGTAACTCAAAAAAAAATAATTTAATGACAATTAGAAGTTGGCAGCTAATTTACAGCAACTGAACTGAATGTGAGTTCACTCACCTCGTTAAAAGAACAGTTACTCAACACTAGATTACAACGATTTTGCTTTACCAGTGCTGGAAAGCACTATGAGTTATAGACTGTTAGTATTTTTGCGCTGCGTTTGAGTTTGACCGTTAAAAAATAGCAAGTTTTTAATAATAATCAAAATAAAACAAAGTATTTAACAGAATATTAAATTATAACTGCGGCAGTGATGCCACAATTTCCCAATAAGTGTAGAAAGTATATGGATAAAATCACCAATAAATATATAAATATATATAAATAAATAAAAAACAGTGATAAATACCAAATCATCATTGATTGCATGTCAATTAATTCATGTTCTTACCTTATATTACATTCTCTTCACAGACAAGTATAAACTGTTTTCCAAATCAGATACGTCTGTATATGTATAAATGTGTGTGTGTTTAGTTTTCCAACACAAACGATTAAATTGTAAATAAAATAGACCACAGAGGAATTAATTTGTAGAATATTTCAATGTGGCATTAACTGTTGTCATACAAGTGCTTGTACAAAGTTTTTGATAAAAAGCAGCTTAACTCAAAAATTAGAAACTTTTTTGACTCACCCCACACCTGCCTGTCCGTAACGCATTTAAAACTTCACATGGCTTTTGATTGGGACACTATTTCTTAGACGTTGACTTGCCGCCGCTTCCCCCTTTCGGTTTCATGGTCCCCGATCCCTTGTCCCAGGTACAGACAACATAGTCAGGTAGTTAAAACTTTTAAATTGAGCCTGGGTGGCTAGGAATCATTTGTGATTTTTTGTTTGGGTTCTGGAGAGGATCTGTCTGGGCAAAAGTTGCAGTTACGGCAAAAGTGCTCTGTCACTGCTCATTTGTTGCTAATAATTATAAAAGTTTATACAGTTCCCCAAGTCACATATGTATACAGACCAAATGCTGTACACCAAAAAAGTTGCAGACAGTTTGTCTATCTGCAGAGGCGTTGGCATTTGCTGGAAAGGGATGGGTTGGGGATAAAAGTTTAGCGCCGTTTGCAATTGTTTAGTTTAGCTACATTTGCTGTTGATCAAAATGTTTGTAAAGTTTTTAGTGTGGGTCTAACAATAACTGCAGCCTCCGATTACAAAGAACATGGAACTGGGAACTGGGAGAGCTGGCTGTTGAGAACTGAGGACTGGGCAACTCAAATAGTTTTCGGCAGCAGCCTAAAAGCCTGAGAGATATTAAATTTTTATTTGCTTACTCATAACAATTGTGAATGAGCAGATAGCTGCTCTTCTTCATTCGAGTATGCCCCGATTACTTTGTTAGCCATAAGTCATTTTGCTTTGGCCCACAGCCAGGCTCAGGTTCCGTAAGTTTTTGCAAACAAGTCCAACAATGCCAGCGCCAAATTGCCCTAAAAGCCTTTTCAAGTCAAAGTTTTGCCTGTTTGCGCATAATTATTTAGTTGTGACATCGCAAACGAAAAAACAGAACAGAAAATCAAATGGGAGAACTATCGAAAATATGGCCGGCAATTATAAAATACTTTTACAGCAGAATTCTTTCGAAAAGCTTTTATTAAATTATGCTAAGTGGCTTCAAAATTGCCTAAGATAGTAGATAATGGTATAACCATATAATGCTGTCAATTATTCTCCTTTTCGAGTGGAGAGTGTGTGTATCTAATTGGCGTACTATGTGTAACTAATTTGCATCTTTCTTTGTATCATCATCTTTTTTGTCTTTTGTCTGATCATCCGGTTTCTCTTCCTCGTCGTCATCCTGACTATGAGAGGAGAGCATCAGCTCAAGTATCTCCATTTGGGTCTTCATGATGGTCGATATAGCCAAAACATGCTCGATACGTTCTCTGTACTCTGCCTGTAGGGTTTCCTCGTCCTTCGGAGGAGGCGGCTTCTGCGTGCTCGCAGATAATATTGACTTTTTCATGCGTTGCATTTCCTTCTTTTCTATATCCTGATGCTCCAGAATGCGCTCTATATTCTCTGCTACAGTTCGATTATTCCGTTTGTATCCCTTTCTGAAACATGGTAGTTTCAAAAATAAGCTAATGATATCGTTATACTCTACGCGTAGGAATTGGAAGAAATTGATACGTCTTTTGGTTTTGGCATCACGCTCGGCTCTTGCAGTGCGAAAATAGTCGCTGATTGTTATTATAAATACATTGATCAGCAAGACAGAGACCACAAATCCCATGGTCGCATATATGATCATGCCCAAAAACTTGCCACCATGGAATAAATCCTGTGGATTGATCTCAGAGCTAAAGCCAAAGGAGAAGCACAGGGCTGTGATGATGCTCGTCATTAATCGAACAAAGTGAGCGCTATTATTGCCATTTATAGTGGCCAGAGCAATTCCAAATGCCATTAGAATAATCAGAATCATTACCATGGTGATAGCCAAAGCCTTCCAGGCGAGGGAAAATGTCTGGGTAAAGAGCTGGAAAACTTTGGAGAACTGCATAATTTTCCACAATCGGAGCGTGGTTAAACAGATGAGGAATCCGATCATTATGTTAGATAGACTATGCAATCGAGTCGGTGCTCGAAAGTTGAGATACTCCAGTTTGTTGGCACCCTCCAATCTCTTGAGCATGCCTTGCACCAGGGATGCACGCACTATGATCATGATTATCACAACGATGTTAAGCACAATTATAATCAAATCCAATTTGTACCATATGCTCTTTATCTTCGATGGCGTGTACCACAAATGAACGATAAATGACTGTGTGAATTGCACCATAATAATGACATATATGAACAATACAATGAGATCCAGGTAGTCTAATTGTTCCAGTTCCTCAATGAGCTTAACACTATCGCAGTCGACATCGGGTAGAATGCTACCAAAGGGAGTTTGTTCTACCCGTAGGGTGCACACACTGAATATATTTGCATCCGCATTGTAGAGCGTAAAGTCGAGGAATACCGCTGATGTATTATACGTAAGCCAATGGTATTCCGTGAGGAAGTCCAGAATCTTCATGGAGTTCTGCTTGTTGCGTGCTAGCACCGTGACGTAACCTTTTAGTTCTGGGTAATTTTGAAACTGGCCGATATGATCAAAGTTCATTAGAATGGCATCGGATAAGTCATGCTGATCGGGTATGGGCAACCAGGGCTCATAGACCCGCCAATACTTATCCGTGTAGTGCAGTCTTCGATATGGCAATTGCCAATCGGGCATGTAGCGCTTATTTGAGAATTCGGGATTATTCCAGCCAAATTGCTCCTTGACCAATCGCAGTTGACGCATCCGAACAACTCCTAGCATTTTAGTCGCCTCACTGTGTACCCAATAGTTAGCTCCGCCATCGTCTGTGCCAAAATCAAAGGCAGTGACCAGCGACGACTCGACAAAGTCGAACAGTTGATTCAGATGCACAACTTTGCCTATGCCCATGTAGTTGGTGTGATTCTCCATCAATAGATCTTTGAATCTTGCCGTGTTGTAATACAGTAACCCATCCCGCGATACGAGCACCATACAGGATAGAATGAATAGATATCTTCCAAAGAGGAACAGATCCTGTGTAATACTCTTGTACTGCTCGTTCAGATTAACATCGCGGTACCGCTCTGTGATTAACATCTGAACTCTCAAGCTCTTTAGCCGTTGCTTTAAGAAATCCAAACGATTGTAGTTTTTATCATCCTCCGGCTCGGCCGGTTTATACTTGGGCATTCTGCCCGGCCAACAGGCCATATCAATTGACATCAAAACAAATTTAATTGGATCAGCGACCACCATTTGGAAAAATAGCACTATCGCTATGGTAATTATTATGTTTTTAAAGTGTTCCGTTTCATGGGCAATGCCAGCAACAATAATCATTCCGGCCACACAACTCAGAATAATCGTTGCGGTCAACGCAAAAAATATATAACGACCTGTTTGCTTCATTATGGATATAACTAAATTACTAATTCCACTCGATGCTATGCCAAAATTATATATAGTTTTTATATAAACGAGTTAAATATTGTGGACTATAAATTCGAATGGTTTCCGTAATGAGACATTCGATTAATCGAACAAAGCAAGTTTGATAAATAATCTACCACACAACAAAATATGTTCAACATATCAGAGAAGCAACAAGAGATACCCTTTATTCAACTTAGATATATATATATTAATTTAATCCATGCATTTTAAACTCGAACTGTATTCAAATTACTGCCACCTAAAACAGCTAAGAATACCTTTGCAATTAACAGATCTTAATGAGATTAAGTAGGATTATTATGAATACAAGCTGGTCAGCGTGTGGGACAGTAGGGTACCCAGTAGAGTAGCCTGTCTTCATGGTTATGTTTGGCAACAGCCTTTGCAGATCCCTGTATTCAATTTTGACCGATCATATCTAAGACAGCTGTTTGATATGATTGTCAGATTATAATTACACTTGATCGGTATACATAAAACAATACCAAATACACAATCTGTGAGTTTGGTTGAGAAATGTTGAGAGACAACAAAAATATTGATAGTAAACTTTAGTTTTCGACCGATCTTTCCTATGGCAGTTATATCATATAGTAGTTCGATTATATCCCAACTTGATCAGTATGTAAATGACAATGCAAAATACACAATATGTGAATTTGGTTGAGGTATGTCTAATAACAAATAAGTATGACTTTCGATTGATTATACGATATAGTGATCCGATCCTATGGTTTACGTCATATGTACTGCCTGCAGCAAAAATACGGATCTGTACCAAGTTTCATCCAGATAGCTTTAAAACTGAGCGACTAGTTTGCATAGAAATAGACAGAAAGATCGATGGACTGACAGACTTGGTCATATCGACTCGGTTGTAGATGCTGACGAAGAATATGTATTCTTTATAGAGTCGGACATGCCTCCTTTAAAACGGTACACATTTTGTGACATAGTTATAGTACCTTCTATGATTAAATACGATAATTGATGACGTTCGCGTTCTGTCTTTAAATCTATGATATAACACAACCATCATGAAAGTATTTAACTAAACGTTTTTATTGAATTCCGAGGGCAAGTAATTATTACAATCGCGTCTATTGATTGGTAGAGAAAAGTGTATTTACAGCAATATAGCACTTGAATATTAACTCATAATTAAACAATATATTCATCGTTCACTATATCGACATCAGATTCTGTGGCGCGTACAAAGTGTTCGTGACTTTCGGTGAAGCACAAGTGTTCAAGCAATTGCATCTGGGTCTGCATTATGGAGGCGACTTTGTACATGCGTCCAATGCGACGTTTATATTCCGCCTGCTTGTTAGCTTCATCGAGTTTTCCTTCACTCTTATGACGGGTATGATGAATGGAAAAGGCGTGATGTCTGTTCTTTGTGCCAGACCAATGATGCTGATCCAAATGGAGCTTAACATTCTCAGCCACCGTGCGATTATGTCGATGGTACGATCTATTCAAGAGGGGCACTTTTCTGAATATATTAAAGATATGGGCGTACTCTACCCTCAGGAACTGTAGGAAATTAATGCGGCGCACAGATCGGGCGTCTCTCATGGACTTTGCATACTGAAAATACCCATAGATGGTCGAAACAAAGATATTGATCAGCAGTTGAGCCAGCACAAAGGCCAGTATGATATAAAGGATTAGACCTATGGCCTTGCCGCCATAGAAGAGGTCCTGGGGCGTAACATGCGAGCTGAAGCCAAAGGAGAAGCAAATGGACGTGATGATACTTTTGTATATGTGGTTGAAATTCCCCGTATTGTTGCCGTTGATAATCGCAACTGCAATGCCGAACGCAATGAGAAAGATGAGAATTAACAGGGCCGTACTAGCCAGGGCCTTCCAGGCTGCATAGAGGGCGGCTGAGAAAAGTTGGAAAACGTTGGCGAACTGAAGGACCTTCCATAATCGCAGAGTGGTCAGGCAAACGAGAAATCCAATCATTACGCTGGACAGGGTATGCAGACGCGCAGGTCGTCGAAAGTCAAGGAATTCCAATTTGCTGGCTCCCTCCACTTTCTCAAGCAGCGCTGATATCATTGATTCCTGCAGGATAATTAAAACTGCCACCAGAACATTGAGAATCAGAATAATCAAATCAACTTTGTTCCACATGCTGCGTAGCTTGGAAGGCTCGTACCAAATTGTTATCACCAATGTCTTCGAAAACTGTATGAGTACAAAGACGTAAACGATCGCTACGACAAAGCCAAGTGTCCCCAACTGATCGAGGACCTGCAATTTAACACTGGACACATCGACTTGGGGAATGACAGTGCCAAAAGGCGTCTGTTCCAACAGGAGAGTGCATATGGTAAATATATTTGCATCCGCATTGTAGAGCGTAAAGTCCATAAATACCACAGCTGTCTCTCTGGTAATCCAATTGTTCTTTTTGAGGTAATTGACAACCTTCATGCTGTTGCTTTTCGTGCGAGCAAGCATCGTTATGTAACCTTCGAACTCAGGGTAGTCCTGGAGGTAACCCTCGTGCTTGAAGTTTAGAAATATCCTTTCGAATGAACTATAGGAGCCAGATGAGGGTAGCCATGGCTCATAGATGTGCCAATATTTGTTGGTGTAGGCCATGCGTTGGTAGGGCAGCTCCCATCTGGGCATGTAGTCAAGACTCGAGTATTTGGGCTCACTCCATCCAAGGTGGTAATCTTCCTTCCGGCGTAGTTGTCGCAATCGGACGACTCCCAGCTTGGAGGTATGATCTCCATACATCCAGGTTAGCGTTCCTGTTTCGGTGTAGTTCGGATTGAAGGGATTAATGAGTGCGGACTCAATAAATCGGTACACCTGCGAAAAGTCTTGGACTGAGGTTAGCCCCAAGCGAGCACTGTGATTCGAAAAAAAGAGTTTATGCATAAGATCGGTATTGTGATACAACAATGAATCCTGAGTTACCAGCACCAAGCTCATCAGCAGAAAGAAGTAGGTGCCGTAGAGCCACAGATCAACCGCAATTAATTGATACCTCAGATTGAGATGCTCGTGCAAATGATCCTCCGTGACCAGAAGCTGGGATTTCAGCGTTTTCAAACGCATCTTCAAGTAATCTGTTCGGGAGTGAGCTTTTGGATTCTTATCCGGGTGGTATGTGCCCTCTGGTCGCGGCCAAGTTGCTGCATCGATTGCCAAGACCAGAAACTTGAATGTATCGCTGATCAGCAACAGAGCCGCAATCACCAGAAACACATGCATCACAATGCTCATTACTTTTGCCATTCCATGTTTGAATCCCGAATAGAGTGATATAAATACCAGACAAGCTATCATTATAAGTATGGTGGCTATGAAAAATGTGTACTTCTGTTTCAGGATATTCATTTTAAACTATTTGATTTGATAAGGTTAAGTGTATTTTAGAATTACTGAACTGACAGAAACTGACAGTTGAACAAGTACAATTACAATTATCGAAGTAAAGTAGAAAATGCTTTAAAAGTTAAAGGAACAGAGAAGCTTAAGATTATTTTCAAATGAAAGAGTTTAGCCGACTTTAGGTCTGTTTATTTTCAAATAAAAGTAAATAGCTCACTTTTGGTCTACTTATTGTCGATATAGCACAATATAAACATATATAAAACACCACATAAAGTACTTTTCAAAGGAAAAGAAAACAGATTCGTACTATTAAATCAATCATTTTTCTAATATTGTATAAACAACTCCACAAAATTGAATGTATATAAACTAAGAATTTATATTTCCACCAATTGAATAGTTTTCCAGCGAATATTAATTGATTTCAACTGTCGGTTGTGAATTTTCAGTACATTTTCATAGAGCTTTCATTTGGACTTTACTTACATATTTATTAGAATTATTATTTCACCTATTGTGCTGTTATTTTATGAGGTGGGTCAAGTGGTTTCCCACTCCCACAATTGGGTAATTTTTTAGCTCTAGACATATGGCTGGGGCAACAAATCTACTTAGAGAACCAGAGACAAGCTCAGTCAGAAAAGTTTGGCAGAGAAAAGTTTTGGGCTAAGTGCAAGTCTTTGGATAAACTTTAATTTTTTAGCGTCAAGACGACTGCGACTAAGACATAAAACCTTTGGTGGGCAACTTGGTCCACAGGTCTTGGTCTGCACTTGCCCACATCTCTTTTTGTGGTCAGCTTACTAACGACTTTTCGATACGAAGCGAAAAACTTTGCGCTTGGCCTAGTAGATAAAATTGTCGATTGCAGGAGGGCCAAGAGCTGCAGTTACAGTGACTGCCACACCTGCTCTGGCCTAATCCCCCAGAGCTCGTGCGACTGAGATGGGATGCATATTAATAAGCTGCACAAATGTTTGCCCGCTGCCAGGCTCTGGTGCAGTTTGGTCTATTAAAAGGCACAATAGACTTCCATCCAGCTCGCACTTCGCACTCTCTCTGTCTCTGTCTCTTTGGTCTGTGCTGTCAGCCGGGCCCATGCAAAACATGTTTGCCCAGCCAGAAGCAGCCGCTGTCATGGCTGACTTCCGTTGGCCAGGCCAGTCATGGCCAAAGGCAACCAGTTCCTTTCTTCACTCAAACTGTTTGCCGTTTAGTTTCGCATAAAGCGTAGACCCTGTAAAGCGCATAAATCTTTGTTGGCACTAGCTCACTTCAGGGCCTCGTTCCTATGCGGCTGCAGTTGCTTTGGCGTCTTGTTTGTTGCACGTTTCATTTGTCAAAAAGGTGCATGAATTTTATTGCCGGCACAGAGAGAGCGAGATATGGGAAATCGGAGCTGTTCCGCCTGTGGTTAAATTTAAGTGAAGTCTCCCAGGAGCAGCATGAATGGGGCAATAATTCGTGAATTGGATCACCTGGCTTCAATTGGCAAGCGTATGGCAACAATACTCGACTAGTAGATATCCTATACTCACGACAGCAACAGTTGAAACGTTCTAGAAGTTTATTCACAGTAATGATGTAAATGCAAATTGAATAGCGCGTTCAAAATCTAATTTTTAAATAATGGGCAATGGAAAAATCCAGTTGTTGATTCATCGAAAATTTCATTACCGATTTTTCACGAAAATCGATTTATTCTACTCGATTAATCGGCAAAAGAGAATCAAATTAAAATCGATAGTTCAAAAACCCAATCATCGATGTTTTTCGAATTTTGCATCATATTTTGTCGCATACTTTTAGGCCGAAACAGTCAGAATTGTTTTATAAAGCGTAGATCAGCATAGACACAAACCGCGCTGCGGTTGCGACGAGCATACTGCAGTTGAAGAGCCACTGTGCTGAAAATAAGTGCAGCATTATTATGTTGCACACGTTTAGGCCGAATAATCAAATTGTGCTAATGAGAAAAATGTCAATGACAGGCAGCCTTCTCTTTCTTAACTGTTGACATTCTAACTAATAGCATTCTTTCGACTTGTCTAGTTATTGCAATTAAGAAATGGCTAAGTCTAGGTTTAATGCCAGCACTGGTCGACAATCGCGTAGTCTACATTCTTTATTCTACGCCTCACATCACTGTGCAACAGTTAGGGCCAACTGTTATAAATATAGCACATATCACCATTGCGTAAAATATAACAACTGAAATATTTCGTAGCATACTCTTAGGCTGCTGAGGAAAATTTGAAAGTATTACTTTGTAGTACTTTGTTTGACAATTCAAAGTAAGTTTTATTTCCTTGTGGCCAGGAATTAATATCGGTCCGTACCGAAACCAGTAGTTAATATTAATGTTACAGTTTTAGTACTAGACTTAACAGGTTAATATCTGTTCCTGTTTAATTCCCTCGCAATTGTTAACTAAATTCAAGAATTGTCGCAAATAAACTTGAATTCTGTGATGCAAGTTTGCGCCCAAGTAAAAAGTATAAGCAGCCGCGCCTTGTCGTTAATCATAATAGGAAACGATAATCTGCATATGCAGATTCACCAGCCATTGTGAATCCCTTCTTATCCAGTCTCACAGTTGTGGCCTTATAGTGCCACCAAAATCAAATTAAGCAAAATTAAATGCAACAACAAACAGACAACAGAACAATAACGACGCGAGTACAGACTATGTATGAGCATACAGGATATGATTCCTTTATTTTATTTTATTTTTTTGGCAAGCACACAACATATGCGTCCCGTTGACAAATAAAGTTTACAGATATGTGCAAAAAACAAACAAGGAGCGGGAAGAGCGACACACATAGAGAGACAGATGGGTAACGCACACGAGTAAACAATGGAGAGCTAGATGGGTTGAAGGGGTGGAAGGGGAGACTTGGGGGAGTGGCAACTCCAGGCATGGAGCACCAGCACCAAGAAGCGAACATGAAGCACGGAGCACTGCTAATGTACACAGACAACAACTCCCCAATGAAATAGTTTATGGTAAACCGCAATGCGAAAAATGTCACCTCTTGGCAAAAATGAGCAAAGCCAAAGGGCGGGCGAGATTCATACAGACAGAGACAGAGATGGAGACAGACCAAGATAGGAAGGGAAAGGGACGGAGAGAAATGGCCAAACAAGTGCGGAAGTTGTTTGCGGAGCTGGCAAAAGGCAAAACGGAAGCGGCCTATTGGGCAATGGCGGCGCCACAAGCGGAAATGAGCCAACTTGGCTGCCACATGAGGCGCTTTCCCTGGCGCGAAGTCAAACACTAGACGGATGACAATTTAGACTTGATCTTTAATAAGTTTGCATTGTTACACTTAAACTAGAAATTGACTTAACCAACTATTTATAAGCTCCCTGAGTTTTAGCACCTGTAAGATTTTTCGGAACAAAATTACCAAAGAAATATTCCATGATTTTCTATGGGCCACGCAGCGGTGGCTCTGTAAATTGTTCATTTTGGGCATCACATCGTTTAGCATCTGCTGCCGTGGGCACCACATCCTTGGCCAACTCCAACAACTTGTCTAGCGGACACTGGAAATCGCAGCCCGGAACCGTCAACTTTTCAGCCGGCGCCTTTGGGTTATTACGGAAATAGATCTCCACCCAGTAATCACCGGTCTCTTTGTTCTTGTGCAGCTCGAACAGTGCCATGACCGAGTATCGCGGCAGTTGGCGTTCCCAGATCTTCAGGGCAGACAGCACGTTGACCACAGTCGAGTCGTGGCCCGTGTAGATGAAGAGTTTCCGCTTGTCGGGCTTCAGGGTTTCGTTGCGCTTCTGCTGCATTTCGTCGAACATCTTTTTGAGGAACGGACCCCCCTTGATCTTCTGCATCTCCGGCGTATACACATTATACACATAACTTTGTTCGGTTAGGAATTGCATTTTCTCAGGGAAATATGCCTTAGTCCAATCGGGTAGATCCAGTCCCCATTCCTGTTCGGCAAGCAATGTGAGGTATAACGATTGTACATCTTCGGGCTCGTTGAAACTGAGACCGGTATGGGTTGCCAGCTCCTTGAACATGTCCAAATAAGGCGCAATTTCCGCCTTAACTTCGGGCCTTTCGTAAACCTCGTGCAGAGCTTCGAAATAGCGAGGACAAGGCGTGCGAACGAGCAACAACTGTGTAAGACAGAGAAGCAATCAATTTTTATTAAACAAATGTTGTTAACAACAATGCAATAAAAATAGAAAAAGCCCAACACAAGGTTTAAATTAAATAAATACAGCTACGATTATATATTTATCGATGTGGGCTAAATAAATATGCAAACAAAAACCTACATACATGACAAATTTGGAATATAATTATCTTGTTGTTGAAAGTTCATATCAATAAAAGGGTTCAATTAGCGAGTGTTTTAAAAAGTAATTAAAAATTTAATACTTGAATACATATAATAAGTATAAAGAAAAGAAAGCTTAATTGCAGTTGATTAAAATATGAGAAACATAAGTTAAAAGGAAATATACGTCAAGTATGTAATAAACTCAAAAATTTAATAATCAAATAGCAGAGAAGATAAATCCTCTCTTATTTATATGCACACATTAAAATACAGTAGACAAATATATGTCAGACTAGATAAACTTTAAATATCAGAGCTGGTTAGCGAGTAAATAAATATTGAATTCAAATAAATACGTAAAAGATACCAAAATAAATAAAGAATAAAGAATTAAAATGCAAGTTAAATGAAAAACGAATAATGAATGAATGAATGAATGAATGAAACATGATATGCAAATTTATCAATTGAAATTCCAATTAAAATGTCAATTGAAACTAATGTTGAATATTAAACTAGAAGTTAAAATATTAAACATCATATGTTACACTTCGGGATTGGTGGGTTAAATTTGTTTCTAGCTTGTTGTTGGCAAAACTGAAATCGAGTAAGGCCTTCGGTTTGTATTGGCGATAAGGCGAAATAAGGTATAAATCAATTTGAAGTGATGATGCCATCATTATTGATGGGATTGACGTACCGTATCCTCGTTCAGCTCCTGGGAGTAGACTGGAATGGGCTGCCAATTGTACTTGCTGTTCCACTCCATGGACGTGCCCTTCGGTGGGAAGAAGCTGGCCAGAACCGTTTGCATGGTCATGTGTGTGCGTGACACGCCCGTTGCCTGTGCGTGCACCAACTGTATGCGGTAGATGTGGACCGAAACGGAAACGAGGGAAGCGAAAAAGATGAATTGAGTGATGAGGCAAGCGCGCTTGAGCTTTGCAATTTGTAAACGTCCGCACTATCAGACACCCATCCGTCCGGCGGTTCGTTCGGAACGAGAACGAGAGCGGCATCAACGGAACAGGAAAGGGTATCTGGTGGTTCGTTAGCGTTGGGTTACTCACATCGGGACTGTAGTAGGGTGCCAGAAATTTGCCATAACGCTTACGCAGCCAAGTCCCAATGTTGAACAGCTCGCGTTTGCCATTCTGAGCGTTGATTTATTACATGGCGTGGGCGGATGGCACGTGAGACAACAGCCGGAGAATCCACAAAATAGAAACACCAGAGAGAAACACAAGAAAGAAAACGGAGATAGTGAAGAGAACGAGAGAGAGAGAGAGCGGGAGAGATAAATAGAGATAAAGACATGTAGCAACGTTATAAAATAATAAATGCCTTGCATTTTTGCAATTGCATAAACATATGCATGTGTATATGTTAATGCAACACACAACATGCCCCCCATTTCCCCGCTCCACACCAAGTGCCTTCCCCCTTCCATATTCCCCGTCCTTTGTCATGACAAACATTTGCATTTCAATTTATTTAAATGCTTTGCTGTGCGGTTTTCGGGTTGAACGGGAAGCTGGTAGATTCCCTTCTTTCTCCTCCTCCTGTTTTCTCCTCTTTTTTTGCGATTTTTTTGGGCAAAAGTTTTGCTGCAACTTGTTCTCTACTCACATTTGTTACTTGTCCCCAGCCAAATGGATAGTAGGTTTCATTTACATAGGGATCCCTTGGATATGTGTCCGCCGGTGTGCGTGGTCCATGTCGGAAAACCTGCAAATTTTCCAAATATATGCAGTGTTAGTTACGAGCTTTCCTTTTTTTTCCCATTCGCTCGTTGCTTTAATTAGTTCAATGTGATAATGACAGTAGCTTAAAATTTCCTTTTAAACACTATCTAATTTTATCTTTGTTAAAAAGTTGTTAAAATATCATGGAAATTATGTTCTAGTCTCAGTATATGCAATTATGCGCTTTTAAAGCTGCTTTATATGTGTAAAAAGGGCTCTAAGGTAAAAGTATTTAAAGCGAGGATAAATCATAATAACATAAGCTGAAAACTCAACTCAAACTTTGGGTAAGTCTGTCAGAGCTTTGCTAAAAATGTAAAACCTAGAGAAAGTAATTTTAAAACTCATCTAGATGCTTTCATGTGATTACCTCTTAACTTTTTTATGGGGAATAAAGGCAATGTTTATACTATATGACTAAATGGCAATATATATTTATATATAATTATAATAACCGTCAAATAAGAATATAGGTACATTTCTCGCTCTCTTAAAGTTACTATAAATAAAGTAATCATTATTTACGCTTATTATTATTATTATTATAGTCTTATTGAAGCTTTAAAGCTAGTGTCTAGTAAATATTTTAAACTTCAACGACAACGACTGCAATAGGAATTACAAATTTCCAACTCGCACGCGACTCTGATAAGAAACAACGACAACAACGCGTTCGTGTGACCCGCACAACAGAAAGAAAGAAAGAAATCAAACATGTGCTGCCAGCACCGATCTCAGACCGATTCAGTACCAGGCCAACTTTGCTCTGGTCATGCACGTTTTGGCAGCATTACAATTAGAGACTTGCGGAAGTTTTTCCAGCAGCATTTGTGATTCGATTTGAGCTGCGCGTGGCCAGTTTGCTGATAAGCAAATGCCTTACCTCACATCGTCTCCCCCTGCCACCCGCCCGCTTAGGCTGAAGGTCGACAGCCCTGGACTAGACTGAACGAACTATCAATAAAATAGGTTTCCAGTGCATCAATATTTAGCTTTAAGCTTGTTGAAAATATAAAAATACATTTATATAATAAAAGTGCGTCGCAGTTTTTGGACTGACCATTTGAAATGCCTCTAGACTGGTTTGTTTTTTTGCGGCCTTTTGCAGTTTGGCTTGTTGAACCGAACCGAGTAGCTTTAATTGTAATTAGGCCTGTAGCCGGTTTTAAATCAGTTTGTATTGTTTTTCTTGGTATTTTAGCAATGATGACTCATATTACTGATTTATGATCAAGCTTTAAGTCTTAATTTAGATACAATTATTATATAGCGAATTGAATTTGACTCTTTTTCGAAAGTTTTATAAAAGAAGTGGAGCAGTTTCGGAATTATTTTTTATAATTTTATTTAATTTAAATAACATTAATAGGTTTTTCAACAGAGTGCCTTAAGTGAAGAGAGATCTTCATCTATAGTTGTAGGCATATCGTCTTATCTATCTTAGTCTTTATATCAATGTTTACCTCTGTCTTCATACATATTTTGGGTCATGTTGTTTTCGTACATCAATCTAAACTACGCATTATCTATCTTTATCATGTACTTTACGAAGGGAAAAATCCCTATGCGCCTGAACTTAATAGTCACGACACTGTTGGATGCAGCTTAAATTAAGTTACTAATTAAACAAGTAGTAATCACTGACAGTCTGACTATGCACAATATATATTATACATTTTTTTTTTTGTTATTCTATAGAGATTTAATCAGTGCACTATTCTATAAATAGCATAAAATACAAGCTTGATCAAATTAAATGTCAATAGAAGCAGCTGCTGTAAAACACAATTCACTTGTCACGCTGTTTGCTTTTAGCTCAGATATTAAACTCTTATCTAACTTTACACTGACTTGATAATACAACCTTCTACCGTAGAGTTCGAATCGCCTTCACTTTCCGTTCCGATGATACATATTTAATGGGAATACTCGAACTTACATATAAGCTCTCTTATCGTTCGACATTCGTCTATGCTCATTGCTCGCAGCGTACTAAATTAATATAATGCCATGCTATAATTAAACACTAAGCTACACTGTGCTGCACAAAACTGGGCATAAGGGGAACAAATTGCGAAATTTAACAATATACGTCAGGCATTTATCAGAATAATGTTCTTTTATCGTTTAAGCTATGTAAATGGCATTCACTTTCAATGTCAACTTTACAAATTTAGTGGCAGTTCAATTTGTGTTTTATCAGCTGCTTTTATATTATGGTTCATATAAAACGTTATGATCATGCGCACTCAAAATGTTGTGTGTTCTTGGCATTCAAAAATGACTTATCGGGCTAAAATGGAACTTAATTTTATATTAAGACTTTGGCTGAATTCATATGTCTATAAATGGGAGAAGAATTAATAAACATTTTAGCTATAAACTTCATCTTGTTTACAATATATTTTGATATATATAATATATATATAAATATATAAATTATATTTATTAGCTCAAAAGAAAACATTGGATATTTTTAAAGTGCAGGGTATAATTAAAAACATATATTTCATTCAAAATCGTTAAAAGAACGACTTAGACATCACAATTTTCGTTAATAACACTGTTTCCAGATACTTGTCCAATTTAGTGTTCCACTTACATTAAAGTTACATCTTTTATGATTTTCTCATACCTAAAATGTGACACTTTCCATTATTTTTAAGGTAAATATTTATTTTTGTTATATATAAAGCTCTACCATTTAAACAAGATCAATTACAGGAACAATCCATTACCAACACTTTTATAAACAATACTAAACTAATTGTTTACCGACACTTTCACTACCAATTATAATTTTGACAATATCAATAAATGTTTATTAACAAATTGTCATTTCACTAACAGCAATAATTGTTTGCCAACACTTTAATTAACACTTAGCGTAACTCAAAAAATATTATAAACTCCCTGCAGCACAGTGTAATGAGCACAGCTGTTTTGAGGTAGTCGATTTAATGCCATTCGGTTTTCAGTGTTCGCTGTTCGTTCGATTGTGCCATCGGCTCACGGACTTACCACATGCAACAGCTCAAGCGTAGACTCATCGGTGCCGGAATCGGTGATCTTGCTCGAGATGACCGTGGAGTGTGTAAAGCACAAGATCAGCAACGCCAATGCAATTAAGCCGCCCGTCATCGCTAGACAATGCCTTCTAGTGAAATGCGAACGCGGCATTTTTGTAGACCCGCTTTATATGGACTTGGATTAGCCAGTGCTTGGGCTGGGGCTTCGGTTTGGGGTCGGGGGGCTTGCCGTTTTTTATTGTATGTATATTTGCTTGGCGCTTATTTCGGAGCGGGAACGTTTACACGGTCTGAACGACCACAAAACACAAATCAAAAGAAACACAGACAACTTGAATTTTGGTTTTTTTTATTGTTTTTAGTATTGTTTCGTGGTTTTTTTGCGTGCTTCGTTTTTTCGGCGTTTTTAATTATGCTGCTCATAAAACAAGAATCAACAACAACAACAACCAAATTGACAAATTAAAATTAAAAACAAAACCAAAACTGATTGTTTTTAATTTGCCAAGTCGTAACGAAACAGGTTTTGATGGTGCCTTTCTTTCATTGGCATTTGTATTCAAGTATTTCGAGCTCTATTTATCTTAATTTCTATTATCATCAATACAAGAACAAATACAAACACAATTGTATTTATTTGTCTTTGGCAAAATGAAGTCTCTAATGATAATAATCATAATGTAATTTGATGAGACGCGTAATATTTTCAGTTTTCGACGAACTGTGATAAGCGAATAACCCGATAGCAAAGAACCGGATAACGGATAGCTCAGCTGTTCAGCGGAACACTTACGCCGTACTGTCTCGATTCGATGCCCACGGAACGATGTCCACACCCGACAGACCTGACGAACCGGACAGACCTTCTTTATAAAAACATATGTCTTTTATCGTTTCATTATCGCAAAATGCTTTCGTCACCGTCGACGCATTTGACTATTATTATTATTATTTGTATTCGGATTGTTATTGTTACTCTTCGTAGTCGTTGTTGTTGTTGTTGTTGTCGAGTGAGTCTATTGTGTGTTGCGTTGTCCGTAACTGATCGTACATTGAGCAGTCGCCACAACAATGCTCCAACATTTGAGGCGTTTTAAATCGCGAACGCGTTTTACATACACACATTTAAAAGCAACACACACACACAGAAACACACACACACACACTCAAACACTCACACACTCACACTCACATTGCGGTCTTCTTTGGCGCCTCCTTAATTTATGGTCAACGAAATTCGTCACCGGATTCGGATTCTCTGGCAGCCGGCTGTAATAAATCTCAGCAGGTGTATTGTTGCTTTATCGAACTTATGTTAATTACTTATTATGCATGTTGTTGTTGTTGTTGTTGTGTTGTGTTGCATTTAATGGCTGTCAACGTTGTAAAATTGCCGAATTTAAATTTACATGTCGCTTTTTATAACGCACGGAAGTTGTTCCTGTCCTTTTATGGCTTATATATAATTAATATTTGTTTAAAACACGGAAAGCTTCAAATTCCAACTGCCTGGCTTAAAATCAACTACCGTAAGTTTTATAAAAATCTGTAGCAAATCTATCATTCAACTGGTATTCGTGTATTAAACGGGTAGATTGAGAAATGTTTGATACATAGTGCTTAAAATACTCAAACAGTTTAAGAAATTATTACATATATTTTAAAAACCAATTAGTTATTAAAATATTGAAATAATATAATAGAATTTTCATATGTATAATAGTATATTGCTTATGATTGTTCAAAGTACTGGAAACATGTGATAATTCTAAATTTTCCCTATATTTATATTTATAATTTCAGTTTCGGTTTCAAAAAAGTAGAATCTTTTATTTATCTTGTGTTAAGATATACATTTGTTTAACTTTCACATTTGCTAAATATTGTAATACATAAGCTAATCAAATATTTCAAGGTATATCAGATATATCGTTTGTTTACTATATGTTTTCAACCGCATAAATACCCATATTATTTTCATTTATTTTATGCTGTACTCTTCAACTATTTTACTACTATACTACTTGTTATCTTATCTTGAAAAACTTATCAAACATTCTGCAAAACATTTGCCGTGGTTGCGGAATCGATTGAAACTTGGATATGACGCATGTAGTATAGTGCTTGATAAAACTCTTCGAACTACCTTCTGGTATAACTTATAGTGCAAAAATACACGCACAGTGATTATCAGATTAGCCTGTGTTGTTTTAGTGGCGTGCAAATCAATCAAATGTCAGTCATAAGTACAGCTCTCTTATATAAGATCAAATTGAATTAGACTTGTTGTTAAGGGTATATTTAGAATTTAATAACTATTATTACTGGATTAGGCTTAAAGTGTTTTACTAATGATAGCTAATTCGAGATCCATCACTGGTTCCCTTGGCAACACAGAGTTGCTCGTGGGATGCATCGGGCAATACATTCTTGGTCAGCTCTAAGAGCTTCTCAATGGGGCACTGTTTATCGCAGCCGGGCACCTGCAGCAGCTTTGGCTTCTTGTTCGGATCGTTCTGGAAGTAAATTTCCACAAAGTGCTCCCCGGTGTCCTTGCGTTTGTGGAGTTCAAAGGCAATCAGAGCAGAGAAACGTGGCATTTGCGTTCCCCAGACATCCAGGGCATTCAGCACATTCGATACGGACCAATCGTGTGCACAGTAAACGTACATTTTCCTGCCAGCTGGATCTAGATTTCCAGAGATCTTGGATTGCATTTGCTTGTACATGTCATCGAGAAAGAAGCCGCCTTTTAGCTTGCGCAGCTCCGTTGTATAAGCGTCATATGTATACGATTTTTCCGCCAGGGGACGCATCTTGTCGGGATAATAGTCCTTGGTCCACTCGGGCAACTCCAGACCATATGCCTGCTGCGATAGCAGCGAGATGAAGATATTGGTCACATCATGTGAATAGCTCACATTGAGACCTGTCAAATGCGACAGATCCTGCATAAGCTGCGAGTTCTCCTCATGCAACGCCACAACCTCCGGTAGATGCATTACCTCCCAAACTGCCTCGTCGTAGCGGGGACAGGGCACATTTTGCCGCAACCTCTGTAATATATTTTGTATATGAGAATATTGGTTACAACACTTTGTTGTGCTATCCTTACAGTATCAGTCGCTTCGGGCTCGGTGTACATTGCAATTGGCTGCCAGTTCAGCATCATATTCCACTCCAAGGGCGTATTCTCCGGCGGAAACATTCCCGCCAGCACCGTCTGCAGGGACATTGTGGTGCGGGATGACTGCGTGGCCTGTGCGTGCAACGTCTGTTAAATAGTTTAATATCAATTAGTCGTAGACCCAGCTCTAATGTACAATTAAACTTACATTGGGTTGATAATAGGACGGCAGAAAGTCCTTATACCGCATGCGTAGCTGTTTGCCAATCTTATAGAGCTCTACTTTGGCAGCCTGTTGGAAGTGCAATTGCAGAGTTATATTAATGTTTATAGGAGATATAAAAAATGACTTACATTGGTAAGTTGTCCCCAGCCGTAGGGCTCGTAAGTGTTGTTTAAATGAGGATCCTTGGGAAATGTGGAAACAGGCGTGCGTGGACCATGACGAAACAGCTGTGAGAGTTAAATAATAAGAGCAAAAATGTTTAGGAATATTCCTTTACTTTTCTCATCTAGTGCCAAAAGAATTTACAAGTTTTTATCCACTGTGGCCATTACAA
Source organism: Drosophila histrio (assembly GCA_958299025.2). NCBI lineage: Eukaryota > Metazoa > Arthropoda > Insecta > Diptera > Drosophilidae > Drosophila > Drosophila histrio. The sequence continues at coordinate 9,420,998 of OY729166.1, read as the reverse complement.
ACGGACAATAAACGTATACTGTTTAACATATTATATAATACATAAAAGGTCAATGACCAAATAAGCTAAATTTGTATATCCAATATATAATAGAATTGTCATGCTTTCCAACTTAATACAAGGTCTAATCAATTAAAGCAACAGCGACTAGCGCTACTTGTTTTAGTATCTCATTAATATTGTTTCTTTATGGCATTGCACATATCAATGCAATTAGGCAAATGTTAAAATATTCGCCATAAACTCTTGTATTTTCTGGGTGTACCGGTTCTTTTGGCATAATAATTAACTGCTTTATTAAGTATACGTAGTGTGGCCTAAACTGGTCTAATTAAAGTACAAATACCGTAGTCACTTTATAGCGTAATTGTGTATTAGCATATGATAGTATAGTATTATATATATTAGTATACGATATAGCAGAATGTATAGGATATTTCCTAACAATGTTCTCTCGCTGAGAGCACTGTTAGACATAGATTTTGGGAGAATATATTTAATTGAAATATTTTAACACACACATATTCTATCAGGCTATATTTTAAAATAGTGAACAGTGCCGCTTTTATTCATCTAAGTCACTCTTAGTTGTATTAAAATAATTAATCTTTTATTTAAGAGTATGCAATAATATCTAGGCTAAGTTCCAAAATTAATTACGCTACATTTTCACGTGCGTTAATCACAAACCCAAAATTGTTTAATTATTCACATTAGTCAATTAGCTCATAAAAGAAAATTCAAGCAGAAACACATTTCATAATTTTATGGTCTACTGATTGTGGGAAATTATTCTTTAATACAATTTTTGTGCCACTTTGTATACGCGTGCAAAAATTGTTTGTTATGTTACCGTTTTTTCTTTTTAATATATTTATTTTTATTTATTTACCAAATGCACTAGTTCCATGGTTGATCCTGTGTCAGTCAACTCATCCTGTTGGTGCTTCTCAGGTACAATGGCTCCATTTGCGAGTAGGCAACACCCGAAACATATGAACAACCTGCCGATTCTATTGGCGAACATTTTGCAGAGCGTTCAACTTCGCGTACTTCCAACTACGTTGAGACTCACGCGTCTAGTGACTTTTAAGTGGCGATTATGTAGAATAAATTCGCGAGAATTGAGAGTATATTTGCGTAATCTTCAACGAACTGAGTGACGTTGTTCAGTTTCTACAATGGTGATCATTCGCAAATAGAGAAAAAAAACCTTTAATAATACCCGAAATTAAATATAATTTACTCGAACTAAGAGAACACACACAATGAGAGAATTATCCGAAAAATAAATAGAAATAAAAACACAGGCAATACACTTTATTTTTATGTTTACTTTATTGTGATTCTCCCGCCAATTCACGGCCAGCTGCCACTGTCTAATACTGAGTTCTCTGAGTGCAAGCAACAAGTTGTTTAGCATGTCTATTGTCATAATTTTATTTTAATTTTATTGCTGATCGATTGGACGTGGCGGTGGTTCCACGAAATCATCATTACGAGGGCGACAACGTTGCTCCATGGGCTCATTGGGCAACACAGACTCGCTGAGTTCGATGAGGCGACTCAGTGGACACTGCAATTCGCAGTCGGCCAGTTTCAACTGTTCCAGGCAGCCGAATTCATCGTTGCGCAGAAATATCTGTGGAGAATGTTAACCCAATCAAATGAGATCGTATATATATCGTATTTACACAATTCCTTTACCTCTACATAGTATTCGCCTGTCTGGCGATTCTGATGCGTCTCGAAGATGGCCATAACGGCGAAGCGCGGCATTTGACGCTTCCAAATGCCTAGGGCGGAGAGTATATTACCTACGGTCCAATCGTGTCCCGTATAGATGAACATGCCGCGATCCTTGGGCCTCAGGCTGCCCGCCTGTTTCGCCAGCATTTCATCGTACATCTTGCGCAAAAATGGTCCGCCTTTGATCTTCTGCATCTCGGGCGTATACGCATTATAGACATAGCTTTGCTCGGCCAAAAACTGCATGCGTTCCGGAAAATAATCCTTGGCCCAGACAGGTAATTTGTAGCCAAACTCCTGTTCGGCCAGCAGCGTAATATACAGTGAGTTAACATCCTCGGCATTGCGCATAGGCATTCCTGTCAAATTGCTCAGTTCTCTGAGCATATCGGCAAAGGGTTCCTGTTCGGCAATCACCTCTGGCAGCTTGAACACCTCGTCCCGCGCCTCAAAGTAACGTGGACATGGCGTTCGCACCAGCAACAGCTGTTAAATGGAGACTTCACTTTATGCTGCTGCCACTTTATATGCCTGATTTGATTTATTCTTACCGAATCCTGCTCCAGTGGCTCAGATACTATGGGAATGGGCTGCCAGTTGAGTTGCCGATTCCATTCCATGGCTGTGCCCCGCGGCTCAAACATGCTGGCCAATGTAGTTTGCAGTGACATCAGAGCTCGAGGAGATGCTGTAGCTTGAGCATGAAGTCTCTGCATAAGAATGCGATACACATAATGTTTAAGTCTTAACCCTGCAGTGTATAACTTACGTCGGGTCTATAGAACGGTCCCATGAAGTCGCCGTAGCGACGATGCAGCCAGCGACCCATATCGAAGAGTTCCTTCTTGCCGCGCTGCAAGAGATGAGCAACATTGGATTTACATTAAATTAAGGTATTTGAGATTAATAACATTAAGGTATTCAATAAATTATGAATAGTAAATTAAATTAAGTAAGTAAGAAAGTAAATTGTTTCTGCCTACAGCTTATAAAATAAAGAATGATTTCTTAAAAATGTCACTCTTGAATTAAAAATGTATATGTACATTTTATGCGTTTTGAACCTATACCATCACTGAGCATCGTGACAGCAGAAAGAAAACAACAAATGCGACACATTTTTGACATACTACAAGTAAGTCTGTCTCTGTGGTGCCTTCTAAATTAATATTGAAATCAATTCAATTGATGAATGTCACATAAATGATGAGCTAATTAGCTGTTAGTTGAAAACAAGGGTATAATAACTGTCTGTTTCAAAGGTAGGCTTTGGGAGACAAGTGCAAGTACTGTGTTAAGTTTACTCCACTTCCAGAATCTAACTGAGGAGTATTCCCTCATAATAATAGTGCTTTTTTATAAAGACTTGCAATAAAGTGTTGCTTGTTTTATTAAAGATTTTAGTATATATGTGTAATTAGAAAATAGTAACGAGACACTCAAAGAAGGCAATATAAATGCAATAATTCAATTTATATCTTGGTAAAATTTGATTACGGATTAATTCCGATACAAACATCTAAATACATTTAGAACAATTCCCTGATGTCAAAGTGTTGTTTCTTAATATACAATTCCCCTTATTTGTCTTATTTCATTTGACAACATTCTACTTAGTCCATTTCTAAATCGTATTCTTTTATAAATATCTATCATTCTGATGTGTTCAACCTTTGTTAGCTACTCACATTAGTAACATGTCCCCAACCGGTAGGCTTGAAGCTGTCCTTGATATAAGGATCATTGGGAAAGGTGTCGACGGGAGTTCGAATGCCATGTCTGAAGACAATATGGACCAGTTCGAGTGTGGAATTCGCTGTGTTTGGCCGCGTCTTGAAGCACTTGTTCACACGATGCGTCGCCCATGGCTGCTCCTTGGGCTCCACTTGACTAAAGACGCTGATGGCAACGATTGCCAGGACAGCACCAGCGACCAGGGCGCTCATTGTGACTATTTGTTTACGCGAACAGCCACCGAATATCATTTTGATGATGTTGTCTCTTATATAAGTATCCCGAAATTTGGGGCTAAATCAAACCCAAGCGGAAGCGAAACTTTAACGTTGACAACAAATAAAACTGGCAACAACAAGAGTCGTAAGTATCGTAAAACGTGATTTCTGATGCGAACACTGTTACTGTAATACTACTCGTCGAGTACTTGTTCGTTATTCGATGTACTCGAACTCGTACCCGTAATGGACTTGTCAACGGATTGTGTCAACGTTTCGGGATCGTTTGCGTTTGCGATTGCGATTGCGATAGAGTTTGGCGCGTGCATTTGCCAACGCGGCTGAGACTCAAATAAAACCTAGACAAGTGGATGCGGAGAACTTAAAACGAGATAAATCAACGCCCGATTACTTTGTTGTTATTGTTATTGTTGTTATTATTGTTGTTGTTGCGTCAGTGGTGAGACATTGAGGGGAGTTGCCGTGAGTAACTCGTCTAACTGTGAATACGAGCACGGACAGCTGACTTTCCAGTGAACTATCGGGCTTAAAGCTGAATCAATTAATTGGTAATTTCGCTCAAATCTACAATTATTTTAGTTGCGGGTCTTCGAAGCAATGAAATAACGTCCTGGAAAATTCATATCTCAGCTCTATTTTTAGCCCAACTCAACCAGTTTGACATTTCTTTCGTCTTTCAAATGCATTGTTGTTAATCAAATTACTGAAATTTATTAAAATTTGGCAGATATTTCACAATTAGTTTATAATAGCCGTACCAGTTCAAAGTGGTTTCACTGTGCACTGGAACCAGACGCGATTATTTGATTATGAGAAGTTTTTTGTTGTTTAGCAAATGAGTGCAAATTATTTTAATGATGTTTGAAACAATCACACATATTCATATTGTCTGTGGGAAATTGATCTCTTGCAAATTATGGCAGTTAATTAATCTGAATAACGAAGAATCCAGATTCTGATTATTGATGGCGTGCACTTCTGGGAAGATAACATTGATCAATGCGGCAATAAGTGTTTAATGCGATTGCTAGCTGGATTTACCCAGCTGATGGAAAACAAAGAAGCATCAAACTAATATTGTGCATGAGATTTCCGATTGTAGAAGTGTCATTTTAGATTAGCGATTGGCTCTTTGCATATAGATTATTAAATGGGCTTGTTGGCAACTGAATTAAACTTTCCCACTCTTAATTTCTACCTAAACTACGTGTGGGTTTATTTTCGCAATTTTTTGAAAGTGATTGGAAGTACTATAAACAATTTAATATAAAGATAAGCGAGAAAAATCATAGATTTATTTACTTGTTGTTGGTGACATGCCACTTTATAACTTTTCCCTAACAAATGCTTATCTCAAGTTATGTTTTTGTAGATAATATGATATTTCTTTTCTGTTTGGACAAAGATAAGGTTAATACACAGCTTAACTTAAGTTTTAAAATGTCTATTTGTAGTCGGTTAGCCCGTTACCATAACATAAATATTATATTTCTTTTAATTATCGAATAAATGCGAGTTTATTAAATGCATTTTCCTCTGCTTATATTTTCCTCATATTTGAAGTTAAATGCCAACACATTTCGGTATTAACCCACATCACGCAAATATCAAACAAACGCCAGAAATACCAATAAAAATAAAACAGACAAAATAAAAAAATACTTGTGTTATTTTGCGCTAATTATTTGGTTGTGTACAAGTTTTTTGTACTCTATTGACACTGAGCTGCAGTCATAATTATCTGTGTGTGTCGGTTTGTGCATTGTTTAAACAAGTTGTTTGGCTTTTTTTTTGTGGCTGCCATAACAATTAGACGCGCTGGCAAATAAAAGAGTGATATATATGGTTTTTAGTTTATTGTATTACTCAATGTAATACCCTCTAACCATAAGAGTTGTGATAACAGACTAAGAGACTATGAACCTTATTTTCCCTGCAAAAGACTTAAATTTTACAGATAAGACTATAATATTTGAAATTCCCTACAGGGTATCTCGTCTTCGAGCACTATACAACAAATTGGTCTAAGTTAATCGGCTGCTAATGCCATAATAGTAGGTGTAGTAAACAAAGTTAACAGAGAGGTTTTGCAGGGTATTTTAAGGTCGATCATTGAATTATTTCTCTTTATTCTATGACCATTTAGTGTCGCGTTTTTGCGTGGTTAATCAACATCCACCGGGTAAGCCAGTTGGCCTTTTAACACTCCATTTTCGAGAGGCTCTTAAAATGTTGTCGTCTTATCCAAAACCCAAGCTAATATACTCCCCCGGCCAACAAGCTCGTCTGTTGCTAACTTTTTACTAGCTAATTAATACTTAGCACCGTTACAATCTGTCAGATCTCAATGTCTTGTGTACATAGAACTTCCGAAATATGCAATTAGCTGTTGAGGAAAAAAAAACACGAAATTGCTCTGAATAACTCAAATTGGTGACAGAGACACTGGCGACAGCTATGGACTTGAACTTTTGTCTAGTTGCAGTTAGTAGTATTAGTTTAGTTTAGTTGATATATCTTGATAATTGACAGATTCAGGTAATTTTGAGGTAATTTATAACAGAAATATAAATCAACAACAGGAGATCAACAGATCAACAGATCAACAAAACTATGAAATTGACATTTGAATTGCGTCAGCTAAAAGGCGATAAGAATTTGATAGCCTTGTGGGAATTCTGAATCGAGAAATCGATAGAGAAAAAATCTGTTAAAATTATATTGAAGAAAACTGAAAGTTAAACTGAGAATTATGTTGTTTTAATTCAATTCAATAACAGCAGAAATTAATGAAAGTATTTGCAGGAAATATGGGCAATGTGTACATAAACTAATGGAAGAAAAAGTTAAAGTAAAGTACTCAAAATTAGCAGTTGTAATGGAATTTCCTTAGTAGAACAGCAAAGAGATAACTTTGTATTTCATGACTGACATCCTAAATATTCAGAACAATTTAAGCATTTCTTTTGCTTTCTTTCCCTACAATTGTCTCCTTTTTTGCTAACAATCACTAGTCACACCAATTGAACTTTAATCGCTGCTCGCTGTGACTTTTGTCATTGCTTTATCGTTTAGGCGACAACACATAGCAGCTCCACCTGCCACTCCCCTTACACACGCCCCCTTTTAAGAACATAAAAAAATAGAGACCCTGTCCAGGGGCTTCCAGTCGCGGACGTAATCCCCACATTCCGACATCCCAATTCGACGCGCGCTTTGTCTCATTGAATAGCCGCTGCCACGCCCACTTATAGCCCATTCATGCATCGTGTCAGTGTGTGTGTGTGTGTGTGTTTTGTATGGGTATTTAACTACGCGTGTTCGAATTTTTATGCGGGTCTGTTAGAATTTCAGCTATTTCAGCGAAAAGGAAATGAAAAAAAAAAAAGAAAAAAATGAAACACCGAAACTGGCGTAAAATTTGTCGTACAAATCTTTGAAATGGCTCCGCTGAGAACTATTTCAATGCGTCGAATCAATAAATTTTGCTAGGCAATCGCATCGTTTTGTCTGACAATTTGGCTAGCATGTTTTTTGGCTTTCATCTCCTTTGCCCCTTAGAGCATATGCCTGAGTCAATAGTTTGTCTGCCCTAATCGTAATTGCAGGGCTGATAAATATTAATGTCATGTGCGAAGATCCTGTGCCCGATGCGATTCTCATTCCTGGCTGTTTGTCTGTTTGCCTAATGGCAACGTTTTCCCATTTCCTTGTTTTTCTAATGTGCATTTTATGGCAACTTAGCACGTGGCCAGCCCACTTACTAGTTTCCTCGATTGCCACGTTCTCGCAGCCCGTTCCCAAAAGCAAACAACAAATACTCACGAGCATGTTATTTGTTTGCTTTTTACACTGACTACAAATAGCGCAGTGCCGTCAATTAAAGTGAAAGTCATGTTGTAAATTGTTATGTGAGCAGCTCATATTATTGACAGATAGGCAACAATATCAGTCGGACACGCGCTTGAAGCTTACACGAAAGAGATCTGATAATTGCTGTATCAACTGTTAATTAGTTTTATCACAGAATAAATAATGTATTTTTCTGAGAATTTAAGAAGGATATTAGGTCTCTTGGAAATGATGGCTCTTAAGCTAAGTTGAGTTGTTTAACTTGTTCTAAAGTGCTTATCAATACAATCAGCCACATGCTTGGAATATACACGAGCTTTTTCTGATAACAGCTTGAGTGATCAGGAAAATAAGATTCTACTAATAGAGCAATTTATTCATACGAGTTTCTCAGAAATGGGTTATTCTCTCGTATTTGCTATGATGGACATAAACCAATCTCTTCTGCCCAATTGTTCAAAGAGCTTATCAATACAAACAAGCTCGTTTGCCAACAAATAAGAGTAGGGCGATTAGGACGCTGCTGATTAGTTTCATTTCTAAGTATATAACATTATTATGTACTTAGTTTCACAACTGGAGAAATGTGACAATATAGTATGAAAGTTTTACTTGATACACTTAGTCTCAAGAAAGAACCGAACATGCTTTACGATTTCTTTAAAAGATTAATTAGCATCATTACATACCACAAACTTTATACGCATCTGTTATTCTTAAATATGATAGACACAATCCTGTCAGTTCAGACAATCGCAAATTAATGAGTTGATTTAACTTTTTGGCACAGGTTAATCGCGCTCATATCATGTGCTTCACAGCAAATTACAACAAATTATACACATAATTGCGCTTGGCCTAGCCACGCCCCCTCTAGCAAAAAACCGCCCAACATCAACAACACCGACGCATCAATGCAAAGTAAAATTGTGTGTAAAAAATGTGATAATTAACTTAAGTCCTCTGGGAAATGGCGGACGGGTTGTTGCCCGTCTCTCTCCTGGCTCATTGAATGCCTTACATACGAGTACGAGCGACCAAAGGGCTGTGCTTTTATGTGTTTATACATGTGCGAATAACGAATACGAGTATGAGTATATAAGTACTACATACTACATACATAAATACGAATACATAAACTCATTGTCAGTTAATTATGTAAAATGTCGGCGCGTATATTTTCATTTTATACCAACAGCAACAAACAGCAAAAATTGTATATGAAAAGGACTTTTCTTTCATTTGAGATCCACACGCGCTCAGATTTTCAACAGACTCATTTGCATTCATCCACAAACAAACATGTAGGTGTGCCATGTGAATTAGAGATGAGTATATCGTGATTAGTAGAACACATTGTTAAAATAAAAGTATTCATATTTACAAATAATATAAAACATTTAAAATGTGAAACATATTTTCAAGGATATCTTTTATTGAATTCATGAAATGCAAGTCCTCGTTTTCAGTTAATTTTTGTAATTGTTATAAAGCAAGCTATAATTTTATTAAATGCCTATTGAAATACGTAGTTCAGCTATCAGTATTTTATATAATTATGTTTGCTGTTTGAATTAATTATTTAGCTCATTAGATTGCAAAAAGAATTCACAAATACTTTAAAATTAATGTTTATATTCTACTTTTTGTAATTTAAATTTGAATGAGATATTTATAGACAGAAGTTAATGTTTATGAAGATCTGTATGAATAGCTAAATCAACATAAGTATAAACTAATCAGAATACTATATATAATATCTAATTCACATAAAATTAGATCAGAGTTTTTTTAATGGATATTTGATTAAATGTGGTATCTCACGGGATCATCTCTAGTCTGGCTGGCTAATTGTCACAGTGTTTTGTGGTGCTGCTCTTATTATTCTTATTACTGTTGTCGTTGTGGTTTTATAAATTTAAATGATGTTTACACAAGGCAGCTGTACAGGTGTCTGTCTCATTTGGGAGGTTTGAGGTTCGTTGGCCATGTAAGAGTTTCTGACTGTCTGTCATTTCGGTTTGCACATTTGACTTTCTTCATTTGCTTTGTTAATGAGCGTCTCATAATGCATATAATTAAAAACAACAACAATAGAGACATACACACACACACACATATCACACTCACGCACACAACACACAGACGTGGGGGAATGGGGGCAATTAGTAATTCTCGTTAGGCAAAGGTTTTTCCTTCCTGTTTTAGCCATCTTCCGTTTGGGATGCATGACAGTTGCTCTCTGTGATAATCCTTTATAAATAATGCATTAAATGTAGCTTTTGAGTAGAGAGAGAGAGAGAGAGAGAGAGAGTGAGTGAGAGTGAGAAACATAGAAAGCCGCTTTCTCTTGTCCTGTCGGAAGTCAAGCAAACGAGCCAGATCCTGAGCTGAGCTGAGCTCCATTTAATTCAATTTGCATAAAGTGCTTGGCATTTTATTAACCCACTAAATGTAATTTAGTGCCCGGCCAGAAACCTGAGTCCGGCCCAAGCCACACGCTTCAATTGCCCCGCTGATGAAGTGCCGACCAAACAACCTACCATCTTCTTACTGGCCCTAACCCCGTCTGAGCCCTATCCCTGGGGCTCTTGCCGGCCCCAATTATCGAAAGTCCGCAGCGCAGCTTTTGTTGATTTTGCCGACCTTGTGCCTAGTCGAGCGTTAAGTGGAGCACTTGTGGTGAGCCTAACGACGGATCCGGCTTCAGCCCTTAGCTTTTCTCGCTGCTGCATTTCAGCTAAGATTTTTACGTGGCTTTTATGCAAAATCGAGTCAAGTGTATCTTGGCCACTTGAGCTGACTGAGCTAAGTTGCTTGGCTTACCATTCAAAGTGCCCAATATGCCCATTAACAAATACCATAATGCAGCTAATGGTTCTTACCTGTGTTTCAGGTTGAATGGGTAAAATTAATGCTGGCTAAGGCTATTGCAACTGTGTGGAAATTACAGCAGAAGGGCGAAGAATCTTCAACTGAATTAGTACCGAAATCAAAACGAATTTAAACACTTTTTATTGCTAAATTGATTCAGCATCTAATCGTTTCATCTTGAAACTTGCAAAAGGATTAAATTCTCTTTAAAAATGTTATTCGTGTTTAAGCTATTAAGTTTGCTATTCTATTGTCTCAAAACTTATTATATGCCGAACTTTAATTATATACTCTCTAAAACGTATTCAATTTTCAACCTCAAACTGTCATTTAAATAAAAATATCTACAACGAAATGCGCATGAATGATGAGCACTGAAAAGTGACCATTATTTACCTTTATGTTTCTTGTACATCTCCAAAACTCCATATCTCTCGGTCGCTATCTATCACTCCGTCCACTTCTATATATCTGACACTATGCATCGCCAGTGCTCACACATCAACAATATGAAGATTAATGTTCACATAAACACTAATTGGTAACCGCACATGACTCTTATGACTTGACCTGGCCCCAAACTACTACACGGTTCTCTCATTTGGCTGCCTTTTCACGGCTTTTTGGACAGCTGAGTAATGCCACAAATTATGTGCCTAAGCCGAAGGCTTCTCTCTCACTAAACTGACAGTGTTTGCAAAAAAGTAAAGTCTGCTATCAAATACTTGAAGCGCAAAATATAAAACATAAAATATGATTAAGACATACAAATCCCAATACCCGAAATGGGAGAATAGAAATGGAATGCCAAAAGAAAGGAAAAGAAAAAGAAAATCACAGAAATATAGCCAACGTTAGCAGTTCAGACAGTCGAAGCGGCCAAAAGTAGGCTACACAAATTTGATATGATTGGTATTCGGTTTGGTTTATGAATTTGGGTGCCCAGGCAAAGGGCTAACGAAGCGAACGAAGGGATGAGTCTAACGGGAGGGAAATGTTGGCCCAAAAACTGACCGCTCATAAATTACAACAACATGCGGCAGCAACAACATGGCAATGAAATCAACGCATTTCGGGCTATACACAAATGAGCAAATATCAAAAGCTATAAAACCATTTAGTCAGATGAGCGTGAAATTTTTTTACAGAAATTTTGGCTCGGTTCTACGGTGGCTTTAAACAAACGATAAGCGTTCAGACCACAAATTTGGCAACAACTGTGCGACGTTTTATGAGCATGCCACGCCCACAGAGCACAACGCACAAGACGAGCAACAACAGCAACCCGTCGAGTTTTTGGGGCAGCGTTAAATAACATTTAAATAGTGGGACAACACGTACATGGCCAAGGGGTAGCCGACTGGGGAGGTGGAGGAGGAGGGGGAGTATCCAACTTGTGGCAAGAAAGATTTGCCAGCCACATCGGGTAGAGTTTTTGGCGGTTTCACTTGGCTCCTCGCCTGCGTGTTAAGCCTGTCCAGCTGCTGTTCTGGCCATGGCCAGGAATAACGCGCCTGCTGCCTGCTGCCTGGTGCCTGCTTATGATGCCAACAGGAATTAAATTTCATTTAATGTGTCGACAGCAGCGAAAACTTTGTGCACACACATGTGCTGGCCAACACATTTGATGATAACAAAAGCAGGTCAAAAGTGTGAGAGTCCGTCCACCCAAGTTCCCGCTCAAAGCGAAACCAAAATGCCACCCATCAAAGGAATTAGGTTGGTGCTGTTGTTGCCTGTGGCCAGGCTGCCAGAAAAATTATGATTATTTTGCACAATTAACCCAAATTATATATATTTATGTAGTGTAGTCTGAGATTCGCTCGAAGGTCGTCGTCGTCGTCGTCAACGGCGACGCTTTGTGGTCATTTAAGTGCTTTAATTGTGGGTAAACATCTGTTGTTATTACTGCAAAGGAAGAAACATAAACATTGCTAATGGGAATTGAGGAACTGCCGTAAAACGAGCCTTTGCGACTGCTGAGACTTTACAATTGTTACAAGCATTTGAGAGGCCTATGTGAGTGAGGTTTAAGTTTGGAAGAGCGAGCTGAAAGCGTGGGTACAAATCAAAGAATAAGGCTTAACTTAAGGGAAGCATTGCAATCGACAAGAGAGGTAAATAGCAAGTTTTCACTTAAGAACGAGAAAGAAGACTGCGTTATACGAAATATATATAAAGTCTGTCAAATAAATACATTCGAATATTAGCTACTTTCAAGTGGATATATATTTTATAATAATATGTTTATGAATCGTATTTTGAAGAATATGTAGGCAAAGCCCAAATTATGTTAAAGAGAACTCTAAGTTGTAGCTTCGAGCAACAAAATCCTAGTCAACGCTGAAATTAAGCACAATATAATAAAATATAAAAGTTTAATAACCTTATTACGGGTCCATGTAGAAACATGTGTATGCATATGTCTAAGTTTATTATTGCATAATTCGCTCAACTCGATTGCTGCAATTTATTTTTATGTCTAAGCCTTCGTTTTTATGGCACTCGACGAACCATATGCTTCCTCCCTCCCATCCCTCCTGGCTGACTTCTCTAGAGTTGATGCGACATTTAGCCCACTTTTACAGCTCGACCTCATTGCCAGCGATTTTCCGCTGTCCCAGGCGGCGTATGCGCAATATTTCAGCTTGCTTGTTGCTTGTTGCTAGCAGCATCTCTTGTGTCGCCGCCATCGTCATAATCATCACAATCATCATAATGATCAGCTCGTCATCTCTTCATTTCCATCATCATATTCACAACTTAACGTCCACTTCTCCGTCAAACAGGCCGTAAAGTGGCATTTCCGTTGTCGTTCTTCGTTGGTTCGTTTCGTTCGTAGCCTTTTCGTATGCCTTTTTGTATGCAGCATAAAATTAAATTATTTGTTGCATAAGCTGGGCAGCCACGCCTACTCCCCTGCCACTACAAAAGCAAACCAGCTATGCTGCAAAGTGCTAAGCCATGAGAAAGTGTGCACTTGAAGCGGCACAAGCCGCATGCTATATAACCCATGACCACGCCCACTTTTTCGGTAGGCAACTGTCGTTGCCGTTGCCGTTGTCGCTGTAGTTCTCGTTGTCGGCGGCAGCACATTATTATACTTTGAGCGGCTCCGAAATCAGGCAAAACTTTCCGTTTGGCCGCTGATGCTGTTGCGTCCTTTCTCCATTTCCTCTCTTTTCTTTTTTTTAAATTTGTCATAACAGAAGGCAAAAGGGTCCCCAAAGAGGGCAACAGTTTTTCCACGCGTTGCACTTTTCAACGTGAACCTCGCCTTCGTTTTCATTACATTTCGTTTCATTCATTTATTCCGTCGCTTGCTGCTTTCATTCATTTCGGATTCGGCGATTTAATTCGACTTTCGACTCTTTTCCTCTATATCTCTGTGTCTCAACTTGCCTTTGGCAAAACAGGCAACAAAACTATAGATTGCAATGACGAATTTGTAATACACTTGCTGTATTGTATTAAAATCAAGGCTAAGAAACCATAACACCTGTTTCAAGAGGTCCTAAAGCCCAAGATTTTGTACAAGGTTCAATTGTATATAACAAAATATTATATTTTCCCAATCCCTTTATATTTTTCCTTGTTCTTTAAAGCATATACAATTCTGAGAACAAGAACTCAAACTTAAGATTATGATCCATTAACCAGTTCTTTAAAATTCGGCTCAGAATTAGTTAGCAGTTTAAACTAAAACCGTACGTTAAATGTCTTTAATCAGAGATATGTAAGCTGTACAAGTAAATTATATTCCAAGATTTATAAAAGAATCTTAATCAATTCCCCCAATTGAATTTCAAAATAAATCAATTAAATTTAGATATAACCCTTAAGTATCGTCGACTTATGTATTACATATGTCAAGAGAGTGCTATTAGACCCTACTTAAAGAGTACCCAAGTAAACTCACCAAAACCAATGGCGAACTCTTTGTATAAATTTCACGGCTCGTCAGATGGGTCTGCCAGTTCTGCTCGTCTGGTTCTGCGTTTGTTTTTCGAACTCACCTGAGCGCTTGTAGCTTCCCAATTCTTTTTTCGTTAAAGCAGCCGCAATTTCCACCGCTCATTTGCATTTTTAATGAAACCGTATAAAGCAGCAATGGGGATACAGCGAACGTAAGTACGAAGGCAAATTATGAGCCAGAAGAACAGTTTTTATTCTCAGTTTTCACACATGAGGATGTGAGAGGAATAAATATACAAGTACTCAATATCCAGGGCCAGGTCCCAGTCCCAATTGTCTCGTCGCTTATCGCAACTGGGAATTTGTGTAACCAATAAATGTTTCACATAATTTACATAGCCCGCTTTATTCTGGACTTAAAAGCTTATTTCATTTTGGCGCTTCAATCATTCTGACCATCTGCCAGTTCAAAGAAAATCTTTGTCTTGCGGTCCTGCAACACTTGCAGATTTATGTGACCGCAAAACTTTGCAGCAGAGCATAAATTAATTCTTAATTGATGAATTTATATGAGACTGCGGCCTAAGCACATTTTTGCTTCATTTTAATAGAATTTCATCAGGTTCATGAATAATGTGTAGATAGACAGAGATTTTGAGTTTATTCGGTTGAGCTAACAAATAGTTCTTTGGAAAATTGCATTTTTTTTAATACCACAGAGTTTTTTTTTTAATCACATGTTTCCATATATTGAAACCTATTTAATGTAAATCTGACATTTAATAAATATATTACAAATACTATGATGATTCTATTATTATTCTATAATTTTACATTAATTGTAATGTGTTAATCAATAAATATCAATTAGGATATTTATTTTATATTATTGGTTAGTCAAGTAAAAGTAACGGATTTAATTGGAATATACTTCACAAGCAGTGCAAATTCAAAATGGTGTTACGTTGTTTCAAGCAGTTTATTCTGCTTACTCCGCATACTAACTCTTGAGAAGCAGTGCACTGCTTAACATCGTACTTGCAGTGCAACTGCTTTTAAAATGGCTCTCAAACTTTAAATAGGCTCCTAAAAGTATGTGAATACTTGATATACACTTGAAAATAACGATTTAAATAATTTATATTTAGAAATTGTAACTAAAGAAAATAAAATAAATACACATTTCAGAAAAAAATTGTTTGAAAAGGATAATTAATTACTAACTACAAAAACTTCTCAGATTTGCAATTTCTGAAATGGTTTGAAGAAATAATGATTAGAATTTCCTAAAAACGTCCCTATTAAACATAATAAAAATATGTATGAATAATAAACTGGCCAATCTTATAAAACAACGGAAAAAACTCTACCGGACAAGCTAACATCATAATAAACAGGGACAGGTAATATAAAATTTTTGACTAACTAAAGGCAGTTAAATACAATATCGAAAGTCGCCTAAAAATGCCAAGATAATATTAAAGCAATTTTTGTGCTTTACTTTTACAAACCTATTTAACCTCCAAAAAAACTAATTAATTCGATTTTAAATTTTAACCAGAAGGGTCAGCTATAAATAGGCGAGGAATTATTCGAACTTTATCACAGTTCCATTTGCAGCTTACGCCAAGCAACATCCAAACTCAGTTTCATCTACTTACCATCGAATTCCTCCAATTAAAAATGGTCCAGAAATTGACCTTAGTATGCTGTGCCCTTCTAGGCATCGCAGCTGCCAGCTACATTCCCCATTCTGACTACCATCATGGTCATGGGCTGGGCTTCAGCATACAGACTCATCATGAGGCACCCAAGCAATGGCACAGCCAGGAGTACGATCATTGGGCACCACAGCAGCATTACCATGTGGCTGCAGCACCCCTGCAACATCACTGGACGCCAGCACCACAGCACCATCATGTGGCCGAGGAGACCCATCACCATCCCAAGTACCAGTTCGACTATGGCGTCAAGGATACCAAGACGGGCGACATCAAGAATCAATGGGAGACTCGTGATGGTGACAAAGTCAAGGGTGGCTACACCATGAAGGAGGCTGACGGACGCACTCGTGTCGTGGAGTATACAGCAGATGACCACAACGGCTTTCAGGCAGTCGTCAAGCACATTGGACATGCCCATCACGAGGAGCACAAGTCGTACGATCATGGATACCACGGACATGGACATGGACATGCCACCAGCTATGTGGATGTCAAAAAGGATACGGACAGAAAATGGTGGTAAAATGGCAATTTCTAAATAACGATTATGATCAATATTGTAAATACCCTGTACAAAAAAATACACAATATAATTTGTAAATAATAAATAAAAACTAGCAAAATGCACAAAATGCGATAAATGAAATTATAGCAAGTTTTTAATTGATTGGAGTTTACTTCTTTATAAGTTGATCAGTATTTATAAGATACATTTGAAATTATCATTTATTTATTTACTTACATCCTAGCACTAAAATATTAACTATCATTTAACGCTTTAGCCACAAAAACAGTTGTATATACAAGAGGACATTTCTTAGTTAATTAATTTCCTTCCCACTTTATGAAATAAATTATGAAAAAGAAGATTTCTTTAATATAAATTCTTTTTCACCTATTATTTCTGCATTGTTAACAGAATATAAAATGTTACTTACATATTATTATTTATTATATTTATTTAATTTGATTTGTATTCCTCTTTATTATCGGTCTGCTTTTAGTGTTTTTGGGTGCATTTATTTTCCAAGTCTCGGCTCTAATCTCCAGTATAAGTTGCTTCCTGCAATATCACGCTGAATTATGTTGAACTGTTGAGAAAAAAAACAAGACTATGATCCCTCTAGAAGGTGACACAACTTTCAGCTTCTGCCTCAGATCCTTGTGATTTTGGTTTTTGTTTTTCACATTTGATATTTATTTAAGTTTACATATATAAATATATATTGTTTCTTATATTTGTATCTTAATAAGCTTAAAATTTTCCGAATTTTAATAAGACAGCAGAATATTGCATTTCATATACAGAATTAAGTTGCCGGTTTCAGTAGTCTGAAAGTAAAGTGACCTGTCATGCAACCAATATAATATAAAGGCTTTTTGGAATATTTAAAAATTATTAATAAAAATTAAAAATTATTATAAAAATGTAATCTTCCAACAATTAAAGACTTGTAGTATTTTCTTTTATCGCATTTTATGCATTTTGCTAGTTTTTATTTATTATTTACATATTATTTTGTGAGTTTCTTTTGTACAGGGTATATACAACATTTTTCATAATCGTTATTTAGTATTGGACATTTTACCACCATTTGCTGTCCGTATCCTGTTTGACATCCACATAGCTGGTGGCATGTCCATGTCCGTGGTATCCATGATCGTACGACTTGTGCTCCTCGTGATGGGCATGTCCAATGTGCTTGACGACTGCCTGGAAGCCGTTGTGGTCATCTGCTGTATACTCCACGATACGAGTGCGTCCGTCAGCCTCCTTCATGGTGTAGCCACCCTTGACTTTGTCACCATCACGAGTCTCCCACTGATTCTTGATGTCGCCCGTCTTGGTATCCTTGACGCCATAGTCGAACTGGTACTTGGGATGGTGATGGGTCTCCTCGGCCACATGATGGTACTGTGGTGCTGGTGCCCAGTGATGTTGCAGAGGTGCTGCAGCCACATGGTAATGCTGCTGTGGTGCCCAATGATCGTACTCCTGACTGTGCCATTCCTTGGGCGCCTCATGATGAGTCTGTATGCTGAAGCCCACCCCATGACCATGATGGTAGTCAGAATGGGGAATGTAGCTGGCAGCTGAGATGCCTAGGAGAGCACAGCATACTAATGTCAACTTCTGGGCCATTGTGGAATGAAGGATTTGGGTTGTACTTTGATGTTGTTTGGTCTAAAACGCAAATGAGACTGTGATGCCAAACATGCATTCCCTTGGCTTTTTATAGCTGAACATTCTAGTCAAAAACAAATATGAATTAATTAGTTTTCTGGAGGTTAAATAGGCTAGAAAAAGTAAAACACAAAATGCTTCAAATATTTGTGCAAATTTTCCATTTCCACATTCGTATTCATACTTGTTTTATTGCCTGATGCTCATTGCCCAATTAAAAGCCGCCCGAAAGCAACAACAAAACTACAACGGCAAAGGCAACAATAAATGGGGCGTTAACAGACCACGGCAACGCTTGAACAATCGTTATTGTTATTGTAAGTTTACTGGTCGCAGTTGTTGTTGTTGTTGCCGCTGCTAGAAATCAATCAACAAGTGTGGCCCGCTTTCAAATTGACCAAAAAAGCCAAATTCCGCGCCTGGCTGCATTTCCAAGCCAAGCTTCAAGTGTTTTTGCGCCCAGTTAGCCAAAGCCCAAAGCCAAATGACCTTGAGACGCAATGCAGAAGGGGCCAATCGATTTGGCCATTAAATCGCTCTGGGGGGCCTCTGAGCCCAGTGCTTCCGAATTGGTGCTAAACTAAATGCCTTGTTAATGTTTTCTTATTACCGGTGCAAATTAATCGGCATTGTTTTGACTCTTAAATGTTATTAATGATTGTTCGCCTATTAATGATTATGTACTTTAACTCTTAAAAGGGAGTGCTTCATACTACAATGTGACTCAAGAATAGGCTCGTTAGACAGGCCGAAACAGACAATAGAATTCTAGTTAATTTAAATACATTCATTTCTGATTAGTTTTAAGTTATCTGTAGCTTAGAGCTATAATTAAAAATGGGATAGCAGAATGTTTAGTTAAGTAGAGTATTTTAAAAATATTTAGTTTTCTAATATCCAGATACATTAAACTAAGTGAATTAAATGTTATGAAAATATATATATTTGTTATTGACTGATTTGCAGTTTAATTTTAAGATTTATAAATATATAAATATATGTAAACTATAAGAAACAATTATAATTGATAGTAGCATGCTTTACATTAACATTCCAGTTCAGTATTCTGGCCAGTCGTCAGTTTTGTGAGGGATCATAACATAAAGTTCCACTTAACGATCGAGTCTTAACAAACTCAATACCCAAATATTATTCAAGCTATCATTCCTCTCAACCGTAAGCAATCAATCAAGATCTCACACTCACAAATAATAAAGAAAATGAATGCGGAATCTCGGGATCATATCCCAAAATAGCCATTGGCCAGCAGTTTAATAGCTGGCGGATTGCCGTAATTCTCGCTAAATATACTTTGAGAAATATACTCTCTAGATCATAAAGGTCTTTGTGTTCGATGGTGTTTCTTAAATAATACTGACCAAGGAATATTGTAATCAGGAATTTGTTGTGGAATCTTTGTAGCATGACAATGGTGGAATTTGCCGCTTTACCACCTCCATTTACTTAATTTTCTAGAGTCGTCTACATTTTTTAGAGGTAACAAATTAAATGTCAGAACAACAAATAAATTATAAAATATATTATACTTGTAATCAGAATTACAATTTATTACATATATAACTGAATTATAAGTATATAAACTTGCTAAAATAAAAATAAATCAATAAAATGAAGCCATTATTCAAATTTCTACAAACTTGAGTAATGATGATGATGTGATTTTATATTATTATCGAGATTATCAACAATTTCAATGCTTAAATTGCAACCTTGAGTGTATAAAATAGAGAATATCCGCATGAGATACTTTCATAATTCTCGATTTTAGTTAGATCCCAGAACACTTGATTCTTTAAGTAAATAATAGCTAGAATTTTAATTATTCTCTTTTCAAACAACATAATCGAAAATCTAACGCAACCCGCAGACAAAACGCCCTCCAATTTGGTTTTCAACAATTTAATTGTGTTGGTGTTGGTGCTAAAAATAATTTATTAAATTTTCTATGCAGCTCAGCACTGTAAAAGTAAAGCAGAATTATAAACAACTAATTAGCAAATCGAAGGCAGGTGAATGGCTCTGAGCTCTGGGCCAGAGACCGCCCGATGAGCCGAGGCAACGCTAGTATAAAAGCGGCCAGTGGAACCACCAAGAACCAACAGACATCATCACAACGTTAACCAATCGTTTTCTAGCCAAAATGCAGCCGTTCTGTGGAGTTGGACTTTTGGTGCTCGGCCTGGTGAGCTTGAGTTTGGCGGCGCCTCATGGACATGCGACCAGCTACAGTGTGCTGACCAAGCACGAGGAACCAGCGCACAAGAGCTATGGATATGGACATGGACATGGACATGGACACATAGATTATGGCCATGGAGGCTATGGTTATGATGACGTTGGATTGGGCCTGGGTTATGCCAGCTACGGCCATGGCTATGACAAATACGAGGCCAGCCATTATCCCAAGTATCAGTTTGACTACGGTGTCAAGGATGCGCACACGGGTGATCAGAAGAGCCAGTGGGAATCACGGGATGGCGACAAGGTGCACGGCAGCTACTCTCTGAAGGAAGCCGATGGTACAACGCGTGTCGTCGAGTACACAGCCGATGATCACAATGGCTTCAATGCTGTGGTCAAGAAACTGGGACACGCCCACCATCCACAGGTGTACAAGAACTACGGACATGGTGATCTCTATGGCGCCGGCTACAGTTATGGACACGATGCTGCGCCCTATGGTGGCTACGATCATGGACACGGACATGGACATGCCAGCAGCTATGTGAGTGTAAAGCAGCTCCATTAATCATCCCGGACAACAGCTGACCCCCAATATTGGAGACGAAGAATGTATAATGTGAATAGAACCTGATCTGACCTTACTTATATAGCAATTGCATACGTAACAAGAGACCAAAAGAGCTTTGACCAGTATTTTTAATAGTATGTTTAATTAAAATACAAAACAACAAGAATTTGAAACAATGGCATTTATTATTATTTTTAAAGCTAATGAGTTTAAAATTATTATTTTAACTACCAAGTAATAGCAAACAAAGTATAATTATCTTATAATTTTAAATATGTTGGTGTTGCAATATGACAGAGGTAATGGATTAGCTGAATCTTTTTATGGTATTACGGTAAACATATCTTAGTTGATTTACTGCCTTACTCAGATAAACTAAGAGAAGATTTCAGTCAAATGTGTTGCCAGTCTAATAAATTCCACAACAGCTTCAGTTGTTATGAATTAGTCTGAAATTAGAATTTTGGTAAACAAAACTATCAATTCACAGTTCATTAACTCTTGAAACTCTTAAGATTCATAAACTTATTTATAACAAGGAAGATTTGATACTCTGACAGAGAACTTTATTAAAACCGTCACTTGATGATTGTCTTTAATACTGAGCACATTGCAATTTAGGGATAAACGAATAACATTTACGAAAGAGTTGTAAGTAAGGATAAGGATAAGGAAAATATACAAAATTAAAATAATTTTAAATGAATTTTAATAAACAACAGATAAATTAAATGAAAATTATAAAACTATATTTGATCATAGTTAAAGTAGAGTAATCAATTAAGCAAATTTAGTTCACGTTTGTTTCAAGTGCATTCAATTATAAGTAAATTATTTAAGCACTAGAAAATAAGATAAATAAATATACAAAGTAGAAACTTTGAGGGATTTCAGCAACACTTCAGGAAACACTTGAAAGGCTGTCTAGCTTTTAATAAACAGTCTAATAGAGTATTATTCACTTAATTGTCTAAAAGTATAACTATGTTACATGGGCATTTCATATAGGAATTTAGCTACACATGGCTAAACAATTTTGCGCTTTAAACGCATCAACGAATTTTACAGCTAAACTTATCTTTGGTGAATGGAGTTACCCATGGTTGGGGTTAAAGATACTTTGCTGGCAAATGGGCAAACCAATCGCTATGAATTTATGTTAAGACCAAACGTAATCCTGCCTGATATCAATTTTATAATGTTCATTCAACAGCTTCAATTGAAGTGCGGCGGCGACGACTTTTACTAGTTGCAGCTGAAACCAAAAGTGGAGACAGCCAAATTGGAGTTGGAGCTGAATCTGGTGATGATGCAGCTGCCTGGTGGGGAAGCGGCTGCCAGATGGTGATAGCGAAACAAGTTTTCCAGAGCCACAGATACAGGCAGAGTCAGAGTTTCATATAATTGTCAATTAGACTGAGCTTAGGAAGCGCTCGGTTTTGAAGCTGAGCTGTTGCTGCCCACAACGGCTCATCGTTGCCGCCTCACCTGATCTCCAACTGACAACGACAACGACAACGACAGCGACGGCGACAACAACAAAAACAACCAAAACGACAACGACAACGACAACAATTGTGGAACCAGTCGGGCCGGAAAATCTTGTCGCCGGGAAAACGCTTTGGCCATGCGCAGTGCCGGTCGTCTTCATGTCTTCGTTTGCAGCTGGCTATAAATACTTTGGCAATGTCGTGCAAACGCTTTAATTACGTTTTTGTCCTTGACATTGAACCAGCGAGCGAACAGCGAAGATCGAGACGACGAGCAGTGAGCGATTTCGACGCGATTTCCGTGCGATTTAAATCGCCAGTGTGATCTGTGTGACGTGAATAGCGTTTTGTGTAATTTTTAGTATTATTATAATATTCAAAAGATAATTGCAGACAGCAATGCATTTTTATGTAAGTGCAAATATTTGTTTACCATATGCAACAACTAACATCTCATTTCTGGCTCAAATGAGAGCGAAAGTGCTGGGGCAAAAACTTTCACCCACAAAAGTGAAAGTAGTGCAGAAACTAAAACAAAACGCATGCAAATGCAAATATATTTCAGCAGTTATTGTAGATTTTTTTATATTCAATAAGAGTTTCTAATGAATTAATATAGAATATATATAGAAACAAAATGCAAATATGCCAAAACAAGATTAATTTTAAAAACAAAGGACACTTTAATACGGAAAGCAGTAAAATCTGATATTATTTTGAAGTAAAAGAAGTTGATCTTAACTGGGAAAGAGAAAGTTACAAATTAAAAAAAATATTTTAAATGCTTTAATAGACACAATGGGAATTCTTAGAATCGGAAAATTTATTTTAAAAACGTTTATAATCGACTTTTTTATTTAGTGTAAGCGCAATAATACTCAAAGTTTATCAACTTATTATTTAGTGTTAATTATTACAGTAGTCGATTCCATTCAGAGAAATGAGCTTCTCAGGCAACTTGATATTCCTACCAATTTACTCGAAAATACTAACAATTTCAAAATCGATATAGTTAATTGTTTGTCAGGATTGAAGTTGAAAGTAATTGATAAAAGTATCCGTATTATTTTACAAAAAAACCTCTATAAACTAGAGAAACTTTCTTTCTAGAAGTAAAAAAGGTTTTTTCGCCATACCTCTAAAACTTTTTCGACTGCATTTTCAATTAAGCGATTCTTCAACTACGGAAATTATTGCAAAATGATGAGAATACATAATTTGTACATTTTTAAACTAGCGTTGTAGTACACACAGCAATAGTTGGAGAAAATACAAATTTGCATCAACAAAATAAAGAATTTACTTTAAAAACCATTAAATCAAAATCTATGAAGAAGTTTTCAGTTCATTACTATATCAAAAGGAATGCAATTAATATTACTCTAGGCATTGAACCTCGTCATAAGATTCTGGCTATACGTGAAATGTAAGCCACTTGAAAAGATGGAAAAGTTTATAAACAAATATAAATGGAAAAGGATAATAAACCAAAATGATTAAACTGATTTGTAAGGAACAAATGCAGCTTAAATAATGAAACACATATCTCTTTATTCTAGCTTATTTAACCTTAACACTATTATTTTAAATTACTTTATACGCTTACAATTCAATAGACATAGATCAATTTCTGTAAGCAAGGAAAACTTGAGATGGATAAAAAACCTTATTATTAAAACCAGTTGAGTTAAAAGGATAATAAATAGAAATATCCACAAATGTTTTAACAAATTTAACTCAGCATAAACTAATGGAACACAATTCTCTTTATTCCAGCCAGTTTACAACTTTACTCTCATGCTATTCAATTATTTCCAATTACTTTAGATGCTTACAATTCGTTAGACATACAGCAATTTGTTCGTTTCGTATCATAACAATATTATTAGCAAGGAAAACTTAAAATGAATGAAAAAACCAGATTATTAAAACCAGAATAAAATTTGTTCACAACACGATTCCACATTCTTGTCGAATACCAGACATGTCTTAACAAATCAATCGCGAAAGCTGCTGATTTGCTTGCGGTATTGCCCGACTATTCTCCAAGTGTGTGTATATGTGTGTATGTGTGCATGTGTGTGTGTGTGTGTGTATTTGTTTGCTGCTTTGGGACAGGCACAACTGTGCTAATTAGCCAGGTTTTTTGGTTTCATCATGAGAAACTACAACCCAAACCCAAACCCAAACGGTGTCTGGGCGAAAACGACACATGCCAATCGTAAGCTGTAACCAAAGAAAATGCCCAAAAATTTTGCAATTTATTGGCTGGCAGCCCAAAAGTAAAATCAACGACAAGTTGCAAGTTGCAAGTTGCACGTTGCCAGTTGCAAGCGGCAATTGGCAGTTAGCAATTGAAATTGAATTGAATTGTATATCGAGTGGCGTCGCGTCGCGTCGCATTGCTTTGAGTTGACTGCCATCCTGCCAGACCCGTTTCCATATCAAAGCTACTGGTCTTAAGCAAAACCATCAATCTCCAAGTATCAGCCATTGCTGTCACATCGTACATACAAATGTGCGTCTGGCGGAGCCTAATTTTGGGGAGAGCGAGGCGTATACGTATTACCATTACCATTTGACAACTGTCACAACGCTGTATGACATGGCTGGACTGCGACGGCGACTGCGACTGCAACTGGAGCTGGGGCTGGAGCTTGAGAAATGTCCCAATGCATCTAAACACGCGTCGTTTGCCTGTTTAGTTTTGGCCAATTAATTGGCCCATGCTCGCGTAATAATTTTGTAGTCAATTTATTAACTGTTGGCTGTTGGTCAACTTGTTTTATCGTTGCATTTATTAAGCGCTCCACTGATAAAAAACCGCACATTCATATTTCTGTTAAATGCCTTAGATAACGAGACCGAAACAGCCGCCTTCAACCCGCTACAGCTGCAGACTCCTGCTGTTCACCGCTCTCCTATCGGCCAGCCTCTGGACACGCCCCGTCGCCTGTGGACGAGTCTCTGCCGCACCTGTCGTCGTTGCCGACGATGACGAAATGATGGAATATGCACCAGAATATGTGAGTAGTATCCAACATTCCCCGTTCACCACACTCCGTAACTCACACCACCACAAAGGTTGAGCAGCTAATGGTGTCTTTATATGGCCATAGAAGTGCAAACTGTCGAGTCACGCACTATGGGCGGAAATTGAAATATTGACTAACAAAACCGAATATGAAATTGTAAAGAGAAATTGCGTGTTTAAGAGACGGATTTTACAATTCACTTAATAAATAGCAAAACAGTAATTTATCACAAAATAAATAACATAAACGAGTCAGCTAATAATTTTATTTAAAAATAAAAACTTCGTTTAATTAATAAAACCAAATATTTTTCATTGGCAACTGTTTTTGTATTTTAGTGAAATAATTATGAATATACTTTTCTCAAATTATTGAGAACAAATTATTCAGTTTAAAAGCAAATTTAATTATCGGATTAATATAATCTTATTTGCTCAGTTACCAGTGAGACTTAGTCTCCACATCTAAGAATATCAAGTCGAATGCAGTAGAAGCCGACTATGAGAGACCCTGTACTTGTTCTGTATAACTCATAAGCACAGCGAACAAACATACAGACAGACAGACGGACGGACGGAATGACAGACGATCTGAAAAGAATTGATATTCCAAGGAATATGTTTCAACTTAATTTATTTCTGCATATTTAAACCTTTCATTGCCATTTAAAAAACTAATGAAGCAACTAGAGTTTAAACTTTTCTGCAGTGCTACGAAATGATATGTGGTTATTTCCAATCAATTAATCATTCCGACATTTAATTAATACCTTAGTATCTGATCATTAGTTTGTAAATTTAATGAAATGACATCAGAACACTGAGAAAATATGAGTGCAAAAATATAATACTTAAAAGAAATTAACAGAAAAAGTAAAATATTTTACCATAATTTCAGAGTTTTTAGATTAACTTTTAGAAGAAGATAATAAGTGAGAATTTGTTTTAAATATACATATATTTGGTAAACGAATTAACAAATCGTACTAGTAAAAACAAAAAGACTCATATTCAATAATACAATTCAATCCATATTTCAAGAACTAAATTTAAAGATAAGTTTGAAAATAATTAAATAATAGTGCTAAGAGACTGACTTAAGGACGTGAGTCAATTGTCTAACTTATTTACTCAGTTACTCAGTCTTATATTAGAATTAATGCATTCATTTTCTAGCTTTTAATCGTGTACTACTAACATATATAATAAAAAGTATGTATTTTAAAACAAATCAAATCTGAATTTATGATACTTAATCAAATTAATTTCAAACGCAATATGTAAAAATATGAATACAATTACAACATTCCGCGATGATATATTGAAAAGTTACATAAAGTCAAGTGTAACCATAAAACTAATTGTACGAGTATTCTGACAGCCTTCACATATTTGCAAATTTCATTGCAATCTTTCGATTATCCACAAATAATTAAGTGCAGCAAACGCATTTTCCGCCATTGCCAGCTATCCAAAGTGAATGTTGTTCATGCGTTTTATGATCGCCCCCACCCACAAGGCATTTTTGTGTGTGTGTGTAACATTCGAGTATCGTCGCCCACATAAATCAACTTGTAAGTGGCATGAACTGATCTGGCCTGGCCTGGTTGGTTGTCTCTGTCCTGGTCTGGGCCATTGTTTTGTTTTTTTTTTCTTTTTTTTATTTTGTGTGTTTCGGGAGGTAGCCGAAAATGCGTTTTGCGTGCAACGTGCAGCGTGCAGCGATCAACGATCAACGATCGAGCTGGCGCCATATATGGCAAACTCACGCAGTTTGCTGCACCTACTCGCAAAATGGGAAGGCCTCGAAAGGAGACAATTGTTTTCATTGTAACTGTAAAGCTTTGACAAGACGCGTTTAACATTTTAAAATGTTTTTCATGTGCTGCAGCAACAAGTTGTCGCCCCGTCTGTCTGTCTGTCTGTCTGTCTGTCCGCCTGTCTGCCTGTCTGCCTGTCCGACTGTCTCAACTGTCCGCCTGGGTAAACGCCTTAGTTTGTGCGTGGCTCGAGCCAGAGCCTGTCTGACAGACATTCTGTCTGTTTGACAGTTATCAGAAATATGCATAATTTAATACAACATAACTTTATATATGTATGTTTATTATTTTATACTGAATGCTCTCTCTCCCACGATCTGTCCGCCGCGCTGTTGTCATTTTGACGCGCACGGCCAACGCTGCTTATGCGCAATTTACATGAGCGACTGCGTATACGCCCAGTTGGCTCGAACATCATAAATTCTGTGTGCGTGCAGAATTTATGAGGCAAAGTTCACACGCACCCACCAATCCGCCAATAAGGCAATCAGTCGACCACCAACTGGGGCCATAGCTCATAACCGACTCCTGGGTGGCCAATGGTCAACAACAACAGCTCCGTCTGCCACTTATGCAACCAGCAAGTAGCCAGCACCAAAAAAAGTAGCTCTGATTAAAAACTATATTTTTCTGAGATTTCATTTTTGCCAGCCTTGGCTGCTCAGGTTACGCACTCGCAATGTAATCATTTGTTTTCGGTGGACAGCGACAGCTCGCTAAAGCAAATTGATAGGCAGCCAACAACTAAAACTACTGCGAGACTCGAGATTCGAGACCCGAGACTGTAGACTGGGGACTGGGGACTGTAGACTGTTGCCTGGACACGACTATGGCCATTTATGGACGTCTGCGCTTAATTGAAGCCAGCGCCAAAGCATGCGAAATACTTTTGCAATTTGCCTCATGCTCCGAATTTAACAGAGGTGCCAAAAATAAAATAAACTGAAATAAATATATATAAAAAACAGAAGAAATATTTTACACACACAGATTTGTATTAATTGAATTTATGTAAATGTTTTGCAAGTCGACAGTTGTCAACGAAAATCTTTTTCAACCAGACAGATCTCTAAAAAATTCTCAACTAAAAATTAAACAGCTCATTTAAATGCAATTTAAATATATTTTTCGCTTTCTAAAGAGCAAAACAGACTGATAGCTAATTAATAATTAAATTGCAGTTGATTTGATGTCGGCTACAGATCAAAAGATCGTTCCACACACACACACACCATTGGACTAGCCCAAAGAACAACACCCAACCCAGCCTCCAGTGGCTTTTAAACTGTGCACAGCGCGCGTTTTTGCCTTGACACAATTTTCGTCAAGCCAAAACCAAAACGGCGCTTATTTAACGTCATTTTTTCTTTTTGTCGTGAAAACATAAAAATTCTAGAGGCTTTTTTTTTGTGAGGCTGCCATTGAAGTAGTGGAGCTCTCGTGTGCGTGTGCTTATATTCTTAGCCTTTTTTTTTGTCTTTAGGTGTGGTCAACGCATTTTTGAACACATTCACGAGCGACACTGAGGAAAACTTGAAGTTTAGTATTAACTACATAGATACATTCAATATATTTATTTTAAGAAAAACATGTTACAATAATCAAACATAATTATTTTATTCCCAATTAAATTATGTTTTAGATAATTATTATTTAATAAAAATATAAATTGCAATCGTAAATCTATAATTGATACAGATACATTAATGATTGTCCTATAGAAGAGTTATAACTGAATATCTGTGTCATTTTTAATGGCATATGTGTAAACAAACTATACAGAACCTATAACAATAATTTGATCATAGAAATTATAAAGAAATAATAATGACTCCAAATTTGAAAACACTACGAAAAATTATGTATATACCAAGTAGATCAAGTTAACTTTAAATATTGCATTGATTACATATGTTAATTAGGCAATATCTTAATCTACTTCTATGCACAGGAACATCCGGGATATGCATTTAGCTATGGCGTTAAGGATCTGCACACTG
Source organism: Drosophila histrio (assembly GCA_958299025.2). Taxonomy (NCBI): domain Eukaryota; kingdom Metazoa; phylum Arthropoda; class Insecta; order Diptera; family Drosophilidae; genus Drosophila; species Drosophila histrio. The sequence goes on along the minus strand of OY729166.1, from coordinate 9,391,609 downwards.
GCGACGTGAAATCGCAATGGGAGTCTCGAGATGGCGACGGCGTCAAGGGGCATTATAGCATACTCGAACCGGATGGTTCTATACGCACTGTGCACTATACTGCCGATGCCAAAAAGGGTTTTAATGCCATAGTGAAAACAGTGGGCGCGAATTCACATCCGATTACAGAGACGCCAGATGGAGAAAGTAGTCCAAATGATGACACTTCCCAATCGAAGATCAATCATTACAGCAAAGATCAGGAACATATAGTGCTTAGTTCCGATATAAAGCCACTTAAGAAACCCATTGAGGATCTAACGCACTCACATCCCAAGATACCAAGTCTGATTGAGTTCAAGCCACATGCACGTATTAAGCAGGTGCCTATGGAGATGGAACCGGATATAAGGAATCGACTGCAGGAGGCGAGAAATAATTATTATAAGGAGATTGCAGCCGCACAGAAACTGGAGGATTACTCGCAGAAACTGCAGCCCACATATGCGGTGCAGGAGAGCGACTGGAAGGCACTGATTGTTGATGAGCCCAAAGAGTATCGTCCGCGCTACAGCACAAGTCAGCCCCACAATCATCCCTACTATGAGCACTATAAGCCCAAGGATTTGCCGCAGAACTATCTACATAAGCCGTCGGTGCATCAGCAGGCATTGCACACAAGTTATTCATCCTCAAAGCCGCGACCCAGCAATCCCGAGCCGATCTCCAATCACATACACCAGAAGAAAATTGTCCACACCACGCCTGGCCTGAAGCATTACAAGTACAAGGGCGTCACCAAGAGTTTCTCCCGTCCCGATTACGCCAATTACTTCCAGCGCAAACCCAAGAAGCTCCATGTCAAGTCACTGGCGCCCAATGAGCGACATCGTCGCCCAGAGGCCGCTGGACCTGTTCTCTTTCCAGATCTCCTAGAAGATGACTACGAGGAGTTCTCCGACGACGAACAAGGCGTCGCCTCCGCCAGCCTGGTGCAGTCCATGGTGCGGCGGGACAAACATCATATGGTGCCCATGTATGCCGGGGGACATCTCTTCTCAGCGGCCAGCTATCGGAATTTGCAGGGCGTGTAATGATGATGATAGTGGGGTGATTTGTTTGTTAACTGTTTCCTTTATGTTTGTTAATTGTATTTTATTTATTTGTAATTTAATGCTATCATTTAGTTGCCGTGTTTTAAATAAATTCATTTCAACAATCAAAGAAAGTTTAGCTAGGGAAACAAGTTGTAAATGTGTTAATCAATTATTATTTATATTTGTAAAGCAAGTGAAGTACGATGATATTGGAGTGATTTTTGTTAACTGTTTCCTTTATGTTTGTTAAATTTATTTTATTTATTCGTAATCTAAGACTATGTATTAGTTATCGTGTTTTAAATAAAAACATTTCCATAAATAACAAAGTTTATATAGGGAAACAAGCTGTAAATGTGTTAATCATTTATTATTTGAATTTATTAATATTATTATTTGTTATTTATATTTAGATATATTGGGAAGACTTGGTAATCTTTTAACTCATTACTGCTGAGGAAATTCTTCCAATAAAATGGCTGTATCCTTAATAACTTTTGTCTTAAAAAGAAAACATAAAGAAATCATATTGATTGTAAGATCACATAACTTTGTTATATTATCTTCAAGTTGTCCTTAATTCTAAATATTATATATAAGACTAATATTCTTGATTTTATAGGTATATCAGACAGCATGAAGTACATATATTTATATATATATTGAACTACTACATATAAGAAAATAATTTAAAATGATCATCTCGTATAGAATGATCTTCAAAAATAAGTATATTCGGTTCAGTTTGGCATCAGCCATGCCATTACTATAAGAAACACTTCTTCTATATATAGGTTTCAACATATACTATATACCCTCGGTATAAATCATACGCAATTGTTGGGTCGACCCTCGTTCTTGTTGCCCGCACAGGCATTCACACGTCGGACACTTTGATTGTGGTGCAATGTCATAAACATTTGTCATAATTAACACAAATTAGGCAGCATTTGAATGCGAAACGCCACTGCAGTTGCACCCTGCCCACCTGTCGACCTGCCTACCTTTCCCTCCCGATTGCACCGTCTGCACCTCACCTGGACACCTACCCACCTTCCCACCATGGTGATGGCTTCTACGCAACATATCTAACTGCTGGCTAATCCAATTAAGTTAATCTTGCATAACGAGTTTGAATAGACAGCAACTTGTATAGATATGCAACCGAAATGAATGCATTCGAGTACTCGTACCAAGTACGAGTATTCTAATTAAAAGTACTTTTTGTCAACTCAAGCAACTTGTGCAACTTTTGGCATTGACTTGGTTTTTACGCATACAAGTCCAAACCAACTCTCGACTGGGCAAAAGTGCGTTCAATTTGTAAGTCATTTGAGATCAGGTAAGTAGTGGATATATCTTTATTTATATGTATACACCGTGTCAAATGCCATCCACGTTATACTTTTCAAAATTGCAAACTGCAAACATATAGTATAGTATAGAATATGCAAATGGCTCCCACATCGAGATCAGCATTCTAGGCCGATTTGGAGAAAAACCAGTCAAGCAGATCAATAAAAAAGTTGATCCACAATTGATGTGCAAATCACTTAGCGCGCTTTTGGACGCGTGAGAAATGTCTAAAAGTCAATTGAATGCAACAAATTCTCAACTCAGAACTCTAGAACTGTAGAACTGTAGAACTGTTGAGCTGCAGAGGCGTTGCCAACGCTCCCAATTAAATAATTTACAATTTTCTAGATTAGGCGCCGCCTCCGACAAGACGACATTGAACAGTTGCTACTACTATTAAATCCATGACTCAGTCTCAGTCATTCGTCGGCTCTTGAGACTTAGATCCGGTTTACTAGCTAGAAAAGCTGCTCGCCTGACACGCACACCTATTAAGGATCTGGAGATTATAGCCAAGAGTCAAGAGAACGTCAATCTATGAGCAATTAGCTGGCTAAACAAATGTGAGACAATTTTCAAAAAAATTCCATTACAAATCACGAAATTTTTATTGCCAAATCTCTTGGATTTTTCTTCTTTGGTTTCATTTTGTTGTCGTTCGGCTTAGAATAATTAATGCCTGCGCCTGCCAAATGGCCGGGTGTTAATTTATGGTTGTCTACGTAAATCGTATATCGTAAATCGTAAATATGTTATTTCTATGGCATAATCGCCAGCTCCAACTCACAGTTGCAACTACAGACATTTATGTATAAGTAGCTGACTTTTGGAGGTTGGGCAAACTGACAGACACACAGACAGACAGACAGTCAGTCGGACAGACAGGCAGTTAGAGAGATCACAGAAATGTGTTTTTATTGTTGTTTAGCTTGTTAGCTATTTCCTGCCTGCCTACGATTCTTTCAGGTTTTCAAATTGCATACTATTATTCATCTATTGCAGATTGCAGCATGAGCTTATGAGATGATATTGTATAATATTTGCATATCATGAGTCGATTGTACAAGTTACAATAAATAAAATATGTACTTATATTCATGAGTTTATTATATATTTTCCTGTGAAGTATAAAATTTTAGTTGTTTACTATTAACTATCTTAGGTGCACTTGAAAAGTAATTGAGAAATCGACATTTCGTAAGTTTATTGTGCACTAAACTTGATAATAATAAAAAAATGCAAAGAATGCACGTTGATATTAAGAAACTTATATAATATATACAGTTAAACTTCTCTGACTCTCCTCAACATAATGTTCAGTAAAAAGTTGACTAGAAAACACATTGAGTTATGTTACTGTTAAATTAGAAGTTGTGTGATAAGCAGTAGATATATAGAAAACATATTTATATTCATTCCACATAATTTTAGCCAGTTACCTTAAGGATGTCTTATAAATATAAAGATGAGGTGCATTTAAACTACTGAAGGATTCAATTCCTATTGATTCTTTGTCAATTTTACACTTAGAAAAGCGACGCATAAGCAAAGTTTGAATTTGATTTATAAAGATATTCGAGTTGTAGAAATTTAGCTATAAATTTATATGCTTAAAACCTAAGAAGAAAGTGCATTGAATAAAGAAAAAATGCAACTTCTGGACTTTAAGTTTTTCTTACATTTATTGAATTTATTTTGGATTGTACGTAAAAGTATAAAACGGCCGAAGGAGTTTACAACGTTTACAATAGTGCCAGACACGTTCAGTTGTTTCATATAGTATTTATGTTTGCATTTTCTACCTCACAGTATTTTTACACAATCTACGCTTATGGCCCAATTCGATCGACACTATGGCTTTTCTTGTGAGCATTTAAAGCAACATCGAACATGACATAAGCTTAACAATTTCCGTTTGTTTCATACAGTAATTTGAAGGCATACATATCACAGCATGAAAATTGCGACGCTGAACTATTTTTCGCGATAAATACATAGTGCTTGAGCTACCTAAGGCCATAATTTCAAAACGGTGGTAACTTATCCTGCAGCCAATGACTAAATAACACGCATACGCCATGCTGTACACATACATGTGTGTTTTATATTCGCACATGAATAGAGGGACAACCCGTTCGGCCTTTCAGTTAGTTATAGTGTTTTTGCACTTTTCAAAAATAAACACAACGCAAAACGAGTTCAAATGCGTTCGATGCGTGTAGAATTAGATTTAAGATTTGAGTTTTAAGTTTGCAGTTTGCAGTTAACCGTATTCAGATTCGAGATTTGAGATCGTCAATTGCGCAAAAAGGCAGGCGGCATAAAATCTGTAATTTTATGAATATCTATTGGCAAATTTTGAAATGTTTACGCACGCGGCATGTACAACATGCATTTCGATTTTCAATGAGCGACAAACAATCTAGATATGCGCGTACTTATGCGAGTCACTGTATGTGTGTATGTATATGTATTGTAAGTCGATACAAAGTTGGGAGAGATCGTACGTGCAAATTTTAAATGAAATCTAGATTTTTCAATTAAAAACTGATGCTGATGGTGAAGCGGGTGGAGCAGCAGCTGGGAGGAGATGAAAGGGATGCTGGTGGTGGTGTGAGAGGGTGGATGAGGGGTGGGAGAAGCAACAGTAGTAGGCAATATGGTTGTCAGGCGGATTTTGGATTTCGTCATGATGTTAAGTAGGCAATGGTCGAGTGTGTTAGCCATGGCCAGCTGTAGTCGTCGTCGTCGTCGTCGTAGTTGTCTGTTAACCAAGTGCCTGCCCGTTGGCAATTACGTAACGCCCCGCGACCAGAGAGCTCAGTGCGTGTGTGTGACAAATGCGCGACGGACGAACTAAACTCGACCAGTCCACCCGAAGTAGGTTAAAACTGCAGCTGACTAGCCGTTGGAGTGTTCAGTTTTGCAGTTTGTAGTTTTCGTATTGGTTTGCAAATGCAAAAATTAAAATTCAATCAAATTGCGAAAACCCGAAAAAAACGTAAAAACAGACAGTCAGACATATAGACTAAGAGCCAAGCAAACGCAAACGGCTGCTGCCTCAGCTGAAACATGTTTCATGTTCAATTAACAGGCCCAAAAGTCCCAATACCAACGACAGCCTTTCACTCTCCACACTGCGTATGCGTATTATTCTCCATTTTGTGCGATAAAAAATCACATCATGACACGAAATACTTAATTGGTCCATAAGGTTTATCGCTTCAAGCCAACTGGAATCAGCATTCCTTCTGGTCTGGCCCGATCTGGCCCGATCTGGCCTGGCCTGGCCTGGCCTAGTCTGACTTGGCCTGGTCCATATGCACTTCTAATTGAAATGTCAACGCGTGTGCTGCTCAATCAATATTGCAGCTAAGCGTTTATATGGTCTGTTTATGGTCAGTATGTTAGCCTAGATTGCCTAGATTTCATATCGATTCATATTGACTCGTTTTTAATTGATTTGCACGGCGTGTGGTGTCAAACTCAAGTCAGGGACGAAATGTGGCAACAACTATTGGCAGCAGTTGAAGTTGAAATGTGTCGTGGCGTGTCCAAGACAGCTAATTAAAAACCACATTTGATTCGTAAGTTGGCAGCAAGAAGTAACTGCGAGTCACACAACTGATCAATTCCCAAATGACACATTTTATATCCTGAATTCAACTACTTATTTTTGGCTAAAATATAATTTTATTTATTTATTTCTTCTATCTTCAAAGGATACAACTATTGTATAATACCGTGTTACATTTTTATATTACAGACAAAACACTCTATTTTATTAATTTCCAATTTGTCAGTAAGTCTGAAGTGAAAGCTAAACTCTCAATATATTTAAACAACTTCAATAGATCATTCTGAAAAAACTAGTACAACGGATGTACAGTCATATAGTGGATATATTCGGAGACTCTTTAAACATCTGCAATTAATATCTTCTTTTCGAAATGACTGAAAATAAAAAGATTTTTAAATTCCTGTAATGTTTTATTTATATACAAAATAACTATAAAATAAATGTTATTAGATATAATAATAAATTAATGTCATTACAATACTATAGTATAAAATATATAAAATGCGTCATTTGTATCCATATCAAATACTATAAAATTAAATAATTATAAAGAGATATATGAATGCCTGAAACGCTTTATTATTTAAGTCGAAAATAACTTAAGTTTATTAAAATACTAAAGTATAATAAAGACATAATAAAATTAAGACCAAAGTATAATATAAATAAAATGCAATCTTCTTGTCATTTAGATCATTAAAATTGAAAATAAAATATTTATAAAATTAGAATTGCCCAAATGAGAGAAAGCCTGCCAGCGTCAGGGGAATAAGTTTGTTTTCAGCATTTGCTAAACTAATTCGTTCTCAAAAATTTGCTAGAAATTTTTATTCATATGTAATAGTAAATCACTATTCATCTTTTAATGTATATTTTACTGAAATTATCAATAAGTTCTTTACTTTTATCTAATTATTCCTTAAAGAGTATAACTGTCTACACAGCCTGTTCTGCTATTCAAACACTTAAAGCTATTAGTTAGGTCATTTGTAGACAATATGCATGGAACACACCCGCGATTTGTGCGCGTTTTAAAACGCTGAGATACAAAAGTCACAAAATGACCTTAATTGCCAACAAGTCAACACTTGGTCATATCGCTGGCTATTCTATTACTTTTATGGTGTGAATGTGTGTGTCTCTGTGTGTGTGTGTGTTTGTGTGTGTGTGTATGGCGCCTTTTATCTAACTAATGCACAATCAAGGCCCCAGGCACGCATAGACAGAGACAAAATTTATTGATAGCGACATTAATACCACAAGTTTGTAAATTTTTGTTGGCGAGCAAATTGCGTATGAATTTTAAAGTTGGCTGCATTTTTGCCACAGCTACACGCAATGGTTGCGATTAAAATCTAAATCAAATTAAGTCGCTTTAAAAGCATATGCAAAAAATCAAACTACAAAAAAAAAAAAAACGTGGCCAACAATGCAGCAGCAGCAGCAGGCGCAGCAGCCACTGAGAGATCTAGCCAGAAACGCAAACGCACCACGCGCAATTTAGAGCTGTATTTCAAGCCGAGGCGTTTGCTATGATCTAATAAAATGCCAGAGCCAGATCAGTGCGCGAAGGTGGGGCCAATCCAATGGCAGTAGACGATGCAGGTTGCAGGTTGCAGCGAGAGAACCCGAAAACAAAGAGAATTGCCAACTGCCAACTGCCAACTACAAAGCCGAACAGTCATCAATTTTTCTTCAGTCAGTCAGTTGCAGATTTTCAGCTCTGCTCTGACTTGAGTTGACTTCGCTTTTCCTAGCTCCAATATTTCTGTTCGTTTCCCATTAATCTAGTTGATTTTGTTAGTGTGTGTGAGTTGATTTTTTTGATTTTTCTGTCGCCAAACTGGTGCGTGGCTGCTGCGCATGCGTGTCAGCCAAAACTGACCGAACGTATATAAGCGATTATAGGGCCGGGCTGGCCAACAGTCAGCCGCGTTGCTCTACATCGAGCGAGCGTTGCGTGTGTCGTGTGCCGAATACGAATCGAATATAAAAACGAAAATTAAGTATACGCATACTCGAAAGGATATTCATTTTGTGCAGCAAGGATTACAAGCTTACCGTGTATACCGTGAACATCATCATTATTTATAAACAAGGATTTAGTGCTCTCAACTATATCACCACGTTTATAAAACTTTAATATAAACTGTGCGGAATAAGTGAAAATATGAAGGTGGGTTAATCAATAGATGCGAGATGCAAATAACAATGAATATGAACTATGAAGAACTTTACGAAAATCCTAAGAATGGACATTTTTGTTTCAGTTATTCGATGCAAATAATTCAAATAAATAATGTGCTAATTGTGTAATACGCATATTTTATGAACAAATCAATAAACAATGTTTAATTTTCGCAGGATAATTGTAAAACATTTAAAATTTATTATTGCCTTTTGTGTATAGAATATAAATATGTGGTGATTTGCAGTTTATTTATTTGAATGTTGAATATGACGCAGAAAATTTATTTTTAAAGTGACATGAAGGTTTCCAATTCTTTTCATCAAAGTAGAAAATCTTCCGAAATCTTCAAAGAATGGAAGAGTTTATAAAATATCAGAAATTGGGAAATTATTTATAAAAGATATATAAGTAAATGTTTTCAAAAGTCATGAAATATAAAGAAATTCATCTTTTCAACAAAATGATATAGGAAATTTGGAAACTATTTATTTTTAAAAAGAACAAAAATAAATTCTATTAAAAATTGGTATATTTCTGTTATATTTATTATTATTTATTTATATTTATATTAATCATAATAGAAAACTATCAGAAAGTCGATTAAATTGTAATATAAATATGATTTGGTGATCTGACCGACATAAAATTTTACATAAAATCATTAAGTCTCTATTAAATTATTAAGCCAACTTGTTGTTAATGAAGAAATATAAACTTAGGTCAGAATTAACTAATAAGTATTCGATTAACTGATACTCTGTGCTCACATACATATATCCTACATTTTTTTAAAAACAATGTCAACAGCTTCATCTATTTATGCTGCTGAGCCTGCTGCTCAGCTCATCGCTGGCAGATCCCTCGCCCACATTGGCACCCTGTGTGCATGCGGATGGCGCCGCTGGGTACTCGTATGCGCCGCCAGCTGAAGTCAAGTTCTCCATCACGCCAGGAGTGACAAAGTACAGTCAGACGCCAGCCATATCCAGCTACTCGGAGAATGGAAAACTGCTGCACACATCCGTTGGCAGCGGAGCAGCGTCGTATGAGTCCACGGCGGGCATTGCGGGTTACTCGCACGGCGGAGTGACCGAGATCAACAACTACGTGGCTCCGGTGCAGAAGTCCCTGTTTACACCATCGGCAGAGTATGGTGGTCCAGGGATTACCTATGCGGACAGATCTCCAGCTGCCAAGTATGCAACTACAGTGCCCTCTGGCATTGAGCTTAAGAATCTAGTGTCGCCAGTCTTAACAACTCCTAAGCTGGAGAATTCCTATTTGCCTGCATCGCCTGGCTTGACCAAGGTGGCCACCTACTCGTCGCCCGGCTACTCCTACAGTCAAGCTACTCCAGCTATTTCAAAATTGGCCACTTACACCTCGCCCTCGGCCTCCAGTTTGCCCTACTACTCTCCAAAGGTGACCACCAAGGTGGAGACCTACACCTCCCCAGGTTACACATACTCCAAGGCCACGCCAGGCTTCTCCAAGGTGGAAACATACAGCTCACCTGGCTATAGCTACTCTCAGGCAAGTCCTGGCATTTCCAAGATTGCCACCTACTCCCCATCGGTTGCCTATGGCGCCCCAGCCATCACCAAGGTCGCCAGCTATGCTGCACCTGCTCCCATATTGACATCTTCGCTACTGTCCTCCCATGGCACAGGCTATTCCGCCTCTTATGCGCCTGCTCTCTCCAAGAGCTATCTGCCAGCTGCCCCTGCCCTTGCCACGCCCTATATCTCTGCCCCTGTCAAAATCGCAAGCTATGCTGCTCCAACCATATCCACTTACTCGGCTGCACCTGCTCTGACAAAACTGAACACCAACTATGGCGCAAGTGGCTCCGGAGCTGTCTCCCATCAGTATGTCTCCAAGCCTGCAGTGGCAACTTATGCAGCTGCTCCTGCAGTTACCAAGATTGCCAGCTATGCAGCTCCTGCCATTAGCACTTACTCCTCGGCGCCTGCTGTGACCAAGATTGCCAGCTATGCTGCGCCCTCCTTTTCCACATATGCCTCAGCCCCTTCCCTTGCCAAAGTGGCGACTTACAGTCAGGCTGCCGATGTGTCGCATCAGTACATCTCCAAGCCAATTGTCGCTGCTTATCCAGCAGCAGCTCCTGTCAGCTATGCTGCTCCGGCAGTCTCCACTTATTCCACGGCACCTGCTGTCACTAAGATTTCCAGCTATGCAGCTCCAGCTATTTCCACATACTCTGCTGCCCCTGCCATCACCAAAGTAGCCACAAGTTATGGCAGCAGCGGACATGGAGGCGCAGTCTCTCATCAGTATGTCAGCAAACCCGCTGTGGCCACCTACTCAGCTGCTCCTGCCATTGCCAAGGTTGCCACCTACGCAGCTCCAGCTGTGTCCACCTATGCAGCTCCAGCTGTATCCACCTATGCAACGGCTCCAGCTATTTCAAAGATTGCCACCTACGCAGCTCCTGCCATTTCTACATATTCCGCTGCTCCGGCAATTACCAAGATTGCCACAAGCTATGGCAGCAGCGGACATGGAGGCGCTGTCTCCCATCAGTATGTTTCCAAGCCTGCTGTGGCCACTTATGCAGCAGCTCCTGCTGTGACCAAAATTGCCAGTTATGCAGCACCTGCCATTTCCACCTACTCAGCTGCTCCTGCAATCACCAAAGTGTCCACAAGTTATGGCAGCAGCGGACATGGAGGCGCAGTCTCCCATCAGTATGTCAGCAAACCCGCAGTGGCCACCTACTCAGCTGCTCCTGCCATTGCCAAGGTTGCCACCTATGCAGCTCCAGCTGTGTCCACCTATGCAACGGCACCAGCGATTTCAAAGATTGCCAGCTATGCAGCACCTGCCATTTCCACCTATTCAGCTGCTCCGGCCATTACCAAATTGTCCACAAGCTATGGTGCGTCCGGTCATGGTGCAGTCTCCCATCAATATGTGTCCAAGCCAGCAGTTGCTACCTATGCAGCTGCACCTGCTGTAACCAAGATTGCCAGCTATGCTGCTCCCTCAATTTCCACATATGCGGCAGCTCCTTCCGTTGCCAAAGTGGCGACTTATAGCCAGGCTGCTGACGTCTCCCATCAGTATATCTCGAAGCCCATCATTGCCGCATATCCTGCAGCAGCTCCTGCCATAGCCAAGGTCGCTTCGTATGCTCCTGCTGTGACTGCCTACTCCGCGGCGCCGACAATCACGAAAGTGGGCGCTAGTTACGGCAGCTCTGGCTATGGTGCCGTCTCCCATCAGTATGTCTCCCAACCAGCACTGGCCAGCCACTCAGTAGCTCCTGCTGTGACCAAGATTGCCAGCTATGCACCATCTAGCAGCACTTACTACACGGCACCTGCCGTCACTAAGATTTCCAGCTATGCTGCTCCAGCAATATCTACATACTCAGCTGCCCCTGCCATCACCAAAGTAGCCACAAGCTATGGCGGCAGCGGACATGGAGGCGCAGTCTCTCATCAGTATGTCAGCAAACCCGCTTTGGCCACTTACTCAGCTGCTCCTGCCATTGCCAAGGTTGCCACATATGCAGCTCCAGCTGTGTCCACCTATTCAACGGCTCCAGCAATCTCAAAGATTGCCACCTATGCAGCCCCTGCCATTTCTACTTATTCAGCTGCTCCGGCAATTACCAAGATTGCCACAAGCTATGGCAGCACTGGACATGGAGGAGCAGTTTCTCACCAGTATGTTTCCAAGCCTGCTGTGGCCACTTATGCAGCAGCTCCTGCTGTCACCAAGATTGCCAGCTATGCTGCTCCAGCTTTGGCAACCTATTCCACAGCTCCTGCCATAGCCAAGGTTGCTACATATGCAGCTCCTGCCATTTCTACTTATTCTGCTGCTCCTGTCATCACCAAAGTAGCCACTAGCTATGGTGGCACTGGACATGGAGGAGCTGTCTCCCATCAGTATGTTTCCAAGCCAGCTGTGACCACCTACTCCGCAGCTCCAGCTGTTACTAAAATTGCCAGCTATGCAGCACCTGCCATATCCACCTACTCAGCTGCTCCTGCCATCACCAAAGTGGCCACAAGTTATGGCAGCACGGGACATGGCGGCGCTGTCTCCCATCAGTATGTCAGCAAGCCTGCTCTGGCCACCTACTCAGCTGCTCCGTCTATTGCCAAAATTGCAAGCTACGCTGCACCTGCTGTGGCCAGCTATGGAGCAACAGTCTCTAAGACTTATTTACCAGCTGCTCCAGCAATTGCCAGCTATAGCAGCGCACCTGTCATTGGCAAAGTGGTCAGCAGTTATGGCGGATCAGGCCATGGTGCTGTCTCCCATCAATATGTGTCCAAGCCAGCGATAGCCAGCATTGCAGCTGCTCCTGCCATTGCCAGTTACGCATCTCCAGCCGTTGGCCACATTGCCACAGCTCCAGGTCCTGTAATTGGCGCCAGCTACGCCAGCTCTGGACATGTCACCCAGCAGTATGTCTCCAACCCAGCGATTGCTACCGTTAACCATGGTTACTCCGCTGGCAAGTTGGGTCTTGGTCTGGGGCAAGGTCTCGGCTATGGTGCCTCTGGTCACGGTTCACTTACCAAGTTGACAACGGCACCAGCTTCAGGTCACGCCTATACCAGCAGCACGGCCTATGGAATCAATGCGGGTAAGAATGATTTGCAATTTAAGTTCTTCACTATGTCGCTTTATGTGTCGATTGACTTATATGCGTCTGTCTGTCCGCCTGTCTATCCACCCGTCGGTCTGTCTGTCGGTCTGTAAGGACGCGTCGGTTTCAGCAACAATAAAATTTAGAGACTTCAAAACTTGTATGTAGGTATCTGGATACCATACACAGATAAAGAATATGTATAAGTATTTTTATATCTTGTCAAAATAATGTCTATTAGCTGAATAACAGGTAACTTCCACAGAATATATTACGGTCGGAATTCCGAATTTCTGGCTTGTTTATATATTACAATGATTTTGTATAGAAAGTACTACTTCTTGTATCGAATGATATAACTCTAGACTTGCATTTAATTTTTCTCTACCAAGCTATTTTGATCTGATACAAGCATTAACTTTGCAGGTAAATTAGGTCTGGGAACGGCAGGAGGACACGATGGCTCCTATTACGGTGCCATTTCCCTGGGTCACGCTGCAGTCTCGCCTGCACTCACCTATCAGGGAGCATTATCCCATGCTGCCGGTGGCTTGACGCATCTGGGCAGCCCACTTGCCGACTACAGCCAAGGACACGGCATTGGCCCGTTTGGAGCTGGATTCAATCGGTATGCGCCCAGTGTGTCGGCCTTAAGCGCCCATGCCCCACTGACACCCGCTGCCTACTTAAAGTCAGCGCCTGTGGCGCAACACGCGCTGCTGAAGGTGTTGCCGGAGAAGCATCTAGAGCACTTTGTAAGCCATACAAATATATATTTATAAACATATTTTAATGTTATCTTTATGGTAAACAGGATGCTCATCCGCGATATGCCTTCGAGTATGCTGTAAATGATCCTCACACGGGCGACAACAAGCATCAGCGGGAGGAACGCGACGGCGACGTGGTCAAGGGAGAATACTCACTGGTCGAGCCCGATGGCAACGTGCGTACCGTGAAATACTACGCCGATTGGGAGACGGGCTTCCATGCCGAGGTCATCAACAGTCGTGATCAGGGTAAAGTTGTGGCCAAGCGTCAGACAGCGGCCAAGTCGTGAGGTAAGATTTATAATTCCAGCTATCGCAATATCAACGTAAGCTCTATATATATCTCTTTCTGCATCTTTCTATATCAATGTCTTCTTATAACTTCCACTCTTTCTCTTCCTTAATACAGCGCCTGTGTTATGATCAGTGACTTGTTTTGTTCGCCAGCAACTGTAAATAGCCTACGATTCAATCTTCTTCTCATTAAACATTAAACGTATTTATGTAAACTCCACAACGACAAGAATAAGACAGAAAGAAGAGGGCCGCCATCTTGCACCAGCACGTTTCCCGTTATCGTTACTCATTATATCTATCTCTTTTGTGCTCATGTGATAAGCATTTCCAATTGAACTGCTTGCGCTGCTCTCTATCTCTCTCCCTCACTCATTACACTGCGCGTTTCCGTAAAATGTGTACATACAAACATACGTACATATGTATATACGTGTATATATATTGTGTAAATTGTAAATTGAATAAAAAACATTTTAGATAATTTATGACTATTCTTACATAAATTCTTACAATATAAATTTAACTTCAGCGAAACGATTTTTGGATCTAATAGAAAATTATATTATTAAATGGCCTCCTCCTTGAATTCTCTCTTGTCCCATAAAAATACAGTAAGAATACTATAGTAGAGTCCCCGACTTTAATATACTCGTTACTCAGATTTTATATATCGTTTATTAATTTTATCTATAAATTTTAAAGTCCATTAAATAGAAAAAATTATAATAAATAAATGAAATAGAACGTTCATCTCCAATAAGCGGGTCTATCGCTTCGCGGGGCGAGTATTACAATATATTTATTTACTCAACGAGTAACGAGTATAAATACCTGTAATACAAAGTAAACTCTAGTGACAAAAGCATATTCAGGCCCCAAAATATCAAACAATTTCGCTCTATACATTATAAAAGCCTTTGCATATACCCACAATTAAATATTTAGATAATTCGAGTCACATTTATATAGCAAAGTTTGAATTTTAAATGAGATTTATGAATCTACTTGCCAATCGATATCGACTCGTTAATTATTTTTATTTTATTTATATTGATTATGTTGTCACCCCATCTAGTAATATTTTTGATAATTTAATAGTAAGTGAAAGGTTTAAGGGAAATAAATAGTTTTTGTTGAATTTAGCTATATATTTATTGTATGAACTGCAAATTTATATAATTGTTGAATAACACGCAAAATGAACAGTATAATTATAATGTTAATCGTAATCATAATAATAAGTTAAGCAGCAAATCACATATACCTTTGTTCGTCGTCGAAATTTATTTAAGTCTAATACTATTAACTTGGCCTAAAATGCGCGCCGCAGATCTCCGCTGATGAATAGACCGAAGTCAGAGGGTGCCGCCCGATGCGGATGCCGTGTGCAATATGTTTGGAAGATATGTCGCAAGAGGCGGCTGCCCTGCAGCTCGATGTGCGAACGTCGTTGTTGGGCGCTGGGTCCCAGTTCGAGATGGGCGAGGAGCCACTGGTTCTTGAGGCTACGCAGTTGGGCTTCCAGGGAGCTCAACTGACTGCTGGACTCCAGCTGCGGCACATGGAGCGGCTCGAGAGCGGCAAAGTTTCTACACAATTCCGTGCCCTGCAGTTGGACACGAAGTTTACGCTCCTGTCGCAACGCCTGATGCATCAGATTCAGTTCACGATTGGAACTGCGAGTGGAGCTAGTTACACAGGCGCTATCCTCCTGCTGTTGCTGCTGCCAATGCTGCTGCACTTGCTCCAGGTTGTTCAACTTGTCGGTCAATGTATTTAGGGCGTGCTGCAGAGCCGCCTCCTTGGAGAGAAGGCATTGCTCCAGCTGCTCTACTCCCACTGCCATTTGGGTGAGCGTGTGACAATGATCCTGAATGAATCTATGCAGCTGTTTCTCAGCCATCTCTTTGCGTAACTGCAGCTCTGAGAAATCCTGCTGCTTCATCTTAGCTGCATATTTGAGTGCCTTGATTTCCTTGTCGCGATCGGCAACTGTCAGTTCCAAGCTCTTAACATCTTCATAGTGGCGCTTGACTTGAGCGGCGCGTTGCTGCAACGTGTTGCAAGTGGCATGTCGCACGTATTCCGTATTGACATCCCTTGGCTCCAGCAGCGTAAACAGTTCCTCCAGCTGCTCCTCCAGCAACTGCATACAGCGCTGACAATACACATCCAGTTCTCGCTGTTCCGTCTCATGGCTGGGCGCAAATTTGCTGTAGTTCAGACAGAGAATCCGCCAGAGCTTCTCGTGTGCAATGCCGCCATTTGACTCCTTGCTGGCCTCTCGGGCGGATATGCCCAGCATGCTGATGAGCGCTCCCAGCGCCTCGTTAGCCTCCAGGATGCGTTGGTAGCGGGCACACTGCATTCCTGTCCAGGCGGCGGAAGTCTTGTTGCCGCTCAGCTTCCGCTGGAGTTTCTTCAGCTTCTGCTTGAGAGTACAGCTGTGCTCCATAAGCAGCTGCATACACTGAAAAGACGCAGTCTGCTCGTCCCCCAGCTGTATGATGGTGTGCAGCAATCCCGCATTGGCATTCACCGCATCCATGCCCGCCTCATAGATCTCAATCAGTGCACCATACAATTGTTGTTCATCCAACAGCTCCACTAGCGTCTGTGGCGGCATCAGATTCTGATGCAGACCATTAATGTAGTGCAGCACCCGACGAATGGGCTCACAATTTGTGTGCTCATCCAACTGTCCCGTCTTCAGCAAACGCACAAACTCATCCAGTTGCTGCTCTTGTGACTCCAGATCACTGCGATAGATGGCCGCATGGGTGCAGAGTTCATAGTCGCAGTAATTGAGACCATAGCGAAACTGTTGCAACACCAACTGCAGACTCTTCAGCAAATAGATGCACTGCGCCCGGAAGATATATCGCTGCACGGAGTACCCCTCGAAGATGGCATCGCGACCTGCGAAAATAGAGAAAAGGTGTCACCAATCTAATAGTCGTAATACTGTCTAAAGACAGATATCTTTCAATAAGTAGTCAAAGAATATTGGACAAATATAGATTAATTTGGAATACCCTACCCTATTTCTTAGGAGACAATACAAACTATATACTAAGTATTCCCCATAGAATATATATGTTACTTTTTTCTTAAGGGACTCACCGAACTCGCAGGCATTTGGAAACTTCTCATTGATCGCCTGGCAAACAATCTCCAGTTTCTCGTTCATTCGTTCCAGTAGGAGCATGACAAGCACCACATCGTGTTCCCCGCCACGGAGAAGGAACTGCTCCGGCACAAAGGCAATTACGTGCTCCAAGTGCTTGCCCTGCAAACGCATCTCCACGGCCTTCAGCTGCTGCTCCAGAGCTCGTCCGTAGGCCTTGCTGACACTGAAGATGTGCTGGTAATCGGCTTGGCTCTGTTGGGATGTTTCCTCCTGCTGCGATTCATTGGCACTGCTGAAGTCCTCGATGGAGAGAGTGCCGCCATCTGCTTTAAGCTGCAATTGTTCCTGGAGCTGACGCACCAGATCCCTGAACTTCAATATAGTCACATCCCGATCATAGAGACTTTCCAGGGCGGCGTTCTTCTGTTGCTCCAGAGATTTGACTTGGCTGCTCAACTTGTCGATTTCATCACGTAAATCGGATTCCAGCTCCTGATTGCTTTCAATCAGTTGCTCCTGGATTTGTTCTAGTGCTTCTAGTTCATTGACCTCATCATCAAGGAGTTTGACACGCTCCTCCAGCTCTAGTTTAAGAGTGGCCAGCTGGGTGACCATAGACTCGGCACCCAACGAGGCATCGACCTGCTCCTTTAAATCCATTAGCTGCATCTCCATTTGATCCACACGGCGACTCTGCAATTCCTTAATGCTCTTCAGTTCATTGATCTCCGAGTGCTTCGTTTCCAGCTCCTTGTGTGTGCGCTGGGACAACTGCTTCTCGTGGGCCAAAGTGTCCCGCAATCTGACCACAGTCTCCCGCAACCGCTGATTGTACTGCTCCAGACGCAAGAACTCGCCAGTTGTCTGCAGTGTCGCTGCATTTGTCGACTGCTTCTCGTTTTTCCCCAGTTGCTGACCTTCGCCCTGTTCCTCCTGCTCGGCCCGCAGGATCTCCAAATCCAGGCTGAGTTCATCGTTGCGCTCCCGTGCCATTTCCATCTCCATTTGCAGTGTTTCCAGTCGCTCCTCAGCCATTTCCTTGTCCAGCGTTAGCAGCTCAATACTCTCGGCGACATCGTCGAGTTCCCTTTTATATTTCGATGCGGTTTCCTGTGCCTCGCGCTGCTCATGGCGACAGCGCTGCAATTCCCGCTGCAGCAGCACCTGTTGTGTCATTATCTGCGCCTTGAACTCCAGCAGCTGTTCGTTGTGGATCTTGATGCGCTCCAGCTCCAGCAATTTCAACTTATCCTCACTCTTCTGCACGCGCAGCAATTGCAACTCCTCGCGAAGTTGCCGCTGCTCCGGATTGTCCACAGGTGGCGCCACTGTGCTGGGCGTGCGCAGCGCCGGTCCCGGCGTAAACTGCGGACGCAGTATCTCCAAGAAGC
The DNA here is from genome assembly GCA_958299025.2 of Drosophila histrio. Lineage (NCBI taxonomy): Eukaryota > Metazoa > Arthropoda > Insecta > Diptera > Drosophilidae > Drosophila > Drosophila histrio. The sequence goes on along the minus strand of OY729166.1, from coordinate 9,373,191 downwards.
CGGCCTCAACAAATGCAGCAGGTGCCACGCGCTTCACACTGCCCGTTGGACTCATGCTCGTCTTGCTCCGCTTGGGCGCCAAGGCCAAAGGCACCGGCATGGCCAAGGTCAGCTGAGCAGTGGAACTTTGCGCCTGGGCAGTTGTCGGTTTGGGCTGACTGATGCGTGTCGGTCGCAGTTGTGTATAGGACGTGGAGCGACGTTGATTGCAGGTCAACGGTGGCGCCCTCAATGTGGATGTCTGTCTGTCCTCACCAGGCAGCTCTGATTTGAGAGCTGGTGGGGGTGGAGTGGAAACTATAGTATCAACCTGTGCTTGAGACTCCAACTGAATTGAGCTAGCTTCAGTTTCTGTACTTTCCTTAGCACAAACTGCTGCCGACTCAACCGAATGAATTTCAGCTGCATTGCAAGTTTCCTCATCCGTTTGCAATGAAATGTCGGAATCTGAGATTGTTATTACTGACTCCTGATGAGTCTCCAGCTCCTGTACTCGCTTCTGTATCAGCTGCGGCTGAGACTGGGTGGAAGTCACCCAAGTCTTGGAAGTAGTTAGTGCAAAGCTTGCCTTCTCCGGCAGTTTTCTTAAGGTCCGACCAGCTGAAGTTGTGGCCTCCCTTTGATTATTCTGAAAATGAACAGAGATGAGTCCGCATTCTTTCGAATTTCATTCAAATCAAGCAAATGATTTAATGAGTTATTGATATTTAATAAGCAGTCGACAACAATATGAATGTCAATTAATAATAAATTGATTTAATTACAATTTAAAGTTAGAAATTAGAATTTAAATGTTAATGATTGGCAAGAAAATATTGTACCAACGCTGAATGCATCACATGTGATGATATAGAAAGATTTTTAACTGGGACAGTAACATTAAGACTGCCTATTTTAAGTATATTTTTATATTATTACTTTTCCTGTTTCTATTTTTTAATAAATGAAATTAATAATCTGTATGAATAGAAAAGTCTTAAATATACTATTTTAATTATATTTAATAGTTAAATAAATAAGAATTATAATCGTTACTGAGGTTTTTGTAAAGTAAAAGTATCCTGCTATACACACTATTATAATCAGCACACAATATACGAAGAGGTTCGTGCAATGTTGAAGAGAAAAATAGTTAAAGTCACGAGTTGAAAGTAATTTGATCTGAAAAAATGCACAGTCTATTTAACCCAATTTAATATATGAAGGAAAATAACTATATGCATATTTCTGCGGTTAATAATAGAGAGGGGAAATTGATTTAGAGAAGTTTTCTAAATTAGATAGCAACTGCATTTATGGGTTGGGCAAACACATCTGAAACGTCGCGACATTTGCCAGCTGGACGAACTGTTGACTCACCTGGTCATCTGTTTGATGCCTGCTGCTTCTGCTGCTCCTGCCAACCAGCTTGACTTTGCTCACCTCACGCTGCATATTGTCGTCGGTCCGATTGTTATCCTGTCTTTTGTTTTTCTGCTCTAGCAACTGCAACTGCTGGGCACGCACAAAGAGACCACAGTTGGGGGCACATTTAAAGTAGGTGCTGCCATGAATGGTGCCATTGTTTTTGCCCTTTGGCTCGTCGAGCACAACGCCAAACCACTGACCGCCAGCGAAAGTGGTGCGTCCCACATAGGCGACTCGGCCAAAGAGTACGTTCTTACCCGACACTTGTACACGCTGGCCAAGTTTCGGTTGAGCTGTTGACATATTCATGGGAAGCTTACGTCATTTTGGCTTAACGCATAGCCCGGCGTATATCGAGCGATGGCGTGCCTAATCCCAGTTAGCAAACCTTTTGCCAACTGCAATGCAAAACTGATGCGTTCGTCATCCGTATTGTGACTCCACCCCGCTGTTCAACGGAGACGGCTACGGCGCAGAATCGAGATTTTTTTGGTGGTGGTTGGTCGAATCGAAGCACGTGTTTAACTTAATATATATGTAACTAACTAATGATTTAAAATAAAATGCGGTATATGCAATTGACTGCTAAAACATGTGGAGGAACAATTGACTTTGTTTCTACTCTCTGCGCCGCTTATTTTTGCTGCTGTTGTTGTTGTTCTTGTTGTTATATTTACCATATGCCAGCTGCTCCTCCTTCAACAAAGTCATAATAACTTCAATATTTTCGTCAGTTATATTAGGCTTTAGGGAACAGAATCTAAATAATAATTTTAACTACAGTTTTTTCATCTGACTTCCTTACCTGTGCATCATCGGATCCATCAAATTCTTTCTGAAGCAAATTCATAACTCGGTCAGTACAATTAATGCAGGTATTACTATTCTCGTCTAATGAACTTTGTGATAAGGATTCTTCCGCATCCTGTTGAACATCTCCACGCGATGCACTGAGCACGCTCAGATTCGAAGATGATGTTGATGGCAACTCACTCAGCGTCTGCTCATCTTGATCGGCATCGTCAATGGGACGCAGATTCCGTCCGATATCACGATGGCAAAATGGACAATTACCGACAACTTTCACGCGCTTTGCCATTATTCGTTTTTGTACTCGTTATTTAAAATTGTTTTACAAGTTGATATTGTTGTTTATTTTGTATTATGTGTGAAGTGATGCGATATAATCGAGGTATTTGTATTTTACACTCTAAAGGCATACTAAGATGTTCTTTGAAGCCTCAACAAATATCAATCCCTAAATTCTTAAAGAACGACAAATACAAGTATATATTAATAGATATTTTTGTATATTGCATGGATGAATTTGAAACTCAACCAGTATAAAAATTACTGCTTATATTTGGTTGCTTGAAAACCTAAAATAGTCTGTTTACCATTAAAAAGAGTGTAGTATATAGAAAACTGGTGACGTTTGGTGGTGCTTTTCCAGGTTTGCAGGGTCGGAAAGGCCACTTTGATGTCCGTGGGTATAACCCACCGTATTAAGAGTCTTAAGTACTTATAATCGCCCAATTTTGTGACTCCAGCGCCAATAGTCGCTGAGATCTAGATGTTTACATGTAGACAAACATGGCTATATAGACTCGACGGTTGATGTTGATCGAAAATACATATACTTTATGTATTACTTTACTTGTACTCTACGAGTAACAGTTAAAACAAATCAGTATAAGTGTCTTATCTTCATTGTACTCTAAATACAGATACTAAAAATATTTAAAGACATTTAAAACTAATGCAAATTTATTGTTATTTTGAATTGATTTACAGGAAGGGCCAAAAAATAAAACTATTGACTATCGGCATATTGTCCGTTGTGCCAAAGATTAATACGTGTCGCCAGATTGTATAAATTAAGATATAAGATTGTTTAAAAAACATTGCGGCAAATGGGACAGGTGGATTTGCTGCTCGTTGTGAACCATTTGTACTGCAATTAAACAACAGAGAGTTTTAATTAGAGAATTATCAGTATAAGGTTGGTTACAGCTTACCAAGCAGGGTCCATGGAATTTCTTTTTGCAGGTCTTGCAGGTCAATTTGGGCAGCTGGCAGGTGTCCTGATGTATGACCGTATAGCAAACATAACATTCTTCCACACCTTCGAATTTCTTGTCCAAATTGTTTTTCCACAGTGTTAGGCCATCGTATATGGTGCCATTCTGTCGATCAATTAAATGTTAATATAGATCAAATGATTGACAAGTCAAGAACTTACCTGATGCGTCAAATAAATGGTCAACTGCATGCCCACATTCCGAGCATTGGCACGACCGCCAATCTGATTGCCACATTCAACTTTAACAGCTCCAAGTGGATAATTAGACGCCAGCGTAATGACAAGTTCCATGCGTGCCTCATCCAGTGCATAGACGGCCAAAACTTCTCGTGTTGATGTGTGCACCGTCACCTGAAAGTATAGTCGGAATAAATTAATAATTTATTTATTATTAAATATTAATATACAGCTGGGTTTTCTGTATTAACATTGATAGAATTTAACTAAACGGCGGTAAATGTAGTATACGTTAGTAATGTACGTTAATAAATATAGTTTCACAGGAATTAAACCTTACAAATTGTAAAGTTATTCAGTCTTTTTAAAAAAAAAAAAACTTCCAGATAGTTTAATCTTGCAATACGTCTCGTTACAAAAGTTGCACAAGAAGAACTCAAATGAATCAGCTCGTATTTTGATACTTGATTAGTTTTAAAGTTTGTAAACTTAATAAAAATCTTTTTAGTTATTTTACAGGTAAAGGAAACAATATTAAGACGAGTTTTGATAGATTTCCTTGATATCTATCATATTAATAATGGGGTTTCTTTCTAAAACTAAGTAGACATTGAGCTTTAAGCTTGAGAACAAAGCGAATTTTGTTTAATGTAAACCTGAATGTGCGTATCGTAACCGAGAACTGACGGAATTGACCGCCGAAATGGTACCATTGGAGATATTTCGAGCCATTGTTATTTTAGTACTGTTGGTCAGCATTGCTGTGGTTTTTATGATGCGCATGTATATCGAGGAGTCACCCTAAAAGAATGGAAAGGACCAAAAGAAGAGGCAGTAATCTCACCTGCATATTCTCGTGTTTCTCCTTGCGATTGGCGATTGCCTTGAGTTCCTCGGTACAGATGAGTGCACTGACATAATTCGTGGTAAGATTATCAACAAAGTTCTTCTGCCTCGATTGGCAGGTGTTCCACCATTTGCGCACCACGGCGGGCAATTTTCGCAGCACCTCCGTATACAGATGACAGGCATAACGTTCCACTGACAGTTGGGTATCTATTTTTGGGAAAACAACAACAAAAAACAAACAAATCAAGTCAAGAATTTATATTTTATGTTAGCAGGCCAGGAGAAGCAATGTTGAAAAACATAACATTACACAACAGTTCGTAGATACAGTCGAAAGTAGTTCAGTCAATTCGTTACTGGTATTTTTGTTGTGTTGTTCGTTTCGTTAAATAATATTCTATTTTCTGTGAATCATGGAAAAAAAGCCATTGAACTTTTTTGAAATGGCCAGCGATGTGCCCATTCGCGAGGTGAAGCTAGAAAGTGAGAAGGCTAGAGTGGGCGAGGCAATCAATCTTGCGCAGACACCAAGCGATCATCCTCCGCCATTACGTGCTCCCGTCGATACGGCTGCTACAGTGGCGGATGAGCTGAACGCTCGCCTGGCTATGGTCCAACTCCGACCGGATCGGGCCAAGCGTATTAAGCGTCTTGTCAAGTCACAAATACCGGAACCACAGCATATGTACAGATACTTTTGCATCTGTCCGCGCTATCATCCGTGCTATGTGCCCTGCCAGCACACCGGTCAGATTATCATCGATCGCGATATGCTAAAGAGGGAGGAGCACATTTGTTACCTGGCCACACCAAAAAAGAATTTTCTTTCGCCCCAAAGACTCAAGCAGCCGCGCTACATAACCAAGAAGATCTATGTGCCCATCTGCACGGCACGCATGGAGCGTCTGGCCAATCCACATCCGATGCGAGTCAAGGATACGTTCAAATATTTCAAGCACATCCTTCCACCACGCCTCATAACATCGCTGCAACAGCAAATGAAACCTAAACCACCCGTTGAGGCCATGACCATGGAGAAGGCGATGGAATACATGGAAGAGGAAATGCGTCAACGTCGCGCTCAAAGGCAACTGCACAGGAAACGCTGCAACGGCCTGAAGAAAATGATTTTGGAACGACAACGCAAGCAAATGATGAAGATCGTTTGCGTACTGTTTGAGGAAATGAAGGATTTCCTACTCAACGATCAATTCATCATTGACGAACAATCTCCCCTTTGTGCTGTGATCTTAGAGCGCATTAAGGAATTTACTGGTGAGTTTTAGCTACAAATGTAGAAGAGAATAGTTGAAGGGCAGACAAATATAGCTACAAATTCTTCTTTCTATGAAACATTGTAATTTACTTGCGCTTAAGTGGTGCCCAAATGCGATTTCCTACTACTTGCCCAAAGTTTGTATATTTTAAATAACAGCACAGTTAGTATAACTGCCCCTTTTTGCACAGTTTGTATAAGTAGAGAGATAAGATAATAAATAAATCGAGGCAATACAAACAAAGAGTCTCAAACGTGTCAGACTGACTAACATGTCTATTTTCAATTAGTTGTTAATGCAACAACTTTTTATACTCATCAAATGTTCACTTCATAATAAACTTTTCTTTATCTTTCCCATTGACAGAACAAGAATTCTATACGACAAGTAACTTGCGGGATTATCAACGCATTTTAGCCAACAACTTGACCGTTTGGATAAACAAGTTTATATCAAACTTGAACATATACTTGGCACCTCAACAAATACCTGTGTCACGTACAATGCATGCGGACAGAGGGGAACAATTTGTGCCAATGTCTGATTACATTTCGTTGTCTGAAGAAATGGGAGAGGAAATGCAGGATGATTATGACTTTGATATGACCGATTATGAGGATTATGGTGAGGATGAACTGTTGTTACTGCCTGAAAATCTTCCATCGGATGAGACGTTGATTAATTAATTAATGCATGGAAGAGATAAACTTACCCTTCAATTGAGGCCAGCTGAGCTCCTTATAGACATCATTACTGTGCCATTTGGCGCTGTGATTCTTCAATATGTCCACCGGCATGGCCCGAAAGAGAAAGTGTAGAAAATTCTGTAAATGTATGTGAAATTTTAAGTGTGTTTAGACCCAAATCATAAGTAAAATAGTAGTGTCAGAAAAATGGTTACCTCTTCATAGCGATTCTCATTCAGCCAACTCGTGTAGACCGATCGCAATGCAACTGGCGACTTGGCGCAGACATTTATAATGCAGTCCCAAATTAGCAAATAGCTAAAAGCATCGTGTCTGTCAATTGGTTCCAGATCTTCCAGATCAGTGAGCTTAAAACTGAATTCCTCCAAGTATTTACGCATAAGAGCATCATATCGCGTTAGATAATCCTCAAACCGATTGAGGAAATGCCACTTGGAGATCGTCGAACAGGCTGCTTCCAGATTATCATTTTGTTTATCATTCACCATAATGTCATCGGCCACAAAGTGTGGAGTTAACTGACGCAGCGCCTGCACCGCATTCATTCGCACGCTGTGCTGCGAACTGTGCAGCTGTTTCAGTAGCAAATTGCACAGATGATCCAGGGAAACCTTTGAACTGGGCGCTTTGCAGAACTGAGCGAAAGAAATCAAATTAACATTGGTAATCTAAGAAGTGTCACTTGTCTAATTACTCCATAAACGAAACTGTAGTCTAGCAACTCCAGCGTTGGCATCAGACGCTCCAACAAAGACTCGTAGCATACACGAGATTCTGGCTGCACACTTGTGTCATGGGTCAGCTGGTAATATGATTTAAATAGTACCACATTGACCTCCCTGGCAAACAGACTCTCCCACTCATCAACCACATTCTTCAGCATTTCCGTTGAGCTCTTTTGCTTCTCCGAACGTATAAAGTTAATTAGCGTAGCAAACAATTGGAATACGGCCACAATGAAAAAGGATGTCTAGAAATATAAACAAGTTATTGAACGATTATTTATTATGTTAATTATTACGCTCAACTATGAAATGTGGACACTAAGACTTAGATTTCCGTAAGTTCATGTCGTTGAATCATACATATTTACTCACCTTTGGATCGCTGTAATGTGTTATAGACTTGGAGACAGTGAGCACCCAGGAGCTCAGTCCAATGCGTATGGCATCCCAGTTTTTAATGGTCAGCTCATAGGGGAAACGTTGCAAAATTTCATTGAGCAATTGAATAATTTCCACAGTATTCAGCACAGACTCATAGGATTGCTTCAGTAGATCGCTGCAGGTTAATTTTTACTTACTTAAAATATAATAATACTTTTGAATTATTTGATCAACTTACACATTATAATGCAGCAGCTCTTTTTGGGCATTCTGCTGTTCACCTACGCGGGTCAAAAACTGCAATGCAGAGGAAATAATATTGCGATCTGTTTGTTCATTGAGATCCGACTGGAAGTTATTGAGGAGCAGGCAGCGAAAGACGGCGGCCTTGACCCACATATCAGGTGGTTCCGTTCGCATGACGGCGCTGTTCAAGTTCAGGGCCTTTTGTGAGAGTGTTGGCAGCAAATGCTAAAAGCGGAAACGATTAGTTAAATCTTTAAATTATACCTTTATATATATTATATATATATAGATATACATTATGTGCTGCTTAAATATTTACCTGCAGCGTCATCACATAAGCCTTGAGAGCTCCTTGGGACACAAACAGCTCAGCCAGATCCTCATGCAGCAAAATCGTTGCGCTTTCCTCAAATGCCGCATATTGGGAACAATATATTAGATAACCCAACTGACGGCAGCTGATGACACTGGCCTGTTGAATGGCATCCTGCTTCATGCGCTCCTTGACAATGTCCACCAACTCGCTGCTATTGCCCATAAAACTACGTATTTGCTCGGACAGGCAAAGAACAAGTTCCTCACTGGTATCATTCAAGTGGCAGCTGACTTCCATCCAGGTCTCTGCAGCGCTGGCAACTTTCGCGCATTGTAGTATCTCCAGAATTAACGATTCACTCCATTGCTTGAGCAGATTTGCATTGGGATCACAATAATCTTCCGTGAGCTCATCTTCGCCTTCATTTGTCTGGTGGGACAGTTGCGGATTTTCCACACGGCAAACGAGTTTGCAGATTGTGGTAAAATTCAAGGTCGTGCGTCGCAGTAGAGGTAAAATCTTCTGCTCATCCAAATCTGCATTGTCGAAGGGGATGCCAGCGCTTATCGATTCTTGCAGTGCCTCCAAGTACACACAATGCTGTTCAAATTGGAGTACACTTTCGGCGGTCTTCAGCTTTGAACTTAGCAGAGCCACAATGGTCTCGTCTATGCGCGCCAAACGCTGCGACTCATCCTCAATATTCTCCGTGGAACAGATGACAAATTTGGCCATGGCCTCTGCCATACTCTCCAGACTGCTGGCACTCAGCTCGGTATTGTGTGCCAATTTTTCAACAATTCCTGCACAACTTTGCAGCAGCACATCGTCGATTTCAATGTCTTTGCTGGAGAGCGCATCCTGCCAGCATGTGGTGATTTCCCAGAGAGTATCCTCCGATAAATAGTCGCCCACTCGCTGCTCCAGGCTAAACTTGTACAGCCTCAAGAAGACTTGTTGTCGCACAGTCAGCGATGAATTGGTCTGGCTGCATATGACGGGCATTATCTGCGCTATAAAACTGCCGCAGACCTCAACCATATCACTGGATGGTGGCTGCTCCAGCGGTGCACACATGGCCAGTACAATTCTGTCCACGGTCGCAGCATTTATCAGAATATCGCCGGTGTCCGTTTGAAAGAAGCACTTGTGCAACAGGTTCAGCTTATCCCGGTTGTTGTTTACGACAACCTCCTCGGCAATGCGTGAGATTATTGCACAGGTCTCTGGGCTGGCGAGCATTTGTCGCACGGCAGGTTCAGTGCACAGCGGATAGGAGAGCAGACGATGCAGCAGCAGATTCTGCACGCGGTGTTGTTGCAGCTATAAATAAAAAATATATATTCATTGTATTTAATAATATATTTCTAGCTACTTTTTGAATCAAATTAGCTATTGCAATCATTCTTCATTATATGATTCCCACTCACCTTTATGAGCTTTTGAGCAATATAGTCAAAACGCTGCGCCGGCTCTAGCAGCGCCAGAATCTCAAAGAGTATCTCTACGACGGACTCGCAGGCCTCGTCGTTCATCTGTCCCAGCAGTGCCACAAACTTATCCAGCGTAGCACTCAGCTCGCCCACCTCTGTCAGACCCTTATAAAATTCGGCATCCGTGAACATTTTGGTCAGCGTTCGCACCTGGTGAATGTAGCGTGCGGAATTGTTGCTGCTGCTTGCCTTATCCAGGCAAATGCGCACCAATTTGACAACCAGCTGCTTGAGTTCCTTTTGAATGAAGGCAGCGTAACCATTGCCTTTCTTTGAGGGCGTGGAGTGCTGTGATGTTTTCTCTGATGGCGTCACTTCCTCGTCCACTTCAACAAACTTGACGCACTGCGTTTCCAAACTTGGATTCGCCACATGCAGATCCTGAACCAGCAGCAGCACATGTGACAGCCACTGTTCATTGACATCGTCAGCGGCGAGATCCTGTGTGACCATTTCAAAGATTCGCGTCCAGAACACGTTTAACAACTTGACATACAGGGAGCAGGAGCTTTTGTTTTCCTCATTATTGCACTGACGATCCCAGAAAGCCACCAGCGCCGACGTATGTTGGAAAAAGTACTTGGCATGTGCATTCTCACTGAGCAGTAACTGTCCAATGGGCTGCAGCAGCTGCTGTTCCAGCAATCCGAGGGAAAACTGTTCCACCAATTCCGTACGCTCCGCATCGTTATTAATCTGTTGCAGCATAAAGCGCAAGCATTCAAAGTATGCACTGTGGATGATCGAAGTGTCTGATTTGGACAGTGGAGGATCGTGGGGACCCACAATTGCAGTTTTCATGTTATCAAAGAATCGCTGATAGAATTCGTATATGTCCAGACCCTGTAAGCTATCAGGCGTAATCTTGGACAGAAAGGGTAGCAGATTAGGACAAATGGCCTGAGCATTGCGATTAAAGGCGTTGCTTAACAACGTTGAGAGTTTTGGAAGCATTGCCTTGCGGATATTAAGCGGAGCATACCTGGAGAGACAAGCAAAATATATTTTAAAATATTAGTTATATATAATATGCAATAGTCTTGTATCATACCAGTCTTCGTAGTTGCTTTGCAGCAACAGCACACATCCCCAAACGTGTGGTGCGACCAATGGATCAGCATCGTCGATGAATTGGAAACTTGTAGTGATAAGTTGCGACTTTTGTGGTGTGAGCACTTCGAGCAGTTTAGAGCACTGCAGCATGTGATAGACGCACTCAAACCAGGCAGCTCTACAAAGTGAGAAAATTGTTTTAAATCTTCAACATTAATTGCATTTATCTTACTTAATGGCCGGCTGCTTGTGCTTGGCGAACGTCCAGAACTTTGGATGAGCCAATAGCGTGGTTAGACCTTGTTTTAACTGTTCCAGCTCTTCGGCCTGCGCTGTTTGTTCCATAAAGAAGGACAATTCCTTTAGACTGCTGATGACAACGCGTTGATATTTCTGTTCCGACTCCTCTGGCTTGAGATTTTTACCAATGGAGAGCGTCGCAGGCGTGTGAAAAGTTAAATTACGTGTGCTGTATTCGATTATTTCACTCTGACAGTGCAAACACACTTCGCAAGTCCGGGCAAAGGTCTCCCGGAACGAATTGCTGGCAATGCTTGCGGCTGGTGCGTAATTGTCGAAGCGACTTGCCAGCCACACTGGCACCAGTTGCTTAAGATACGGAGCCATGGCACGCTTGCATTTGGACATGAGCAGCTGCAGCACCAGCTGTGTTTGTTCACGAACTGCGTGCTCAATGTCTGTCGCCAGATTGTGATAAAATTTTGGCCACAACGGCAAAATGTTCTTCAGTGCATCCAAATCTGATTCAGTTATGAGTTCGTGCAGTTCTTGCAGTGCCTTCTTCTTGGTCATCGGATCCTTTTTAGACAGCTTACGTAGTATAATTTGCGTCTGTGGGCTGATATTAACATCGAATGTTTCTGGCATTTGCTCGGCGCTTGCAAATCCCGGAGCAAAGGGCACCAAATTTCCATCGGCTTGAGCCGAGAAGCCAACAAACACGGGCGTTGTACTGCCCAATAGCTCCGCGGAGCGGCTGCTGCTCGACGGCTAATGGCAGAGGAATAGATGAATCAGCAACCAAGTGCTGTGGTTCTGCTTAAATTGCTTACCTTTGCATTGTTTTTGGTGCGAGGCGTTTGTTTCGTTTTTCCACCCATTCTAACACGTTGAAGTAAGCTAGCAATGTGGCCAGAGTCATGCAACGGCAATAACACAATAAAGTGCATACAGTCATACGTCTGAATCAGCTGTTTGGTATTTCACAATTACAGTAGTTTTTTGGCATTTCACAAAGCATTGAAATTATGCTTCGATGCCACGATCTGCTTAATTTACTTTAGGAACGCTGTTTACAAATTACATTTTAATTTACAGATTATGTTTGCTAATTGGCTATTTACTTTTATTATATATGTATATTTTTCATTTTCACATAAATGTTCTGCCACTCACGAGTCATCGATAGTGTCTTGGAAGTATCGATAATCGATAGCAGCCCACTAATATTTGATCGCACGTGTTGCCATTGTTTTGATTCGGCTTCATTTATTAAAATTAAAAAAATTGCATCAAAATGTCTAAATTCCTATCATATTACAATCTGTTTCCCATACCGGATCCCAAGGAGTTTCTGGGAATGGCGGCGGACAAGGAGACAGGCAATGTAATAACCACATTGGCACGCAATGTTGTGGTCATTTTGAATGTAAGTTGACGGACCTTTAAAAAGTTTAAATTCTTGTTTAATGAATAAAAATGAATTGTAGATCAGCACGCATAAACAGCTGCAAAGCTGGTCGATGCCAGAGAAACTGTCGGCGAAGGTGATATACGATCCGAACAGTCAGAAATACGTTGGTGTTTTCGGCAATCACGCTCTACGAGTTTGGGATTTCGGAACGTCCGATGTGTCCAAGTGCAAAAAGCTAAAGTTCCAAAAGAGTATCGCACATGTGGTGTACACAGACCAGGAGGCTGTCGTATTGTACAGCGATGGCGCGTGTCAGTCGCTATCGAAAGCATTGGCTTCTCGCAAGGACCAAAAAGAGGACACAGCCGAACAATTGGCGCTTGCAGCCAACAATACGCTGAGCAAGCCAACAGTTCATACGCTGGCCAACGGACAGCAGGTGCTCACATACTTTGTGGAGAAGAACGCCACTGGCGAATTCATTCTCATGCGACGCTCCTTGTCCAATTTTAATAAGCGACAATATATAATAAAGAGGGAAGCCGTTCGCCTTACCGGACATGCGGTCATCGAAGGTGATGCAGGCCCTCAACTAATGACTATTTGTAAGTAATGTAACGTGACTGTAGTTAGTGGAGTCAATGTAACTTGAAAATTATTTGTTGCAGGGTCCGACAAGCGAATTTTCATGCTAAACCTCGCCGAACGCTCTCACGAAAGTGCACCCGGGCAATTTGTGTCCATGCTAGCTGAACTCAATGTGGAGAGCAAGTTGTCGTTGCAGGGATTGTCGCGCAACTTTGCGGCTATCTACGGCGCCAACTATGGCCAGGAAGGTGCCTCGCTCCTTGTATACAACACACAGTTCAAGGTAGTCAATGCCAAGCAATACTTTAAAGTCTATTTGGACTTTTCACGCTTGTGGGCGCGAGATGAACATATTCTTCTAGCCATGGGTCAGCATATTGCCGCGGTACGCTATCGTATGAATGATGAGCTGCTGGTGGATATGCTTGGTTCGCAGCTGAACGAAACACACTTGGCCCCTATTGAGCTGGATCACATCAACGAGGAGGAATCCCTGGAGGCGGCCATCAAATTTGGAGGCAACAGTCGAGCTCACAATGCCGTTAAGCAAGCCAGGCCATCGAAAATCGTCATGCCGAAAGCTGATGGAAAAGCTGTGCCTTTTGAATCGCCTGAAATATCGCAACAGCAGATAAACGATCTCATCAAGCAGCATGTGGATGGTGAAATGGTGCAAGTCGAAAATGGAATTGAGGATGTTAATGTTACGCTGATGAGAAACTATTATGATATGGGACCGCAGAATCTGGCAGTACAGTCAATTGTTAGACAATTAGAACGAAGTGGAGCTGGCGAGCAGGAAATTACCGAGAAGCTATTAACGCTGTTTATCAAGACCCAAAACACAGAACATGTGCTCATGTGTGTTCGTCGTTACACCAACATCTCTGAGCACATGTTGGCCTGGTGTCTACGCTATGCCCTGGATAACACACCCACCAGTCTTACCAATGGTAATGCCATGGAAACGGATGATAATGATGCCAAACCAGCTCTAGCCAAGGATGAGCTACTTAATGCAGTGCTCGCTTGCAGTTTCAATTCTGCTGCCATTGAGAAGCATCTGAAACAGCGTCTGGAACTGTCCCATGTCCAGAGACTGCTGCAACATTTATATGTCCTGGCCAGTGACTCGAAAGTACATCTCGAGGAGCGTCCCAACCAGGATTCCGCCTCGATGGGCAAGTTGTGCACGGAACTTCAAGCTTTTCAATGGCTGAGCGCCATTATAACTTCACACATTACGCTGTTGACCATCTCCAAAGACGATGAACTACTGACTTTGCTGACGCAGTGGTCAGAACTGTTTCAAATGTATTCCAATATGTTGGATCCGTTGTCGACGGTATTGCCAGCGCTGCACAACATTGTAGCACGTCGCAAGCGGAAAAACCCATACCCCACCCATTGGTATGGCATTGAGAAAGTAAAGCTGTACTAACGATAAGTTCTAAAGAATTGTTCCCCAATAAACTTGTTGTTAATTGTAAGCTAAATAAATGTAGAATTAACCAAACTCCCAAGTCTATAGTATACTATCGACAAAACTCTCGAATGTTCTGATCTATATTTGAAATGGATGTAACTTTACGCTTTGATAATGAAGTGTAGTTGAGATTTTTTGAGACAGAATCATCTGAGAGAGGTGTATACCTGAAATTCGATCCACGAACTGATGAGCGAGAGTGTGTAGACTAATAGCAAATCAATAACCAAAGTTTTCTAAGGTACTTACTGCTCTATATCTTCACAAATGAAGTCATTAAAAATTGATTATTACAAAAACCATTTTAGTTAATCGGTCAATTTTTTATTTATACCTCAAAAATGTTATAGAAGGTTGGGTTCAATGGTTCGACCCATATAACAAGATTTCGGTTCGCTGACTGCTTTTAAGAACCCGTGATCCCAAGTATTGATATCGGAACCGAAAGTACAATACCGAAATATTAGTACCTTTTACCGATATACTCGTACCGGAATCGATATTTGTTACGGTATTAAACCCTACCAAATTTGCATCTCCCCGATTGGGTTAAGATTGTTAAAGAAACAAATACGAGTATACAGAAAACTTACGTGGTTAAGGAAATAACAAATATTTAAATGAATTGACTTCGAACCAGTTTTGAAGGCATAACATTTATTTATACAAATCTCATGCGCTTTTTTATGCAACATAACCCACGGACAATTATCCACATCATCAATAAATGTGGCTTTTTATTGCGCTGTTACTCGTAAAATGCGTTAAGACAAATGCCTCTAACCAACCACAAGAGACTCAGCCAAGCATGTTGACCATTTAAACTACAGCCAGCTGCTGTCTGACTAATAACCAAAGTTTTCAATCAATTTTTAGCTTATGCAATACATGGGAGCTGGCCAAGTCAGAGACAGAGCTGAAGCTCCTGATTGCCATTTGACATGTTTTCATCACGACACAATGACAAACCACTTTGTCAACTTCAGCTACAATTTCAGCATTATCTTTTGACTTTAGCTTTAACTTCGGCTTCAGCATTTATTGTGGCACTTTCTCTGCGCCTTTCTCAGATTCAAATCCAATCCAAGTTGTTGACCACTTGAGAGCGATGACCAGCCAAAAAAAATACGTATATATATGTAGAGGGGATTGTGTTTAAAAATAGCTCCCCCTTTGATTCATTTTGTGCTGATTAGACGTGGGTCGATATTTCTCAGCTCAGCTTACTCAGTCGCAGTCTAGGGGCGACTTAGACATTTACTTATACGGCATTAGAGAGTTAAGTATTAAAATTACAAGCAAGTTAAAAGCATCTCTTCTCTTTTATTTGGTTTGATTGTAAGCTGAAGATTTATCGCATGCTCGGTGGGGGAAAAAAAACCTGCTTGTAACGTCATAAAATCGAGATAAATTATTTAATTTTCGATTTCCTAAAACCATTAAGCAAAGGCAGACGCCTAGCTACCCCAAGATGCCAAGTCATACCAAGCCCAACAGCTAGACCGAGATAGAGCGAGAATAAGGGGGACAGAGAATGAGTGAAGAAGAGGGAGACATAATCTGTGGCCCTTATGTATAGCCAGTTGGGTTCTTTATATACCAGATACATGGCCATAATGAAGGTTTGTTGCTGATGCTGTGCTGCGCTGCGCTGCGTTGTTGCTGCTGACCGTTGGTTGCTTCTTTTGCTGCAATGCTAAGGATACAGATATAGATACATGCATACGCCTACCTGTGCGCAGGTAGCACAGGACAGGTAACTCTTTGCCCAAGCAAACAGACAAACATCCATTCGCACACACACACACACACACACACAACACAAGTGCAGATGCAGATGCGCGTTACTTGTTACAAACAAACGTTAAGAGATGACGACGACGATGAGGGAAACAACGACAGCGACAACGACACGCTACCCCCAACAACAGCAGCAACAACAACAACAACATTTAAGCAGCGTCATGATCATCAGGTTCGAGCCCTGGACGAAGGCAAAGACAGCAGCCAACAGCATCAGCAAACCAGGGATGGGCGAAATGCCTTCCACGTAGTTATGACAACTTTCCATATAAGTGTTCAATGTATTGAATATACGAGTATACAGTTAATAATACAGCGACTTTACTATTTATAATCTGATCATAACTGGTATTTATGCAAAGGTTTTATTTATAATCAACCACATATATAATGATTTACATGTAGTTAAGTAATTATTTTGATAGAAGACATGCCGATCTTTATATTTTTTTTAAATAGTAGATTCCAAAGGAGTTTAATATTTATTGTATTAAGTTTAAGAAACAAATATATGAATAAATTAGAACAAAATAATGAATAATAATACAAATAAATAATAAACATAATTATTATCAAAATAGTAAAATATTCACATATTTTATTTTATCAGAATAGTTGCCCCAAGAAATTATATTGACCAAATTTAATATTCGCATATATTTGCAAAAGAAGGTCATTATTATTTTACATTGAATTTGATCTGTAAATTATTAGATATTAGTTACATAAAGTTTTATTAAGATAGTATCGGAAAGTTTTTTAATTTAAAACTATTTTGCAATAGCTTTCGTATTATCGTCAATGACAAATAAGCCATTGTTCCACAACATTAATAATCGGTTTAACTTAAATTCGTAATACTTAAAGCTCATTAACTTTAAGCTATAATTTAAAATCTTCAACAAACGTAAATATATGCGCTTACATTTAAAATATTTATCAGTTTTTTTATAATCTTCTAGCATTAAACTAAATTTTCCTGATGCTAATTTCCTCTGAATCTGAATATGTTATTTAAGAAGTTTAAATAAAATTGTGAATCAATAAAATGCAGTTATTCATTTGTATATTTTCTATTGTTGAAGAACCCTCATATAAATTTGCACGTTCCTGGTACTTATAATTCCTGAGATCGGACCGATTGAAATGCTGGATTTTGATGAAATGTGGAGGGAACGTCTGCTTAGACTTATTTTGTATTTTACCAATTTTGGGTAAAATGTCATATAATAAATTTTTTAGCATTTACTGAAATGATTTTCGTAATTATGTGTAAGCGATTGGAGCCCGTCTTAGCCTGCTCTATTTATACCAAGTCAATTAAAATGTTGAGATTTTCAGTGCAGCCCTGGCATAAAAAAAACCTGACCGATTGCAGCTGCCGTTGCCGGCTTCGTGGGTCTCTGTGTAAGCTGAAACGAGTGACTTGGGCACCACTTGGCTCTGACTCCGGCCTATGGCTGAGCCGGTGCCTGTTGCTTGTAGCCTGTTGCCTGTTGCCTGTTGCCGGTCGCCTGTACAAGGCATTTCTCCTTTGTCCGTTCCTTTGAAATGTTACTCATTTTGGTTATTTTTGTTGCCACACACACACACACACACACACACACATGCGAGTGCATATAGATAGTTGTGCATGTGAGCCCACTCTTTCATTTTTTTTTTTGTATTTTAACGACAAACCGGCCGGCATTATTTTTAGAATTTTTCAGTCAAACTTGTTACCATGCTGGGCAAAACTTGCTTCGAGGCAGTCAGAGCAACAGCATCAGCAGCAGTACCAGCTAAAAATGCAATGAAAATGAAGCTGCAGCTCTGTTTCTGACTTCAACTCCAACTCCAACTCTGACTCTGTCTCTGCCTCTGATGCTGACTTTGACTCGACGCTGACTCTGGTCTCCAATCTCCGGTCTTTTGTCTCCCTGCTATAACCAAAGGTAACATGGTACATCTGTCTGTCTGTCTGTCTGCCTATCTCTCTGTGTGTGTGTGTGTGTGTGAGTGACTTGGCATTGTTACTGTTCTCTGACTTTTTAATGCCATTGCCCAAAACTCGCCGACCAACAAAAAAAAAATAAAAAATTGTATCGATCGCTGCCGTTGCCGTTGCCTTAGCCGGGTTTCGGTCTTTTCTTTTCTTTTTTTTGCCTTTTGTGTTCTGTTTTTGGCCCATACGCTTTGCTCAAGCGTTCTACGCAGCAGCAGCAGCATCATCATCATCATCAGCAACAGCAGCAGCCTCAGCAGCAGCATCGACATCTCAGCCAGCGCCAAGGGGGTACAGTTTCGCTTCGAACTGAAAAGTTATCATTTTGTTCTTTTTGTTTTCGTTTTTGGCCGCTTTCTTTTGAGTTCGAGTTCGCTGGGGCGGCCCGGCCGTCTTAACAACATTTACTTAATTTATTTTTATTTCATTAATTTGATTTTTTTAATTGAACGTCGTCGTCGTCGTTGTTGTTGTCGTTGTTCTCTTGCTGTTTGTTTCACAATCAGATTATTGACTTTTCGGGTTTTTTCGTGTCGTATTCGTTCTTGTGCACATTATTCAAATGTAGTATGTGGTAAGCCTTTGTTTAGGCCAAAACAAGTTTGGTTTAATGACTTTTTATTAGTTCTGGCCCTGGCTTTAGCAGTCCCCAAATACCGAATACAGAATAGCGTAGCTGTAGCCCAAAACCTCTATGAGCTCTAAGACTCTGAGATAGAGTTTTAGATGTGGTTAAGTCAATATGGTTCAAGCTGTGCCAACCAACCACTTTTCCATACATATTCGCCAGAGCATTAGTCCCCAGGGGCTTGGCTGGTTAGTTAACTGGTTCGCATTATTTGATATGCTTATGCTTATTAACTGGTCCAATAGACTTGCCTGCTGGACATATGCTAAGCTACAAACAAAAGCCGAGCCAAGCTATTGAAATGATCTCTCAACTGATACAACGGCCAACGGCCAACTGCCAACTGCCAAGTGAATGTGGCTTTCAGCTGGCAACTATAACACTTAACACAACTACAACAATTGTCTAGATATACGTTCATATACGTGTGCCCTGAATATAATATAGTTACTTTAAGGTTCATTTTGCATATGCAAAGTTGTCTATTTAGATGTCATTATCAGATAGATTTATAGTTCAAAGATCTATCAAAGATATCAAATTCGTAAAACTCTATAAACACATATTTATGTGTGAATATACTTAAGCTTTTAACTGTTATCTGCATTAACTAACTGTACTTCTTAATTGAGCATCAAATCTTTATGCGAATTTTCTGGAATTAGCAGCTGTAAAATTGATTAGATTTTATGAGCATACAAGTCCAAAATAATAAATAAATAAATTACAATAAACATTTAATATATGTATGAGAATAATTTATTTTCTATAATTAATTCTAAAATTATTGCCTTAATGGCTTATAAATACTTTACTTTTCTAAAGTAATAGCCTCTAACCACAGCAAAAACTATGTAATTTTTCTACGGTTTTACTTATTTGTTGTGTTATTAACAAAATGTGTTAAACTGCAGATAAATACAGGGTGGGGCAAGGTAATCGCCCTATTGGAAAACGCTATAACTTTTGCAAATGTTGCGCAAAAAAAATGTAAGCAATTATTCCGTGTTCTTGTGGAGTAAACCGATTCATAGCTTGTCAAAACCAAATTGACATTTGGCCCAATGCACAAGTTATAGCGTTTTCCAATAGGGTGATTACTTTTACCTCACCCTGTATATGTATTTGTCATAATAATTATTTTATCAATAATTTGTGCTTATCAAAAAACATATGAAAGTGTAAAGACATAGTTGAGAACTCCGATGACTGAATCTCGTTCGGATCAAAACCATTTTTAGCAATAATTATTATAATCAATTTTGTATAGAATTTTGTGTGCATTATGTACATGAAATGTACACGGAAGACTAGTCTCTGCAGAAAAAATTAATTGAAAGATCTCATCTTAAAAGAGTTTGCGAAAAATCTATAATAATTATATAGTATTCAATGTAGTGATAATGTTTCGACGATTGTCCTAATGAAGAAACAAATATAGTTTTATAAATCGCTTAGTATTAACGAAAAATAATATTGTATACGTTTAATTAATTATTAATCAATTGATATTAAATATATAATAGATTTAAAGTTGCTCCTTCAACCAAAGACTATAGAGTTTTCTATTCCACAATTTTATAATATAAATGCTTCAATTAGTTATACTTTTAAAAAGTTTTTTAATTGCAGAAACATAGGGAGTTTAATGAATCATACTAAACTTTATAGCGAATTGCATTCATATTTATGATTGTAAAAACACAGCTGGCAATCTGAAGCATAAATATTATGCTTATTGTTTTGAGGAAACATAAAAATGTAGAAGGAATAATTTAAAATTAATTGTTAATTCCATTTTTTTCCATTCTTCAATAACTATCAATGACTGCGCAGAAGAAAGCGGAAAGGCATTTAAAAAGAATTCATATTCCTGGGCATTAAATAAGACAGAACAACTGGCAACCTTCCGCATCGGCAGCAAGTTCAGATCCAGTCAAGCACTAAATCAAATCCCACTCAGCTTTAGAGTGAAGCTTCGTGAAGTCTCGCGAAACTCACACGGCCCACAGTTCATAGTTATTCCCAAGTAACGAAAACCCACAAAAGACAAACACATTGACATATTTATATATCCATATATACACACATTAAAGTCAAATATTTTCTCTGCAACGTTCCCAGAGGTGCAGAAAAAAGAAAATACGAAAAAAGACAAGCCAAACCTCACGCTTGCTTGCCAGACAAATCGGGAGGTCGCAACGATGGAACCTTTCTGTTTCTGTTTTTCTTTCTTTTTTTTCGACTAACTATGCAAACAATGCAAATTTTAGACGATAGTCTTAGACGTTAATTGAGTGAGTGGGTGCTAGAGAAAGAGAAACAGATACAGAAAGAGGGACTGAAGGGGCTTACGTTTGGCGGTTTCTTTTGGAATGCCAATAGGTTAAACACAAGTTCGTTGCCTAAGTCTAAAGACAAAAGACTTAGGAAACGAACTTTATTTATTATTTTGGTTGCAGGCGAAACAAAAAAGGGAAACGCGCTAACTTCGGTGTATCTGTGTGTGTTTTAGACAGTGTCTACTAAGCGCTTAATCATTTTCTAACGAATTGGCAACAAAAAAATAGTCAGCAACGGAATGCTGAATGCATAAATGTGTCAGTCGACTGGGGAACTTCAAGAGGGGGCTGTGCCAAATGACAACAGAAAACTGAAAACTGAACTCATCTATTGCTCAGCAACAGCATCTACAAATTGCTAACCATATCCGCCAACAAATGACATTCACAGTGACTCACGAGCTTTAGTTTATTTATTATTTTGTTGTTGTTAAACTTTCTGTGATTTTTTGGTGCATTGCGGTTTTTCCATGTATTTTTTCTTCGCTTTTTTTTTTTTGGTTACAATTTAAAATTCCTGTGCCGCGTTTGCGCGCAAAAAAAAGCCCAAAAGCAATTTGATCTTTAAATTTAAGCACGTTTAAATCAAAAGAGCTCACAAATACCATCCAGGCAGGCGATCATGTGTATAAGTATTGCGTGCTGTCTGTATATAAGCAGTGTATATACCTGGCTCAATACATACATACATACATGCATACACATAAAGCCCACACAGACAACGTTGAAGCAGCGACGCCAGCAGATGACTTTGTGAAATTCGAAAGGCGGCAGCGTCGTCGTACACAGTGCCCTGGTTACCCCCTCTTTTGCCCCTTTCCTACCAGGTTTTTTTCATCGTACGTAGTGCTGGCCATTATGTACTTTAAATTTAAATTCAATTGACTTCTTTTATGATGCCAACGGGCGGCGGCCACGCCAAAACGTGCCAAGAGCTTCGCTCACGTAGCCGGGCCGTTGTCGTCGTCTCGATCTTCGAGTCTGGTCTTGGTCTTGGTCTGGGCTATGCGGTAGCCTCTGTGCTCTGTTCATTGGCTACGCCTCTGCCTTTTGCCATTTGCCTGGCAACTTTAACGGCCATTTCTTTGCGTGGTTGCTGTTGTTGTTATTCTCGCTGGAGTAGTTGTTGTTGTTGCTGTTGCTGTTGTTGCTGTTGCTGCTGTCGTTGTCGATGGCGTTGTCGTTGTTGCCACGCATGCGCTGCGCTGTTTGCGTCTCTGCCGTCGACTCTCTACCTTGGTAACGTATTTTTTCGTTATTCTTGTTGTTGTTGTTGTTGTTTTTCTGCCAGTTTGATCTTTGCCATAAAAGTGATTTTTTTCCCCCTGCTGACTGTTGCGTGGCCATTGCGCTACAGCAAATTGTGTGCTGTACTTTTGTGCCAAAGAAGCTGCAAGATTTATAGATTGAAGTTGTTAGTTGAGAGTTCAGTAAAGGTTACCATAACAATTGAGTCACTGATTTAAGCTTTGATTGAGAGTAATATTTCCTCAAACTTGCTTAGAAGCATGCTATAGTCTTGGGGTTAATGAATCCTGACCAAAAAGTGTAAAATTGACGCTCAGTGGGAGATGAAGATCTAGATAATATTTCGATTATTGATGATTGTTTGTTAGTTATGGACAAGGGGGCAAAGATATCGTATCTGCTTAAGCTGATAACGAGTAACATAACTTTATTAAATCCCCTACAATTGAACCACTTAAAGTTGTCTAAATACAAATTGTTCTTTATTATTTAAATGAATTCTAACTACTGAAATATATCAATATTTTAGTGGAAATTAAGCTTGATTTATTTATTACGCATGCATACGAAGATTCAGATATTATTCCGATTATTGATGGATAATTGATAGATTGTTTGTAAGTTATAGCATAAAGAGGCAAAGGTCTATGCTAAATACGATAACTTTATTAATTTCCCTACAATTTTAACCACAAAAAGTTGTCTAAATATAATTTGTCCTTATTTTTCAAATGACATCTTATGTAGAATAAATTGTAGTAAATTAAGTATGTCTACATATCCGTAGTTAATCATAATTTAAATAAGAAAATAACTAGTTATGTTGAAAATTCTTAAGAGAAGTATTTCCTATCATTTCATTTATTTGTTGTTGTTTATTTAACTTATAGCAGTCGACAAATAAATTGCATATAATTTAAATTGAAATCTGAAAGGCTTACAAATTTAAATGCGTTGATATTTTGACACATTTGCAGTCAAAAGACCTAGAGTCCGCTAACTACTCTTTATTGTACAAATAAGACGGTCGCTAGTATATAATAAAAACAAACCATTTTTTTTACATCAATAAATTACATTTATTATGCTTCTTCGGAAACGCTGAAATGTCTGGTTCAATTACATTTCATTTTAGAACGATGTGAATATTCCCAGTGCATCGTTAACTGAAATTAATCTATTAGCCAACATCGACTGTCAATTTTCACGCCCTGTATAGCGCACTTTCAGACCCGCCTAAGTCTTACGCCCGGCTTCAATACAGCTCTTAACTCTTGATCAAGTTTCTGTAGGTTTTTGCGTTGACTGTTTCTTGTTTCTTTTTATCATGTTTTTTTTTATTTTTTTTTTTTTTGTTATTTTGGCAAAAGTCAACTGTGCGCCATTGCCTACCAGGCAGGCAGGCAGGCAACAATTTGCTGCAGACAAACAAAAAACGTCCACGTTTGTGTGTTTAACTGGTTTTTAGCTTGGATTATATTCGCTGGCTGGGCTATGGCGGCCATATACAGGGTGTCACAATTGAAGCTGCAACGTTTTCATACATAACAACTGCATGTTGTACTAAAAGAAGCTCTTAAGTTGTCTATATAATAATATATAATCAATAATTAATGACATTTAATAATGAATCACCCTGTATGTCCACCATATTGTTAACTTTTGTTAATTTCAGACTGCGTACAATATAATTTCAAACATTTTTCACCCGCATTGTTGAAATTCAAAATCAATAGCAATAGAGTCTACTCGCTATAACAAATATATACACACACTCCCATAAGTAGAGACACCGTCATTAGGCAGCGTCTTTGTGCCAAGTTGCCAGGTTATGCCGATTCAATATGTACACCTTGTCTCACACACACACACACACAGACACTCACACACTTGCACAATATACAATTGTACTTGTCTTTACCTGTGTCTCTCATTTGGCGGGAAATCATAGCCTCTGAGCGCTCTCAAAAGCAAAAACAAAAACCCGAAAATCAGGTAACCAACTCAGCTCAGTCCGGACCAGCGCAGTAGCAGAGAAGTTGACGCTGACGGCGACGTCGACGCGTTTTGAGAGCAGAGCACAGGTAAGCGATCGGATCATCGCCGTTGCCGTCGTCGTCGTCGTCGTCGTCGTCGTCTTTCGCTACACCAACGCAAATCAGACACACACACACACATACTCACACCTTTACCGAGGTAAATCTTTATGTACAACGACAGACGTTGACGCTGGCGTCGCAGTCGCTGTCGCTGTAGC
Organism: Drosophila histrio; assembly: GCA_958299025.2. Classification (NCBI taxonomy): domain Eukaryota; kingdom Metazoa; phylum Arthropoda; class Insecta; order Diptera; family Drosophilidae; genus Drosophila; species Drosophila histrio. The sequence goes on along the minus strand of OY729166.1, from coordinate 9,348,487 downwards.
CGTCAACAACGCTGCGCGTCTCAAGAAGCTGATCTGGAGCCCGTTTGTCGCATTTTTACCAAAACTGAATTTAGTTTAGAAGCGTTTGGCGGCGTTGAAGGTGTGTGCAAAAGCGCAATCCGGTGCCTGAGCTCTGCTAGCCACCATAGCATACCACAGATACAGATACTATATGGAAACAGAATCAGAACCATTTAACACTACACAGACACACACACACACTCACTTAGGGTCTGTTGTCTGTGTCAAGAATATTTTCAACAAAAATTAAAGAAGAAAAAATAACGATTGAGAAAGGTTTCGCAAGTGCTTCGCAGTTTAAGTGCAGTTACCCAAAAACGTGTGTTAACACTCTTCATATACATCTATATATATATATATATACAGATATATACATATATATGATTATAAAAGATCGAGCAACTCTAATTAATAACTTCCAGAGCAACAGCTGTCATAATGAACTGGCGCCAAAGGTTTCTGCAGGTATGTTAATCCGAAGACAGTCTAAATTCCTCTATACTACGAGTACATCCGGCTATATATACATACATATATATAAGCGTTTATATAAATGTGCACACGCTTACAGAATTTTCAAATCTCTCGTCGTCGTCGTCGTCGTCGTCATCGACCTCATCGCTTATTCATAGGCAATTTTTTCAGTTCGTGCCGTCGCATTAAACGTGTTTTGGAGCAATCGGCATCGGCATCGACATCGAGATCGGCTAATCGGCAATCGGGAGAATTGAGAATCGTCGCGTTGTTTCTATGTAGGCCTCAATACTCCATACTCCATTCGGCCTAATCAGTTGCGGCATCTCGTGTCCGCGCATTTGCATATGTATGTATGTACGATATATCGTAACATCTTGATCATTGATTTATTCTTGGAACTACCACATACATTATTGTCTTGCGGTCAGAGCAAAAACATCGTACGTGGAGTTCACGGGTATCTCGAAATTTGTCTACAGAATATCTGTCGTCATCTGGCATCGGCTCATTATGCTTGACGACTTGAAGAGAGATCAGACTAGGCGCGGCTTGTTTGTCTATCCACAATGTGCTGAATGTTAAGTGTACTCAAGGTAGAATATTTATCATAGTTCCGACCACACACTGAGACTAAAAGAAAACGTGCTTAAATCAAAAGCAACCGCTCGAAAATTAGCATTAAAAGTGAAATGAGTTATGTGTAATTGTTACTTGAACTTGTATTTCTCTCCAGCAGTTGCTTAAGTCTTAAACTAGGGATTAAATTAGTTAGAGGTAGCTATTTAAAAGAATATACATATAATTCAATGTAACGTTTTTAAAAATTCGATAACTTTCAACTGAACAGAAACCTTTTTAGCTTATAAATATTCATGCATTATTCATGCATGGAAAATCACTTATGAAATGACTGAAAATCTTAAGCCAGTACTCAATGTTTCAATAGTAAAATTGCTAGCAACCTTTTTAACTATGTGTATTATAAATGGGAAAGGAGTTTTTGCCTTGGCTTATATTTTATAAGCCTGTTTTCAATGAGATTTAGTCAAGTATAGCTGGTTTAACAGGGACTCGAGACAATTGAAGGTCTTTCAAGCTAGTATACTCAAATGAATGTTGTTAATTTGAGGTGTAGTCCGAGATTGTAGAACCTTGAATGCGTTATTAGCTTAAGTAATCCGCAAGTGACATCTTTTCTGACAGTGCCATTTAAGTCTGATGTTTTAAGTGATTGCTACTAGTAGTAGTTAGTTAAGTTACCTTATGCCAAACTGTCGTCATATCCATTGCACAATTTTACCAAAGTGGTGGAAGAAAAAAAAAAAAAGAAAAAGAAGTGAAGTAAGACATTTCAGGCCGTTTCGTACGTTTTGCAGGCTTTTCAACATTTTCCGCCGCTTTATGTTTCAACGATTATTACAATGAGCGTCGAGTGTGGAGTGGCGGGAACTGATGTGGAGTGAAGTGAAGTGGAGTCGAGTTGAGTTGAGTTGAATCGAGTCGAGCGAGGCGCATAATTGTGGGAACCTACGGTTACGGAACGTTCGTCTAGCAGGCAGTAGACATACTACTCGTACATAGGTAAGGCCAGTCAGCCAAGCTACTCAGCCAGTCAGCCAGTCAGTCAGTGAGCCATTCACTTGGCTTACTCACATTTTACCGGCGCTATAATGCCAATGCAGCCAAGCAACCCAAACAACCCAAGCAACCACCCAACCTCACCAAGCTGAGCTCAGTCCACTCTGTCGTCGTCTTGGTTGTCGTTCCAGTTACAGTCACTTGACCAACCGAAACAATAAGAATAAGAAGTCGAAAAATACTACAAACGCTTCTGCTGAGACGTTCGGTTTTGGTCGCGGGCATAATTGTTGATCGCCGTAGCGTGCATATTTATGGGAATATTTTTTCGTAGCATAAGAAAAGAAAAAAAAATCATTGCAGGCCTCCCCACTTCTTACAACAAAGTTCTGGACGAACGCGCGCGCGACCAACTTTGACCTTTTTTTGTATATATATATATATATATGTGTTTTTTTTGTAGACTTATACATGCGCCCCTCCTCTGAGTTTTGTTTGCCTATGCAAAATGCATAAAAATTCCACGTAGCATTTCTCAATGCAATGCCAGTCGACGGCGACGCCTGCGCAAAAAAAATAAAAAAAAATAAAACAAACGGCCGCCGACGATGACGACAGACGACGGTCGGCAGTCTCCAACATTTGCTACAGTCGTGTGGGCGCTACCAACTCGACAAGTTGTAGAGTCAAGAAAACCAAAGAAACCAGAAAACCAGAAATCCAGTAATCGAGTGAATGTTTTAAAATCAAAAAAAATAAAACTGGCGCGCGAAATTGGAAGGCCAAAAAAAAGTAAAACATAAAACGATTGCAATTGCCGAGCTGAAGGAAATATCGGGACAGTTGAGTTTTGAATTGCGCAAGAGCTGCCTAAATACAGGGTGCTATGTTGTCTTTGGTTATCTAGCTGTATGAGTGATAAATAACGTCATAAAGCTAGCTTACCGAAGTTAATATTAGTGTCTGTGCAACGTATCACAGCGCGTATACTTAATGAGTAAATGAAGCGCTTTTATTACCAACAACATATACATATATCATACAAGTGTCGCTCTCTTTACTATTTTAGCTGAAGTCCACAAAATATACATTTAATGGCAATATAAATATTATATTTCAACTAATTTTAAATGATCATAAGATATAAGTCAATGCATACACTCGTAGTAAGTATATAAGTAATATGTATATAATGTAGTATGTGTATACTTACTATAGCAACGACCTTTACTTATGACTGACATGGCTTTAAGTACTATTATTATTTCTTGTTGTTGTTTCTATTTTTGTCTTTCTTATAAGTATATATACGTCTCAACGTCTCAATGACGTTGCTAATGAGCAGCTGATTTGTTGAAATCGATACTTACATACTACATACTATTCACATAGTCTACGAACTGCAGCAACGTTGAAAGTTTGTCTGGTTTGAGGGCTGCGAAGATGCGATGGCCATGAAAGACGGCAAAAGAGAAAACCGCGAATTACTTTTAGCTTAAGGCGTGAAATGACTCAAGGTCTGTCTGCTGGCAAACTTGAATTTATTGTTATGTTATCATAATTAAGATAAATTATTTCTTGTTAAATGCACTAATAAATATATATATATGTTTTTTTACATGTCAAATTTAATATGTAATTAAATTGATCAATAGTCGTTAGTAAATAAATATGTTCAGTGTTTAGATAAACCAAATAAGAATATAATTATGTAAATTATTTAAAAATTAAACGACAAAATACGATTAAGATAAAATAAATACACTACTTTTATATGAATATAAAAGAAATAAACTGTTAATAAAATGATATTTTCAAAAATAGTAAAACAAAATGAAAGATCATAAAGAAAAAAAGGCTACACTGTTACAAAACAGGTGCTAAAATAATATATATGTCTCAAAACTAAGTGGTTTAATTAAAGAAATGTTTTTGCCTTCAAAATATCCTGACTATAAGATCTCTTTATTTTATTTTCATCTAAAACTTGTCATTTTTTAAAAATAAAATGTTTATGGCGAATATTTTTAATTTTAGAAACTGGTTTATTTTATCAGCGTACTAAGAATGAATATTATAAGCAAAAGAATATTACTATTCATACAATAATTAAGAAAATTAATAATACTCAAGATTTCATAAAAAACTAAATTGTTTTTTTTTTTTGAATGACAAGCAAAATGTGCAATGAATCATATAAAAATTTTTATCATCGAATACTTAAGACACGTTTAGGAAAATGGGTAAACAAAAATGGTTAATAGTTTGCATTGTTCCATTGAGCTTGCACTTAAATCTTTTAAGAATTATAGTCTATTTCTATTCATAAAATTTTATACAAGTTTGTTTAGCTTTCGACTTAAACTTGAGCTCAGCAGATGCTGATTAGAGATACAAATATTGAAATGTTTACCTATGAGAGAGTTAGGTAATTGCTTTAATCACACACAGTTGTGAATACATATCGGTAGAAATTCAGTTGCTTTGTGTATTGAATATTTTTGATTATAATTTGTTGCTAGACCTCTCCAGTCTATCTCATAAACCATATCTTTAGACGATCTCCACTGTCACATTCACAGCTGACTGGAGTTAAGGCCTATTCGCGGAGAGTGAGCATAGTATCTGGCTAAATAGTATATGACTAAGTCAGAGCTATGCAAATGAATCTAGCCATATTTGTATGTAAACCTGGCAATCAAGCACAACATCTGTGCATTATGGCTAAAACAAATAACAGCTGCTGATATTCAATAGTATGCAAGTAAGTATATACATACATATATCTATATAGTATGTAACCGAACGATCTTACTATATCATACACACAGTCAAGGTACACTCACAGTCGCGCCGAGTTTCTCTCTACAAACAGCATTCAACTATAGTATATATATTTACAAACATAGTATATACGATATTACCCCTATTGCCTAGTATAGATCTCTAGCAAGTTTTATATAGCCGATGATGTATGGTGGGAAATTCCGTTACCTGGAGCTTTCAACTTTTGTATTTCGATCGAGCTGTCTCTGGGTAAGACAGAAAGTCAAGAGAACCCCTCATATGAAGTCGCGCGATATTGTTGTTGTTGTTGTTGTGGAAGTAAACAGATTTCTTTATTTAATTTCTTATTAATTTTTTAGTTTTTTTTTTATAGATTTTCTTTGTTGTTTTCCCGTTCTGTTTAGACACAGACCCATGGCAGAGTTTATAGGTGTCAATTTGAATTACATATCACTAAAAAACAAAACAGAAGAGTTCTTTAGAATTGAAATGTACTTAATAGCTTTAAGTTTCTTTAGTTTTAAGTTTTTATATTTTCATATTTTTGTTTTGTTGTTCTTTTAGAATATCGCTACAGGAGTTGGCTCTAGTGGCCAAAACTTGTTGTATTGTTAACCAAATTCATTATGTTTTATATTTTTTGCATTGGAATCATTTAAAGTAGATTTTAGTTTTGCTTTCTTTTCGATTTGTTTTTTAAAGAAGTTTTCAACAATATTTAGATGTAAAGAACTTAGAACTTAAGGTATTAGAAACAAATATTGGAAATACAATTTAAATAGTCAACACCGTAATGTAATAATACATAATAATAATAATACATAATAATAATAATAGTAAATTTATTATACATACATACAAGCTCAATTTTGTTCTTTTTTTTGTATTGAACTAATTTTAAATGTTTGATTTGGTTTAATTTATAATTAATTAATTTACTTTGAGTTTGTTAGAATTTGCTAAGAGTTTTTGTTTTGTTTTTTTTTGTTTTTTGTTTGTTTTTTGGTTTTTGTTTTAATGCTTCAATTTAAATTTAAAGCCTCACCTACACACGCACATACATATACAGTTAAATAGTCGCTAAATTAGTTCTTGGAAGAAAGTTTTGTTTAGACGCTTTTTGAAATATTTTGATTGATTGGAGTACGAGTATTTTTGTTTTTCTTATTTTTGAAAGAGAGATAGAGATGACAACTGAAACCTTTGGACTATATCAAAAATATACAATATACGAAAATACCAATTCCTGTATAAATCATAAGAATTCCTAGTGGTAATACGTAAGTAAGAGGCACCAGGAAAAAGAGCCTGGATAGGAATACCTCTTGGAAGAAATCATAGAGGATAGAGCTGAACATCATTATAAACACTAATCTACGGACCATTTAAAAAATACGTAAAATTTATTTGTAATATTTGTATTACTCAATAATTAAATGTTTCGTCTGTTTCTTTTGTTTTCTGCTACTACACAAATCGATGGATCACGAGATGTTTGCTGTGATTTTCTTTAAGTTCGATCGATTTTCATTATCATTTTACTTTTAGTTTTTGTTTTTGCTTTTGGACCCAATGCAACTTGCTTGAGTGAGTACATTACGTTCGTTAATTTACGTTCATCAATCTATTTTCAATTCTATATAATATTCTTTTCTTTTCTTTTATTTTCTGGTATTTCATGCCCGCTTAAAAACATACACAGTAAATTCCTCTAAAATGCTTCTGTTTCTTGTGTTCTTGTTGTTGTCTTGTCACCTATATAAAGTAAATAGTGTTGCATATTTTATTAATATTAATTTGTTTTGTTTTTATTTTATATATTTATTAACGGGGCCTCACTAATCAAATCCGACTTTGCCGTTTGGTAATTAAGTTTTTGGTGATTCTATTCTGCATAAATTTTCTCCTCCTCGTACTTTCTATGTTTTTACCCTCTTTAATGTGTGGCTTATGTATTGTTCTTTGTGTTCATTGTATTTTAATTACATTTTACACATTCAGATGTTTGTTTTTTTTGTTTTTTGGTGTTTTTGCAAAATTTAATTAAATATCGTACTTTGCATTAACTCGAAAATCAGATTTTAGAGATTTTTAGATTACACATTGTTTTTGTTTTTTTTTCTTTTTTCTTGTGTCTACAACAAATTCAATTTAGTTTAAAAACTTTTCAAGTTAGACTAAATGTAAACGTAAATCAGCATCATCATCATCAGCATCAGCTTCAGCTTCAGCTTCTTCCTCATCCACTGCTGGCTCAGAACGAGGCTTCTACCAGGTAGGTGCCATCCATTGGCTGATTGTTTTGGCTAGTTTGAGCAGTGGTAGCCGCTGGCATATACTTGCCACAGGCCTGTGGAGTAGAGCAAAAGAACAGAACAGAAGTGCGCAAATTGCATTAGGTCATGGGTGAAAACGAATGATAAATGGAGAACTTCAAGATATTGTTAATAACAAAAAAAAAAAAACAAACAAATGCCAGCAAAGTCTAATTTTCGACTGTAAATTAATTTGAGCTTCTGTAATGGCATCTTTGTAGTACTCAAATCTTAATCAAAATGGTAAAACAAAAGATTTGCAAAAAGAATTTGGTGCAGTCATATTTTTATGAAACTTTAATGAGGTTGTATAAAGCGGATACAAAACACGTTACAATACTTTCAAATGCAAAAAAAAAGTATTATACGCAAAGACTAAGATAAATTGTTTCTGCAAATATAAGTAGTAGTACACGATAAAGTGAGTTGAATACAAAAATGAAACAAACAGACGGACATGTCTACACAATTTCAGTTTGAAGCGCATAAATAAATCACTAGCTATTTTTTTTTTTTTACTTAATGTTATTTTTGCATGCACTCATAACAGATGATGTTACAATTTATAACTATGTATATTTTTTCCACAAATCCGCACAGAAATTCTTCAGCTGAGGCAAGGTCAGTCGACCCCATTTTAAATTTCAGCAAAATATGATGGCAGCCTGAAAGCAGGCAACACTATTGCACAAAGGCAGGCCATGGTTAAAGTGCTGCATACTTTTAGGCTGTAATGCAACTGCAGCTGAAAAGTGTCTGACGTGTTTTGGGATGTTGTTGTTGTTGTTGTTGCTGTTGTTGGTTAGAAAGTGTACATACATAATGAACACACAGAAACAAGAGTAACATATAGCTAAGTACTTTATACTTAAGTATAGCAAAAAGTAGTTTAACACCCACCTGCACTTGAAACACACACACACGCACACACGCAAACATACAAGCGCAAACGCAAACTCATACACACACACACGACACCAATGTAGACAAAGGATATTACGTAAGTAGTATTTACAGTTTGTAGCTTACCTGATAACGCTGGGAACAGCAGCGTCCGCAGCATTTTTGCAACAGACCCGCAGCGCTGTTCGTCGAGTGGGCGGGACTGGCCATCGGCGAGGGCGAGCCCGGTCGCTTTGACTGGCCATTATATGCTATTTCTAACTCGACAAATTCACGATCCTTTAGATTTGAGCATTTGAGTGTGAGTACCAGAAGAATTTTACAAAGAAAAACGTAGAATACATAGAGTACAATGTTTGGTTTTACTTTTCTTTTCTTTTCTTTTTTTTTTTTTTTGTTTTCAAAACAATTTGACATAAATATACAGAAAGAAACATACTTAGGAGGTGGGATATTAAGCCAGGTATCACACGCACACACACACACACACACACACACGCACAGACAGACACACACACAATAGACAAACACAGGATTAAATATTACATACATAGTAATAAGTATAGTTTAGTCAAAACAACAATCAGAACAGTAAAGCAGGGGGGATAAATGTCAAACATTATAACGATTAAAGTACAGTTAAGGGTAAATGGTCGGTGAGGGGATTTAGTTTCGGCTCCTAAGCAATGACAATTTTACAAAAACACAATAAGAACAATTTTTTTTCTATTTTTCTTTTTTTTTTTTAGTCAGCCAGAGAATGGGTTGGGGGCAGGGGCGGGTTGTCTAAGGGGGGGTGGGCCATATATTTGGCGGCGAGCGAGCGGGCTGGCAGCGGTAGGAGGAGGAGACAGTCGGGGAAGGGGGGGGGGGAATTCAAAGCAAGCGCGAGCGGGCGTTTTTGTTTTTTGCTAGCGATTAAAAACGCTGACGCGATTTACCGATTAACCGATTCGTTTAATAGTTGTAATAGTATTTAAAGGGTTTTCAGTTTTGAATGCTCATCAAGTGGGTTAGTTTAAAAATATATTTTGTTGACTCTGCAAGATTTAATTATAGAAGTTATAGATTTAATTAGAAGTTAAGTTAATTTAATATTAGTTGTTTACTTTGAAATGTTGTAGAACAGAAAAGAAATACTTTAAAATAAAATCGAATGGAATTCAGACACATTCGTTGAATGTAGTAGTCGAAATATATTCCGAAAACTTATTTAGGATCAAGTATTTAATTTATGTTGATTTTACGAGGGAAGAAATACAAATTATTATAATTTTGATAGGGTTATTATTAATCAAACATAAACAAACTGAAGTCTATTCTCTTTAATTAATATTATAATTCATATATGCTGTATAAATAACAGCGAAAATATCTTATTTAAGTTTGTGGAATGTTGATTTTAATTATAATTGTATATAAAATCGAAAAAGCATTTAAATGAATTTTCAAAATTTAATTCTCATATAAATTCCACAATATCATTTTGCACAGATTCAACAAACACAGATTCTCTGATAAATTACCCAATTTGTTGGACACTCTTTTGGCTTCAAATTGTTGAATTTTCAATATATATTATGCTCTTGCTTTTATTTATTTTGAGTTTGATTTTAGTTTGGGGTGTTGACAGCCATCGATGTTGCGTTGTTTCAGATATTTGTATAGCATTCTTCAAGCATTATTTTTTCGTGTTCGGTAATTCTTCAATAATTGCCAATTAAAAGAAATTAAAAAATCTTATGTTAAAACAGAACAGAACTCATAGCATTCAACGCTAATCGTTTTTTGCCATAGAAACGAACAAAAATATCATGAATCTTAATTGGATCGCGTAAATGAGAGATGTAGATAGAGAGAAAGGAAGATATAGATAGATAGATATAGAGAAAGAGAGAGAGAGAGAGAGAGAAAAGAACGGAATTTAAGTACTAACCGCAGCACTTACGTTTCTCAACAATTTACGTATCGTTCTTTGATATTTATAGAAAGAAGTCATAAGTATATATTTGCTTGATTTATAATCGTATATTGATCTGAATATTGGAATTGGAGCCATATAACAATGGAACATGTGATAAACATGACGCAAATGGAAAAGTTTAGAACATAAACTTAGAAATAACAAAATCACAAATTGCACATATATATATATACATATATATACTTATAGTATATATACGTTATCGATTTATATTGAATACAAATGTAAAATGTAAAAAATAATAATAGGTAATCATAAGAATTTTGCAAAACATTTTCTATATATCTTTTTAAAGTTAATTCAAATGCTGAAGGATCTTTTGTCATAGGAAGAATTTATGCGTGTTTGGTATGTGTATGTGTGTCTATGTAGTACTAGTATATATTATTTTATTCAAGGAACACGCACAGTATCCGTTACAGCTACAGTCAATTGTATTCTTGTTGTTGCCGTTTTCTGTGCATTTATTGTTGTTGTTATTATTATTATTATTATCGTTATAGTTATAGTTATAGTTATAGTTATAGTTAAAGTTATTGGTATAGTTATTGTTGTAGTTGTTCTAGTTGCTGTGTGGCTTGTCATTGCTTGCCTAACGAGCACGAGGCAAAGGTGAGAATTGTTTTCTACTAGAAAGATGTTCAAATGTTGCTACATCTGTCGAAAAGAGAACACACAGAAAATGAAACAGAGACATCTGATAAAATAACATGTAAATGAAAACATAACATAGAAAACAATAGTCGCACTTTGTGTGTTGTGTATTGCCTGTGAATAGAGTGCCAGAAATATGTAAACATAGATCGTTAAGCATACGCACCGTTGTCTTTTCGAGACACCGCAACAAATGATGATGCTGCAGTTCAAAAATGTCCTCGTCTCTATAACTGTCATCCAGCTCAATGCCAGACTCTTGGGCAGCCCAGCGTGCCTCTGCCGCCTTCTTCTTGTTAACAAAGGCAGCTCCCGACGATGCCTTGGCAATTCGAATACGCGCTAACCGAGCTTTCTATACGATGGGAGCTGATAAGAGACGGTGTAGCTTACGCATTACAGTTTACATACCCTCTGCGCTTTACGCTTATCCGCACGTTGGTTCTGATGATAAATTCTACTAAAGTTCGATACAATAACAGGTACAGGTAAGGCGATGACCAGCACTCCGCTGAGCGAGCAAACACCGCCAACTATTTTGCCAGCTATTGTCTCCGGCACCATATCACCGTATCTGAAATTTTACAAACATTAAACGGATTCATTTTATTTATGTTTGAAGCTCTCTTGAAGTATAGATAAATTACATTTATCGATTCTAATGCGATATTTGCTTTGGCATATAGTATACCAACTACAAAATTCTATAGCATACTTTTTAGAGCCAATTTAAGCTTAGAAATGTTTTGCGGTCTTTGTACTTTATCATTCATTTCTCACGAGATTTAATTTAATAAATATAATCATCAAATAGTCACACTTATGTGTTTACAAATATTTACAATATACACACTTTGAATATAACAGACAGAACTATTCTACGGCTTACTAAAGTCAGCTTTATGGCAAGATAGTAAATAAAAGAAAGTATAGTTAATAACTCTCTTATATACTTAGTATGAGATAATTTCTTTATTATACAGACATCTAATCTAATCTAGATAAATTGTCTACGGAAATATCTACATATGACTTATTTTATTCCTTATAATTGATATCTATTTTTGACACAAGTGAGAAATGAATTTTGTAAGATTCTCACCCCAAGCTGGCGAAAAAGTGTTTAACAAAACGTTAAGATTTGTATCCGATATTTTGTCAGAACAGCATTGATAAGTATCTCACCGATTCGGAAATATAATCTTCAGGGATAAGAAATTTACCTATTCAGCTGATATGAGTAAAAGTCAAAATAATACCCGGCTGACTTAAGCTCTATTAAATCTATAATCTTTTAATCTATTATTCCTGCCCAAGCTGTGGGAAATCCAAGTTTCACGGCCAGATAACTTGAGTTAGACCTACGGAATTCTTTAAAAAGTCAGAGATAAGTTACACCAGCTTAAACTGTTATTAAGACAACTATTCCTCTTTAACTATAAACCTTAAATTTCAAATCAAATCCTGATAACTTATTCCGCTTCCTTCTAGTCTACTTGTAATCGACTTACCCCAACGTTGTCATGGTGACAATGGTGTACCAGAAGGCCGCCGGGATGGATGTGAAATTTGTGCCATTTACATTCTTCTCGGCATAGAACATGACCGTGGCGAATATAATGATGGCCATGGCCAATGAGAAGACCAGGAAGCCCAGCTCACTGGCGCACGACTTGAGCGTATAGCCGAGGATGCGAAGACCCTGCGAGTGGCGGGAGAATTTGAAGATACGAAAGACGCGGAATACACGCAACGTGACAAAGGCGCCGCTGACATCATCGTTGTCCGTGATGCCCAGTCCAATGTAGTAGGGCATGATGGCGACCACATCGATGATACTCATGACACTGCGCACAAACTTGCAGCGATCGGGCGCAGCAAATAGACGCAGCAGATATTCGGCGGTGAAGATCATCACACAGGCGGTGTCCAGGCAAAAGAAGACGATCTTGTAGCGTTCGCCGCAGGGCAAAGTGCCGGCACGTCCGGGACGATGGCCACAGGGCACCGTCTCCACCACGTTGGCCATGACGGAGACGGCAATGAAGAAGCCGGTGACATAGTAAAAGACCAGTGCACTGGTCGATGTGTGTGGATTCTCAAAGGCACGCCACATCTTTTGGCGCATATCGGTTAACTGCTGCAGATTCTGATCACCATTCTCCGACAATTTGTCGTCCATGAGGCGTTCGGCATTTTCACGCTTGCGATCACGATAGTCCTCATAGCAGCAATCACCGATGACATCCGGCAGGATGCCAAAGAAGGCCAGCTCCTCGTCGTAGCTGGTGAGGCATTCGTGTTTCGGATAATGCAGTTTCCCAGTGCGATAATAGTTGAGTATGTGTCGAAATATATCCGGATCCCGATCAAAGAAATACTCTTTGCAATCCTCATCATAAAAGAACTCACGCTCATTGGAGCCCAACAGTGTGTCTGGATATTTCTCTAGTGTATTGCGCCACGTCTCAAATCGTCGACCGGAGACATTTATAAGCAGTTTCTCATCGTCCGCTTTGCGGCGATCCTTGGGCATCGGAGGCGGTGGCAATGGTTGCGTAGCTATCGGCACCCAACCGATGGCCGCCGCCCGTGCAAAGGGCAGCCAAGCGGCGACCGAGGCCATACTGTGTGGTGGAATGTTTCAGTGTCCCAAGAAGGTGACGAGGGGGCGGGTGGGACGGGGTGATATCGAGGTATTCCGCGGTCAATCTGTGATCTGTGATCTCTGTTGTGAGTTTTTCTTTTTCTCCCCTTTTGGCTCACTTGGACTTAGTTCTAGTTAAAGCTTTCACACCTGAACGGCAGCTTCTTCTTAAGTATTTAATTAGCTTATTTTATGTAATCCGCTTTTTTATTGAGTAAAGCTTTTCTTCTTTTCTTTTTGTGTATACAAGTAGAGTTCTCTGTATTCATTAGCTAACTCTCTGTCTCTCTCTTTCTCTGTCTGTCTGTCTCGCTCTCTCTCTCTCTCACTCTCTCTCTCTCTCCCTTTTGTTTGCTTTACATTTTGTTTTATTGTTGTTGTTGTTGTCTTGTTGTCTTTTGGCGCTGCTTGCCAAGCATATTCTTATTGCTTAAATGTATTGCTGTCATTTTCGCTTTATTGTTGTTCTCGCCGGGGAAATGGAAAATTTTTATGTTTCTCTGCGCTGCAACGCTGCAATTGGCAAAAAAACCAAGAGAATGAAAAGTTAGGCAAAAAAGTTTAGCAATAAGTCAAGTCAGAACACACACAGACACACACACACACACACACAAAAGTTTCGCACACACAGAGACAGCGCAAAGTTTGAAATGCCCCCAAGAGTCGCCCACGCACAGTGAGGCAGTCAGAATCGGAATGTGACATTATATAAACAAAGTGCAGTTTCTGAATTCTTGGTATCCAAAACATTCGTAAGCGATGTAATTATAGAAATGCCACCACACAATAATTCAATACAGGAAAACCGTTTGTCAATTAATACCGGATACTGGCCAAGAGGGAAATAGTTAGGATCAAATATGAAAGAGTCGAAGCAGGGGTTAAAACCGAAACAAAGGTTATATAAGGTTATATTTAGGATTTGTCCTTTTAGTTCCGACATCAATACCAGTACGTACCGGTTCAATAATATTTTTAAAACTTTAAAATGTTAAGGAACAAAACTGAATTAATAGATATGTATATATACTTATTTTATCTTGATAAATCGCACTTAGATTTTAACTAAATAGTACCAAATAATAAATAATACAAAATTATATAAATACAGAAAACAGGAATATAAACTTTTGGAAACATATTCGGTTATCAGTTCTTGAAAAAGAATTTGTTTCGGTTTAGATTTCGGTTTCTGTACTAGTTTTCAAAAGGTTAATATCGGTTAACCGTTCTATTTATGTTCCAGTTTTATTTTCAAACTGTAAGTAAACAAATTTAAGAATTATCCAGAATTCCAATTATAGGCTATTTCTACGACGTAACATTTGGCACATTCTAAGACAATTTTAGATTAAACGAACTGCTCGACCTGAATCGAGTGCATACAAAGGCCAGTTGGGCCATTATGGTGTCTAATAACTGTATAAGTAACTTGGGTCTGGGTAGATGGTAAACTTTCTGAGTCTGTATCCTCTAGACGGATCCGTTGAACCCGAGACTCGCCCTTAAAACCCACCAGTGGAGTCTAGAAAGACTACCAGATCCTTCAATCGCCAGCTTGCGAGACTTTCTAGTTCTTTGCAGAAGGTTTACGGAAGAATAACACATAAGTCTGCCAAGAAATGCTAAAAAGTCGCACAAAAGGTTATAAATACTTAGAAACTCTTCCTCATGTCTGTAGCTGCGACAGAAGCTTTCACATGATCCTTACATCCTTATCCTGCTCTTGTTAAAGTTTGGGACTCCGATGATGGATTTGGGTTGCGTCTTGGTCAGAGGGTGCCTTATAGTCCGCACTTCCCTTTAGACTACCCAAAATACATTTCTCTTTGCACTATCCGAAACGCTTTACAAAGTGCAAAGACTGTGCAAGAAATAATTTAAATACTACCACTTATTTCCGTAGGAATAACACTTACCAGCAAATGAGTTAAAATGCTAACTTAAATGTTTACAAACAGACAGACTGATAAGAGGATTGATGAGAACATCGGAAGAAAATATAGGCTGTATGCCTGTTCTGAACTGATCCTCATAGAACGGGATATTGAGCCAAATCTTTAAAGTTACTATTCCCGAACCTAAGCCGGACAACTTTCTTAAAATAAAAGTACGCCAAAATAGCCAAGAAATCTACGCAGTAATCAAGAGATCTTTGATTAAATATGTTATTGGAAAATATTATGACAAAGATATTAAAGCGAGATTTCAATAAAGTAAACAGCATTTCGGATGTCGAAAAAGAACTTTAGTATTTACAGAATTATGACTAATTGTATTTCGACTTTTATATCAATTTATGGATAAAAACTGAAAGCATTACATGCATTTTATCTTGTGTACAGGATATCTTGTAGTCGATAACTCTTAACTCGACCATTTCTACTTGTGTTTGTATTGGAAAAAATAGCTGAGTCTGTAAATATTTTCGGCCTAAACAATCAGCTATTGATTAAAGATTGTATCTGAAAATATTTCAGATATATACTTCAATCGCCATAAAGCATCGTCAGCCTTAATAAACACTCGCCTTAGACCAACAACTTTGCAACAAATTGATTACAATTTTCTTTAAGCATTTAACACGTGTCGAACAATAGCTGGAGCTTTCTGCATAAAATTGCAATGAAATTTTATGAAAGGCCACAAACACATTTTTTTATGATTTCGGTTTGAATCTTTGGAATTTCCGTTTGGAAAATATTTATTAAATCGTATCATAAAACTCGAAAACAAAAAAATACATACGAAAGGCATTCCGTATCGAATGCTTTGGTTTGTTTACATTATTAATTTCGAACAGGAGCAGAGTTTTCAGCTCACCCTAATAATTATTTCATGGCCCAAATGCAGAATTCGACAGACAACGCCATGCAATACGAACTTACGATCTAAGTTTTGTCTAAATATTTAAACGAACCACATTAGAGAATGCCTCCAGCTGGCCCGCCATCGATACAGATACAGAATCGAGTACTCGCACAACGTTTTAATTAGTCTGTTGTACTTTTTCCCAACACGACACGACGACTGATCCACCGACCCACCAACTGACTGACCCACCATCTGACTGACTGACCCACCAAACTCAATGACTGACCGAAGAAGCAATCGACCGACTGGCTTCCATCTGACTGAGAGCGTTGGCGTTGGTGAATGGGTGGCTTATGTGGGTGGTACTTGATGGTTGGGTGGTTGGATGGTGCTTGGCAAATTTCGTACTTAAATTTATGTGCATTTCTACACAGTAAACACCCCGAAACGGTCCCAAAGTCATTTTGCAACTACAATTAAAACGCAAACATTATTTTTGCTAGTCCTCATCGAGTGTCTTTTCGTCTTTTCGCCCTCCCTCATTTGTCTTGAGTCGTTTCACCAAAAAGTCATTTGTTTCCATAAATGTCACAATTTCTGGCGTGCTCTTGAAGTCCATGTAATGTGCCTCTCTGATTTATATAATATTCACAATAGTTGTTAGCTCGGATCGATAGACTTAGTGTACTAGATTGAAATAAATGACAAAAGGGATGAAGTGTTTGCATATTTATGGCCCTTGTCAAATGGATTATATACTATATTATTATTAATGCAAAACTAAAAAATTGGCGTTGGGGAATGATTGGTGGTTTTATGACTTAGGTGCGTGGTGTTGCCATTAGAAGTTATTAGTTATTTGATGGCCGTTTCGTTGCCGTTAAGGTTACGCAAGGTTGACTTCAGTTAGGTGAGTTGTCAATGCGTATCAATAACAGAACAAAAGAAAGAACAAGGAGAGGAGCTTAAAATTGATAAAACGAAAGTATACATGCAATAATATGTAAATTAAATAAACTAAAAGTTCAATTATGCAACTATTATGTATAAGGGGAGGGAGACAGTGATGCCTGTTATGTCACATTTCATTTAATTGATATAAAATTGAAATAAAAACATGTCAATTATTAAATAAATCATAAAATGTATAAGGCTAAATAACGATTAATCAACACTAATCTCACAATTTTCCATTGTGTGTATTTCTTGTGACTAGCGCCCTAAACATAAGTCACACTTGTAGCGTTGAGATGTTAATGAAATGAAATGAAAACTAGCTATAAAATTGCTTATGTTATATACTTATTCTTGATCTATGGGCGAAGGGGGCGTGGCATACAATATAAAGATAAACTTGATCTGCCTGCAAATATAACCAGTGCTGGGAGACCAAGTTCAAGCTTCTAGCTCTTAGCATCTCTGAGATCCCTTCGTTCATAAGGAAGGACCGACGGACAGACGGAAAGACGGACCGCCGGACAGACGGACCGACGGACAGACAGACAGACGGACAGACAGACAGACGGACAGACAGACAGACAGACGGATGCAGCAATATCGACTCTTAGTCTGCCTGACTTTCTTCTGCCTGTTACGTACCTTTAACAAACTTAATATACCCCCACAGTGTATAAAAATAATTATTTTAATCTCAAGTTGAATACAATAACTTATAAGTCTTTATGTGTCCATAGCACTACTATAAAATTCATATTAAATATATAAATATTTATATACAATTAATTTATAAATATAAAACACTGCTTATTGTTCTGTAGAGTCTTAAAACGAACATTGAGGTTGAACGAACTAAATTAACTTTTTGTTTATACAACTTTGAAATGGTTAGTTCCGCCCAGAAGTTGGAATATCAAAATGTATATATTTCTAATATCTTTGAAACTGTTTTTAAAGTTGCATATAGTATCAGATTTACGAGAATTCCAAAGTAATTTCTTATACTTTATTTATTTATAAAAATTCATTAAATCAAATAACAAATGCCACATTAATGAAGAGCTTTTAATGTAGACAATTGGTTATAAATCAAACAATCATCCTTTAAATCTAGACACGCACATTTTCCACTACTATAGCATATTGATTTTCCCAAATCGCTGAGACATGCAACAATTCATATCTGGCTTAGATCTTAGAAAATAAGTTTTCCGTCCTTGCGCCTAGTTACGAACTAAAAGGCAAAATACTATAAAAAAAATGCAGTGTCCTAAGTAGCTCTTACACTTTGTGCTGCACAAAGGAATCTTATGTTTAAGTATATGGATATGTAGCTCATCTCTCATAAAGTGCTACATCAATCATGTCCTAAACTTAGACCAACAAGATTTCCTTCACAGACACAAAGTGGCAAAAGCTCTTGAGACAAATTGTAGCCCGCTTATTTCTAAACCTAGTAGCAAAAAGCTACAAGCGGAGCAAGCACGACTGTGAGAGACTCTGTACTTTTACTGTTAAAACAAGCCAAACTTGATCTGCCTGCAAATATAACCAATGCTGAGATCCTTTTGTTCAGGCGGACGGACAGACAGACAGACAAACGTATGGAGCTATATCGACTCTTAGTCAGCCAGACTTTCTCTTCAGCATGTTACATACTATTAACAAACTTAATATACCCACAAAATATACAAAATTCTTAATTCTTTCTTGAGTTATTAATTAATTACAAATATAAATTCCAAAAGTACCCATAATGCTGTCGTGGCTACATCGACTCGGTAGTTGCTGAAAGAATAACAATATATTTCCCATTTGCCACTTCGACAAACCTGTTAGACCCTTTGTACTTTTTTGAGTACAGGGCATAAACATAGCGCGTGTAGATTTATATTAGATCTGCTTTTGACTTCCTTTTACTTTGAATATAATCTAATAAAGTAATTGCATTTATAGTTTATATACGGAATGTCGGCAGCTCAAAATGTGTCCAATCGCCACCCTCTTATCACTCAAAATCAACGCACATAAATGTACACATCACTTCGCACACACCTACACAGATACACAGATACGAGCACACATACTTAGGCACGCTCCTCAAACAGATTCAACGACTGATAGACTGACAGCTCGGCACACACACACACACACACACACACAGATACACACTTCACCTCAACGCTTCAATCAAACAGAACCATTTCAATGGGGCCCAGCTACTGTTCTTGCCACACTCTGTGGCAGCACCGTGTCGGGCCTTAATGTTTTAATGCCACATTATCCTATCAACAATTTCAGTGGCATAGATCGACCTTGCTTTCGGTAACTGTGCCCCAAATGGAAATTAATCAATGCCATTTGCTTTGCTCTTCCATTGATGTTGACGTCGCCTTGCTGACGTCGCGACGTTGACTCGGCGCCTGACGTTATGCTATAGTTATACAATTACAGCAACAGCAAGAAGAACAACAACAACTAGAATTGACGTGTGCGTGTTGGGCGCCATCAAAATAAATTGTCAAACATCAAATGGCTAGAAAACAAGCCCCAGCAGCCAAAAAGAAGAAAAACAAACACCCAATAGGTGTCGGGTGAGGGTATGAGGGGATAAGGGGCAACTTCCGTTACCGAAACAAAGGCGCCACATATCCTTATATTACTGCAGGCTTCATTAATTATTTGTGTTGCCTTATTTTAGCCAGCTCTCTCTCGTTCGCAAAGCCTAATTATTTGTTTTTATTTTCGCACTTCGTCTCAAGGTTATGCTACAAATTTGCTTTATCTTTACGCCAAATGCAGCACAGTCAACAGCCAGAACAGCAACAACAACCGCAACAACAACAATGCCCAGCATTTTTTATAATGATGCACATCCATCCATTCACACCGCACGCCCATAAACCAACATTGTATACAATTTGTCTTTCAGTTCTTTTGCCCGTTTTCGCCCGTTGCCCTTGCCAAAAAAAAAAAAATCAAAAAAAAAGAAAGAGCAGAAATTGTCGGGGTGATTGACTTGTTGTTGAATTTTGCGACGTGCATAAAACATAAACAAATTCATTCCAAAATTATGAGTAGTACAAAAATAAACAAATCGCGGAACTAGTAGTCTATAGACATAATTGAAAGCGGCCAAGACAATAATTTGTAATCTTAAATCGTTTAGCCTCCCATAAATTACAGATTTTACTAGAGAATCTTAACATTAATTATTCCCATAAACTTAATGTACATTTCTTTAATTACGACATATTAATTGTCTTTAAAATGTTTACATTAAACTGTTCAAAGACTTAAAGACACTTTGAAAATGCGAAATACTAAAATTCTTTAAAAGTGATTTTAAAGTGTTTTAAAATTTTTCATAAAAATGTATATTAGACACGTCTACAAACAGTTTTACACTGTATAATCTTTTTGATACATACTGTAGTTAAACTGTTAATTATTAATAAATTTAGAAAACTTTTCTCTCAGCAACATTGTCATTTTTAATTACTTCCTAAGAAATTAAGTGTTAATTATATATTCATTTACTACAATTATGTTAATAAATGAACTGAATATAATGAAAGTCTTTTAAATTTATGAAAAATAACTTGCAGGGTATCTAAAGTTCGTCTTTTATTTTATCCAGACCGTCCTTTATCATTTTCCCCAATTTTTTGGCCTTACTTTTTTGCACTCCGTTTTTTTCTTTTCTTTTATGTTTCTTTTTGTAATTTTGTTTATTGTCGAGTGTACTGTGAACAGCCCATTACCATTACCAACCCCAACAACCCCCTTCGCTCTTTCATCCGCTCAGCAGCTAGTTAGGCATTAATGTACAAAATACACGTAAAATCTACGGAAATCCTGTGCATTTTCTACGAGGGACCCAATTACGAGCCATATTATAAGTTGACTTTTGCTCCATAACTAGCCTTTACTCTCCCTGTCACTCTCTCTCCCTCTCTCTCTCTCTCTCCCTCCCTCTTTCTTTGTCTCTTTCGCGAACTCTCTCGCGCATATACTCTCTCAACTTTTGACCGCCGCAACCGCCAAAATCCCTAACCATATTCCCAAAAAAAAAAAGAAAAAAAATGGTACACTGCAACGTTAAACCGAAACTAAAATGCTTTCAGATCATAAACGCATTTTTACGAGTATTTCTGTGCATTCAGTTTTTGTATTTTTATGGACAATAAGCTAACAATGTTTACATTCTGTTGTGGTCTATTTTTAAAACAATAACAACAAAAACCAAAATCCGTCTGTTTCTTGTAGTTGTAGTTGTTCTTGTTGTTGCTGTATTTGTTTACAAGCAACTTGTGTACGATTTAATTTGTTGGATTCTGCGTTGGGGGAGGCATTAGCAAAAGAAAACTATTGCAAATTTCCAAAAGGCAACAAAAAGAGACTAAAAAGCGGCGACATGGAGAGGAGCACAGAGTCTGCGCCTGCCCAGAGGCCCCAGGGGGAAGTACTTTTTGATATGGGTGGTTGATTTGGTTTGGGTCGCTAGGCGGTTTTTCTTTTTTTTTTATTCTTTTCTTTTTCTTTTTGGTTGGGTCGTCGTCTTCGTCGGCGTTGGCGTTGCCGTCGTCGTTGGCATCGTCGTTGTCAGCTCAACATCAAATACGTTTTGCTGTTTGTCTCTGAGACTTATGAACATTTTATAATTTGGCGTCCGGGCTGCTTAAGTAGCGCTTATGTATCCATTTCTCCAGTGGCCCAACAGCTCAATTGAGATGGGGTTTTTTGCTTTTGGCTTGACTGCCGGATGGGATGTTGAAAAACTTGCGCATTGCTGATATTTAGAATGTTGATTTATCATTTATAAACAGGTCCAAATGACATTTCTAAGTAAGGACATGACAATTGATGACCCAAGTCTAATAAACAACAATTTAGATAGATTGATTGATAGTATCAACTCGTAATTCAATATCGTCTGCTGACAAAAAACAAAGCGAACAAAGTATAAACCGAGTCGTGGCATCTATGTAAATAAAATATAGCCCATTCCTTACAAAGAACCTAAAACTAAGAGACTATTTCACAGAACAGCTCGTCAGCTATTTAAAACCACAGTAGCAATACAACTTTGTTATTTCAATGAAATGTTGAAATTAAACTTAAAAAAATAAGAAACTATTCCACGAAAAAGCGTGTTAATTATTAAATGATACAGTAGCTGTGTGTTTCCATTTCAAATAATAAAGCAATATTTCTTAGCATAGCGCATTACTTGACTTGACTTCACATCGCCCATTGGGCCAACGCTGCGTATGCTTATTATTAATTTAAGAGATTGCGTATACGTCAAGTTGTTGCCAAGCAGCCATCGAGCAAAACCCCGCAGTTGATTACAAGCCAAAAGCTGATGTATTATTTAAATTGCGTGTATACATTCGACAATCAGATGGAGCCCAATGTAGTCAGATCCCTGAGGGCCGGCAGACAGACAGTAGCCGGGACATGTGTAACTTATTGGATTTTACAATAAGCTAAATGCCAAATCAAATTAATTGTGAGACTCATAAAAGGCAAGACAACTGTACGCTATACATATGTACATACATATGTATTTATAACTGTGTATATAATTGTGCTTATCAGTGAAACGCATCGACAGCACCGAAAAACTTTATGTACGCATTTAACGCGCCACTGAGAACGGAGAGCTGAGAAGTCGTCCGAGCAGGGACAAACAAAATGAAAACGAAAACGAAACCGAGTCCGAAAACGAAAGCGAAACAAAAACGTGCAAGTGACCCCAACTAGGATAATATGCAGGATGCGTGTGTGTGTGTGTGTGTGGGTGGGGTGGGGGTGCCAAGGCAATGGCGTAATTTATGTAGGCTCGCTAAGCCTTTCATGCGTGAAATGTGATTATATCTACGTATAAACCCGCACATGTGTATGTCACAAGGGTAAGTGTGTGTGTGTGTGCGTACGTGAGATATATTTCAGGGTTGTCAAGCAGCTTCAATGAGTATTAATTCGAACTAACATAGCTCTCAAGTATGATTAAAACATTAATAAAAATTAAATCTCTGTTTCTGTTACCTTACTATACACCATCTCAATTTTAACCTTTACAAACCTAAACAAAATTTGATTTATATTCACTTTTGCAGAATTGTTTACATTTATTACTTACGGTATAAGCAGATAAATACTAGTAACATTAATTATAAAGCACTTTGATTATGAACCAAACATTGAGAATGCGTTAGCTTAAATGGTATGTAAAGCCTTAAAGAATTATTTATATATTTCTCGGGAAACTTTCAAGGTTGTAGTGGAATATTGAACTATCGAAAAATCATTTGTAAACAATATACGAACACAATTTATGATTTATTTATGAAATAGAAAGATTACAGAAGTTGCGGTATATCGAACTGATAAACAATGTGTGAACCAAAATTTAAAACAGAGTCTCTGAGTTATGCAAATAATATGGTCATTTTATAGGAAAACATAAGAGTTAGATAAACAAAAGATATTATTTCAAAGAGCAAAAATAATTGTTAAATGATACAGAACATACTTATTTGTAAAATATGGCAGAAAACTCGTAAAACATCATGGTCTATTTATCTTACTGAAAAACATATTGTGACTGATAACCTCAATAAATTAAAACCTGTGCAGATGTTTTAATTTTGATATTTTGCATTTCAAACTAGATGGAATATTAAGATTTATGCTAAAGTATAGAAAGGAAAGTAGAAAGAGAAAAAAATAAACGCAGCCAACAATAATTTAAATACAGAATCCAAGAATTATGAAAATTATAAAGAAATTACCATAGAATACAAAAAACCCCCTTGTTTGCTTTCTAACATTGACACTATATGAAGATAATATTATATTTATTAATGGTCTATCTTGGTCTATCTATCTAACTTAGCCTTCTTGAAGATAATATCATTGGACAATAATTAAAATAGAAAATCGTATAGCTATGTACTTAAATTTATACAGATAATATTATATTTATTAATGACATTTAGAAATAAAGCTTAACAAGTCATAGTCTATTTATCTATTTATATTTATCAATGCAGAATCGTAGAGTTCTGAAAATTGTATGGAAGTTTGGTCGTAATAAAATACCTACTTAGATGATTGTTTTTTAATATTTTGCAAAATATTAATATAATATATTATATTTGTTCATAACATATACAAATAAAGTCTCACTACTTTAAGCATATCAACAAAGATTCTGCATAAAAATATATGCAATAATAATCTAACTAAATAGTCGCAAACTTAAAGCAAAGATTTGAATATTTCTTCACAAATTAAAAAAAAATCCTACGGCATTTCTTATGATGTTTAATATGATAGTAATAATAATTTAGATATCTGTCGGTGACGACTTAAAAACAGATTAACGGACTTATGCAAATTATATATAAATATCTTTGCCTTAAAACAAAGTTCATGAGTAGATAATAAACACGTTGGCAGAGCACTTTAGCAAATCCTTGATAACTGACACTAAACCACTAAGCCCAACTACAGTTTAAGGCTTTCAAGGGGTTGCCTTGTGTGTTGATAATACGAGTACAGCTGTGGCAATAAGTGAAAGCCAAATGCATGATGGCCGCAGTAGCAGCTGCTGTGCATCGAGCGCGTCATCAACACTCACACACAGACACGGACATGGCACGTGTACATAAACCATTATGTCAGGCTATGTATTCTTGCAAGTGTAGATATGTATGTATACTTACTACGTAAGAGGGTTGCCTTTAATAATTCTAGCACAATACAAGAGTTGTCTTTTATATTTGTAGCCTAATAGTGAAATGTCTTTCAAAATGTTATCCAATACTCTACGTTTTAACCAATTTTCCCACCGTCGCTTGGTGCTTCAACGGAACAGTTGCCATATGTCCAGTTTTTTTCAAAGAAACAGACGATCATTTGCTACAAAGTGCTGTGTTCGCGAACAACTTTTGATGGTTTGTTTCGTTTGCTGTTCTTGTTTCGGGCTCATACGAATGTATTCAGGATTCGTCATCTGTTATGATTTTATAGAATAGTTACTGCTAGTGAAACTAATGCCCAAGGATGCCTTAAACATACAGTATGTCAAATTACGATACTGTTTAAACAATTCATGTACAGCATCAATTGTTTCTGGCACAACGACTGTTTCTGGGCGATGATCACGGATTTCGTCCTGCAGCGAGTGGTTAAACTTTGGTGCTTCAGTCGAAGTAAGTTGATTGAAGAATTCCTTCTTTGATAAACCATATCAAAAATCTAAATAAATCATACTACGACACTGGAAAACCGGCATAAAAATAGCTAGAGCAAGCTGGAATATTTCTTAAAGAAAGCCAGATAAAAAACTATTATACAAAACTCCTGGCATTATCGCTTATGACATAAACTTTAGACTGTCATAACTATCGGAAAACTTAACCGATTTCCACGAGAATTGTCAACTTTAAATAAAGCTATATTTGCCGCCAGCCGCTACTGCCGAACTGGCGGGAAAATAGCTTAAATGGCAACACTGACTGGCAGCTAATAGGACCAAAAGTGATCTAGGCTAGAAATATAAATGGCAACCCTCGTATGTTTTGGTGCTTGTGTATGGACATTAATGTTGGCTTTGTTGTTGCGCCAAAAACCGAGCCAAGGATTTTTCGCACATTTGCGCCAGCAAATGGACTGTTTGGACTAAGCTGCTGCTGCTGCTGCTGTTGCTGTTGCTGTTGCTGTTGCTGTTGCTGCTGCTGCTGCTGTTGTTGCTGCTGCTGCGGCTGCTGCTGCCTCTGCTGCTGTGTGCTCTTTCTCTCCTACAGACGACCTTCACTTTCACACACACACACACACATAGCCGCCATGGCCATCACCGTTAGTTTTTGTTGAATGACTTTTTGTTGCTGCTGCTGTTTGTTTGTTGCACATTAAAATGTAAAGTGGGCGCACATTAATTAGGCCAACAACTTGTTGTTGTTGTCGTTGTTGTTGTTATCTTGCACGCAACGGAGCGTAATTAAAATTATAAAAAAAAAAATAACATCTACATTTATTATGAACATGATTTTTCACAAGGACAATGTTGTATTCCTTTTTTTGTGTCCCTACAAGAGACGACCGAAGACCGACAATGTCGTCTCGTCGTGCAACAACAACAACAGCAGCAGCAACAACAACAACAACATTCGCGCGGATACACACATTTTCACAAATCAAAAAAAGCAAACGAATCTTGCCACACACTCACACTCGCACACACTCATATATATACACGCTAACCCACCCACACACACACACACACACTCACACACACAGACAGACACACTTTCACACATACTCAGCAGCGCATAGAAAAAATCGCTCACACATACACACACACACACATTTTCATTGTTATGGATTTTCCGCCTCAATCTGTTTTATTAAACAATTAGTTTATTAATATTTCATTAAGCATTTTGTTGTTATTGTTGCCCGTTGTAGTGTCTGTGGTCATTGTTATGCCACACACACACAAGCACACGTTTACAACCAGGCACTTACACCTACACCTACACTTACACTTACACTTACATTCATGTATGCGACATGCGTATCTCTGTGTGAGTGTGTGTATGTGTGTGTTTGCGGGCTGTAGTTTACATTTTTACACTTGTTCTCGTTTTAGCTTTTTTCACGCTGCCCGCACATTTTCGCTTGACGCTTTTGCACTATTTTCTGCACATTTTCTTGCTCAGTGCTTGCTTGCAATTTGTAATTCTTATTATTTTTCTTCTTTTCTTTTGCTTATTCTTTTGCTTGCACGCACGATTTTCAAAGTCCCGTTGCGTTCAAACGTTCTCGACAAACTGAAAGAACGGAAAGTGAAAAGCGCGCAGTAGCAGCAGCAGCAGCAGCCGCAGAAGGAGAGCGGCAGGGTTGCTGCTGCTGCTGCTGCACCCAACCACGGCCCCTACGTAGCCGCCTTCTATCCATGTCCAACACTACATCGCTCTCTCTCCACAGCTGGCAATCCGGGACGCGAGTTCTCTCCATCTCCCTCTCTCTCTCTCTCTGCGCCGACGCACTGTCTCCTGGCGCAAGTGGTGGTCATTGTTAATGATACTTCTGCTGATTTACAGTGCCTCACAAATAAAGAGATCCAGACAGTCAAACCCTAACCGTAAACGAACCCGTCAACCGTTACTAACCGATTGCAATAGGAAAACGTAACTGACACATTAACCGATACAAATCTTTTTTCCTAAACATAAACCCAAGCTCATCAAACTAAAATAACCGTTTATTACCCAATTCAAAGGTTAGTTTGGGCTCAAACCTATATTACCGTTTAGTAACCGTTTAATGTAAAACGTTTAGTTTCGGTTAAATAAAAGTTCTTTACTTTTAAGCAATAAAATAATACATTGAGAAGTCATTCAATTTCTTGCCTATGTAAAATCGTTTATTTACGGATATATACTTACTTTATGGGCACGCCTCATTTAATGAATTACACATTTCGTTACTAAATTGTAATGCCCGCTGCAAGGGTATTAAAATTGCTCTGCGGTGAGAAATTTTTTGATTGTTGCATATTATATTTATCCATTGCTCATTTATCATTACTCATGACCAGGTCTCGGTCGAAACCATCGTAAATCATATCTACTTTGTGGATTACATAGTGTAAATTGGTCGAATAATTAAAGATATTTTTTATTGATGATCCGTTAATATATTTATGTGATTGTGCAAATAAAAAGTCTGTAAAAGGAGTTAGGGAAGGCATTTCTTTCACAATATCGTAGAGAATTCCGCAAAGAAATCAACAATAACGACAAAAACTATCTAACTTGAAAATTTTGTAACTTCGATTTGATATATTCGATACCTTTCAGCAAATGTAAAGCTTTTTAGAATCGAACTTGATACTCTAGAGTAAACCTTTGCAAATATCATACAAAAAATATCAGATTATTGAATAAAAACAAAATTTCACCATAAAATATATATTTGAAGTAATATTTCGTCATCTGGTATTTAATTCAACTGGGTTTGTTAACCGATACTATTTATATGTTAACCAGTGTAATTAGACATGATGACAGAAATAATATAGGATTATTAGTGATAGTAATGATTGTCATTAAAATTTAAACATCGAATGAGTCCAATAAATATGACTTTGTCTTGCCACAAGCAGTAAATTTTCTTGTTATGGCTACGAAATGTTTAAATTTGTGTGACGGCAAATACATTATTATGCCCTGTGGTATTAAAATAAACCCTGTTGGGGTATATTAAGTTATTTAAAAGTATGTAACAGGCAGAAGTAGGCGTGGTCGAACCCATAAGGTATTTTTTGATAGCGATTTCTCGATCCCGATATTTTTTGTTGATTCCGATTTTGACCGCGATGCCGCGATGTTTAGTTAAAACATCGAGCAACTCAATGAATACATTTAAAGATAAAATTGTTCGTCGTAGCTCTGTTAAGTAGATAAATTTTTAATCGATAATGGGATTCACTTAGTTCGTTATCACATTGTGTAGATTAAAGTTTTTGCTATTAAAGCATAATTGTCTTCCTATTGCATTAAGTGGTTAATGCCTTAAAGGAAATTGTTGCTTTCGTCATACTGATAATTTTAATGATAAATATTGTTCTTATTAATTGGCTAAAGACTTAGCATTTAGCTTTTTTTTTAGCAAAATCCCACAGCGTTTAAAACATCTAAGGTTTGTAGCCAATGCACCCTCCCGATATCCAGGACGATGAATATCGACATTGAGGATTCCACCCAAAGTTTACACCCCAAGGTCAGGTTTCATTAAATATTTATTTCAGTGCTGTGGGTGCTTCAATTGGGTCTATAAGCTAACACTAAAAGTGGCAAATATCACTCTATTAACATACTGAATCCAATTGGAATTCAACACAAAAGTTAATACACATTCCAAAATAGATTAAAAGATATTTTACAATTACTACTTTGGTGATGTTCCATTAATTATTTGCCAACCGCTGCGGCGTCTTCCTTGGCAGTTGGCTGCTTGAATTGATTATGCCATTCCAGATTCTGCTTGGTCACCGATTCACCTCGCTTTGCGGCCTGCTTGCCGCTATAAATCATAATTCCACATCCAATCACAGTTAGGCCAATCATCAAATTTGCCAGCCTTATGCGCATTTTGTTGCGCGAGCGCTCCATTTCCTCTTGGCTGCAAAAAAACAAAAACATCGAAAAGTAGAGTACAATTTAAAGCCACATTCATTAACATTCATTTACGCACCTCACAAAGCTGGGGACCTCAGCTGTTGACTTGTATTTGCCAGTCCAAACCAAAAATCGCTTTTCCAAATCATTTGGCTGATGATTTTTAATGGTTTGTCTAAGGATTTGCGTATTGCTTAGTGTACGTTGCGTCAGCATATTGCAGGCGCGCTTTCCCAAGGCGGTAATTAGCACGGGCTTAGTTAGCATGTTGTTAATCCAATATAACTGAGCTGTTGTAAATAAAACCGGCTTTTATATGTTTTTAATTCGAAATGATGTCGGACTTGCTGAACTTTATGCAATGGTCGTGATTGGCAGAGTTGTCGTCTTTCTCACTAACAGGCACTTGTTGAACATTATCACAAGGGCTCCTACAACATTGATGATCTTATCGATAATTTCAACACCGATGTCTCAAACAATCGGCAAAGATTTTTTGCAATTAAATGAATTTATTTCCAAAGTAACAGAAATAATAGAAATTTATATAATAATAATTTATAACTAGCTGACTCGAGGTCTACTTATTTATTTAATTAGAAATTTATTTATATTTTTACGTTTTCTTTACCATAAGTAATGTGGTTTTTTCTTTGAATTAAATACTTTATTGCATTTAAACATACATAAATACAATGTATTTAAGCAATACAAACAAATAAATAAATCCAAGTTTAAATACAACCAACGAATTTAGTGGTATTATAGTACATTCTTTGAAAACTTTTGTAAATCACAAATATCCAAGTCTAGCTATAAAATAGCTAAAGTGGTACTAATTTACTCGTGCTTATCGATAAGCATAAAACGCTTTAACTATCCTCAATATCGATAATATTATCGATAGCTTTAAAAGCAATCTGCCGGCGAAAATATTTTCAACAATGTTTTATAATATCTTACGACGATCTGTGCAAGCAAATATAAAGAATGTCAACAATTACAATCTGTTGCGCTTCAGCAGCTCTGGTGGCCCGAAAGACGACATCAAGGACGCATTGGACATTGAAGCAAACCTATTTGAAAACTCATTGCTGCAGCATCAACCGGTGAACACGCGGGACATTTTACGCAAGCACAAATCAACAACAGCACCCAGTAAACAAAGGAAACAGGCGCCAAGGCATGCAGTAAATAACACAGTAAAGGCTGAAGTGCCTAAAATTGTTGCACCGGCAGTAAAGCGGGATCCAGCGCCCTTAATTAAAGATAGCGAGTTAAACTTGGAGTTTACCCGTCTGACTCTGCAGGTAGGCATTGGTTGCCGTATTTGTCCCAAAATTAGTACATTTGTACCATAAATAGTACATTTGTACCAAAATTAGTATATTTGTGCCAAAATAAACATATTTGTACCTAACTTGGTACACTTATTTGTTGGTACATTGTGTTTATGTTGAATACGAACAATCACATTAATTATCATCATTACAGGATCCATTGATGAGCACACTGCTGACCGAAGTTCGTTCCCGAAAGCGTCGTGATAAGAACAAGCAGATTATAATCGAGGGACGACGTCTTATAGAAGAGGCTCTACAATGCGGTCTGCGAATGAAGTCGTTGTTCTTCAGTCAGAAGGATCAATTAGCGATGCTTCGCGAACCGATTGCCAAGGCACAGCATAAGCACAACACAAAGATCTACAAGGTACCACAACACGATCTGAAAACTTGGTCCTCGTTGGTAACGCCTCCCGGACTGATGGCACTCTTCGAACGCCCGTCGCCACAGGGCGTGGAGCAGCAACAACAAAACATTAATAGCCTGCCCATTACAGTTGTTTGCGACAACATACGGGAACCCAACAATCTGGGCAGTATTATACGCACCTGTGCCGCGTTGCCCTGCACTCAGGTGGTGGTGACACACGGTTGCTGTGATCCTTGGGAGTCCAAGGCGTTGCGTGGTGGTTGTGGTGGACAATTTCGGTTGCCCATTCACGATGACGTCAAATGGGAACAGTTGGCATTGCATATTCCGGCTGAAACAGCCAACGATTGTCATGTATTTATTGCCGAAAATAATCTGGAGAAGCTTGAAAATCTAAATGGCATCGCCATAGATTATGCAGATCTGAAAAAAACAGGAGCCCACAACATTCTCATCATTGGGGGAGAGAGTCATGGTGTCAGCGAGGATGCTTATAAGTAAGACTGATATTTATTTTAATTTGTAGACTTTTATAACTTAATATTAACTATTCTTCTCACTTAGATTCATGGAGCTGGTGGGCAACAGAGGCAAGTGCGTCTATATACCCTTGGCCGCGGGCATTGACAGTCTAAATGTGGCATCTGCACTGACATTATTACTTTTTGAGCTGCGCAGAAAGTTGATTAATCAGCCTTAGTTAATTATCTATGGAAATTCAATACAGAACGTCTGCTTTTCCTCTTGTTTAATGTAAGAATTATGATGACTGATGCATTAACTAATAAGTCGCATCAGTAATCAGTTAATTTAATAATGTTAGCAATGTTAAAACGAATTAAAATCTGTTGTTATGAAAGCGTTAAATCTTTTTCTGTTTCTTTATCCTTTTATCATTGGCCGACACCATATTATTATATTGGCAATTCAAATACATTTTCATGTATGATAGACATACTACAAATTTATTGCTAAATTGTTTCACTTATTGTTTTGTGTAAAATAAATAAAATTCAACTATTAGCTTCGATTTCCTTGTACACCTCACGTTTGTATTCATCCAAGCCACCTTCAATAGCGCGAACTGTGCGATTGCCACAAACCCACAGTTCCTTGCATACGACTTTTATTAGTCGCTCGTCGTGAGAGACTAGAATGACGCCGCCCTGAAAAACCAAATAAATTATATTTACTGGCGATTCAAGAAGAAATATAAAAGTGCTGATCTTACCTTAAAGGCATTTATAGCTTTGCCCAGGGCATCAATTGTTTCAATATCCAAATGATTTGTCGGTTCATCAAGCACCAGGAAATTTGGTTCCGCTATTGAAAATAAATTGTAAATAATTCTAATTGAATTGTATTGTTATTATATGTATATTACTTACCCATGCACATTTTCGCTAAGGCCACACGGGATTTCTGTCCACCAGACAAACTGGCAATACTTTGCAGAGCAAGTGGTCCCGAAAGGCCAAAACTACCCAATTGTCGACGATACTCTTCGTCGGGTCGGCCGGGAAACAGTTCCGCCAGTACACCAACACAGGTGACATTCATATTCAAGTGATCGACGTGATGTTGGGCGAAATAGCCAATGCGTAGACCACGATGCAGCACAATATTGCCATAGATGGTGCTCAGCTGGCCCACAATGATCTTTAGCAGTGTGGATTTGCCCGCTCCGTTCTCGCCGACAATGCAAATACGTGAATCCGAGGTTGCCGATAAATTAACGCCCTTGAAAATCGGCAACGGATCCGTGGGATTGTAACGGAACGTGACCTCTGAGATGGCAAGCACGGGTGGATTGAGTGGCTCCACTTCGGGAAATTTGAGCGTTACAATGGTTTCTTTCTCCACAGGCTTGAGTTCGGGTCTGATGGGATAAGTAAAGATTTTTGAGTAAACAGCTTGGGAATAAAGTTCCACATTTCACCTACAGCTTCTCCAGCATTTTGATTTTGGACTGCACAGATGACGCACGATTGGCATTATACCGGAAACGATCTATAAACTCCTGAACATGAGCTCTGTGTGCCAATTGTGCCTCGTATTCCCGTCGCTGTGACTTTAGCTTCTCCGTCTTTGTCTTCTCAAACTGCTCGTAGTTTCCCCTAAAACAGAATAATAATCAAAGTCAGCAAGAAATGATTGATTTATGATAAAGTGTATATGCTCACTTGTAAGCCTCAAGTTCCTGGGAATGTAAATGGATAATATCCGTGGGAACGGTATCCAGAAAGTTGCGATCGTGAGACACAACCAAAATAGTTGTGGGCCACGTTTGCAAGTAAGTTTCCAGCCAAATGATGGCCTTAATGTCCAACATGTTCGTCGGCTCATCGAGCAGCAACAGATCCGGCTTGGAGAACAGCGCTCTTGCCAAGGCCAAACGCATCCGCCAGCCACCTGAGAATGATTTAGTCGGCCTCAGCTGCATGTCCGCATCGAAGCCCAGACCCTTAAGTATCACAGAAGCACGTGCCACAGCCTTGTCCGCCTCAATGTTCTGCAGGGCGGCGTACGTATCACTCAGCTCGCTGGAAAGCGCCGCATCTTGAACTCCACTGTTCAATGCGGCCAGAATTTCCTTTTCCCTCGTCAGCAGACGCGTACGCTCCGTGTCGCACTCGAGTACGCTTTCCACCGCGGACGTATCATCGCCCACCACTTCCTGTTCCACGTGCAGCACGGAGATGTGCGACGGAATTTGGAGCTGTCGCTCGGCAATCATGCGCAGCAACGTCGTCTTGCCAAGTCCGTTGCGGCCAACGAGTCCATAACGACGTCCAAACGATAGCAGCAGATTCGCATTTTGCAGCAGAACCCTGAAAGTGACAATGTGGCAGCAAATTAGTTAAGGAATTATCCAAACCAAATATTTAATTAGTCTAATGCTGGGTTCACACTGTATCACAGTGCAATGTAAACAACAAATGCAGTGACAAGGAAGTCTAGCATCACAGGAGTGAATACTTTTCCCCAGTATTTAATCAGTTTCGCTTTGTTACTCAGACAGAAACTAGCATTTCAAAATGCTATTTTTATCTTTTTATCAAACAGAATAGAACGATTAATCGGAACAGTCATTTTTTTGTAATCCTTTTCTAAAACTTGCCCATCCCTTTGTCACAGTGAACAAGACAGCAAGACTATAAATGTTTGAAAAAATAAATATAGTAACACTGGTGACAGTTGTATGATATATCAGTTGTGTTGAGACAACAGCAATCCATCGATAACATTTTTGCAGGAGTACCCATTCTATTTCGTATTTACTTACTTTTCACCAAAGGCCAAATCAAAGTTTTCAATTTTGATATCCATGGAACGGTTAAGACCCTTCTGATCCAATTTGATGTTCTTTTTGTTGGTCACCTGAGAGGCTGTGGCAGTTTGCAGCTTGACGGCAACGGGCACAACGCCAAATTTGGTCACTTCCTGACGTTTCTCCTGTTTTTGCATCAGTTTAGCCTCTGCTTTTTCAAGCTTTTTTGAGTCAACTTTCTGCAAAGTTATATAGACTTAAATGCCCGTCACTTTTACAAATAATATAAAAAATAAATGCATTACGTTTGCGCCATCCTTGTTGACCACCCAAATGCTCTGCATGTCCTTGTCCATTCGCTCCATATTCCTAGCCATTTCTTCGATATTCACGGGCGCATTCAACACCTTGCGCTCGACATTCTTCGAATTGTTTTTCATTATGTTGAGAAATTCGTCGCAAAGCCCTCGTATGCTCTCCTCAGACCTTTCACCATCGATACCTTGGAGTATGTCGCCGATGGCTTCAAAAATGTCATCGCACGTATTAAAATCCTCGACGCTGCCAGTCAGGACGCCCTCCACATAATCCTTCAGCTCATTGTCTATGGCCGGAAACTCACGTTGCAAAATGTTGGCGTATTGACTCATTCTCGCGAAACTTATCGTTGTCGTTGTCGTTCCTACAATTGACCTTGATCAAGCAATCCAACTTTGGTTGCTGCACAAATGGGACGCTGTGGCACTGGCCTAATTTTAATTGATTTATTATTATTTTTGATTAAGTGCTGCCCCAATGCGTTGGTCGCTCGTCAACGTGCCAACAAAAAAGAAACCCCAAGGCAGGGTTGCTCCAGCGCGTTCGATACATCGATATCAAGCTTCATTAAAGCTTTTCTATCGAAAACTTGCCCATCGATAAAAACTATCACTAACGCACATTTGAATTTTGCTTGTTAATGAAAATATATATATATATTTTAATTTTAAATTTGTGTTAGAAGTTTATAACAATTTTTAAAATATACATAATTTAAAACTAATCGCGCATTGAGTGTACTACTTGTGTGCCAAGTAGTTTGATAAGCAGCCATAACATAATACATAATAAATTAAAATAACAGGGGGCCATGGTTTTTGAACAACATAATAATAAATGGAAATGCATATGTTAAACAATTTAAAAAGCATTAGTAATTCGTCTATAAAGATATGCTTAATACGGTTCGCGGTCATAAGCATGCATTAATTTGTATAAATAATTGCAATAAACATAATAATCAATCATACATGTGTTTTGAAAAAACTGCAATAATCATATTAATCGTATTTTAGTATTTATAATTGCGGTATTTATAAATAATCGTACATAATTTTAAGTTGCTCAAGAAGATGTTCATAACAATCTACAAACTAGAATTACTACTATCACCGTTTTATGCGCTTTACAACTTAACTGCTAGGACTAAACATATAGTTTTAATAATTTTATGTATAAATAGTACGCAATGCCTCTAAAGTCGATATTTATATACATGGCTAAACATTTAAGCATCCACTAGGCGCAAGGCGTTGCCAAGTTGTTATTGCTGTTGCTATTGTTGGTGGTGCAGTTGGTTTTTCGTTGTCGGGCGCCGCGTCCGCTAAGCAAATAGGACAAATCGATGGGCTGCTCCTGTGCCGTCTGCGCATCCAGACACTTGAGCTTCATGGTGTTGAGAACGTTCTCCAAGCGTGAGCGCTTCTTTTTTAACACCTGCAGTAGTAAAAGGTTTAAGAGTATTTTGCTTAAACTACTTTTTAATTAAGTTATTTACCTGCCCATTCGGCGCCACTGGCGTCAATACTTGAACAACTGTTTCAGCTGCTGCTGCTACTGTTGCTACAGTTGCTGCAACTGGTGCAGTTTGAACATTGCGCTGCTTTCTGCTTCCCGATGCTTGGCCCGTCCTCTGCTCCTGCCTGCCCACTTTCAAGGGCGTTGCAGCTACTTCTATATCAGTCTTTTGCTTCCTCGTTTTCAACAACGATGGATCCACATCGTGTGGCTGTCGAATAAACATGCGTTTAACATTTGTACATTTGATTTTTATACTTTAATTACACTGGATAACTAAATAGCCTTTTTTGTAAACCTTAGTGTTATCACACTTACCGCATAGCTCTTTGAGATCTTTAGTTTTTCCGGAAACTTTCTAAACGCATAGCTCTTCGTGCACACCGGATAATTGGCCTTGGCCTTGGAGAAGAAACGCGCCGTTTTGTCCACGCGCAGTTCACATATGAAACAATGATCCTCATCGTTGCACTCCATAGGCCGACCTTTGCAGAATGTAGTACGATCCAAAACCCAGCAGCGTCCAATCACCAGCTCAATGGGCACCACCTCGTACAGTGAGACGCGCACCACTTCGTTGGGATAGAAGCGTCGCGAGGGCTCGTGAAAAGTCTCGTGCGGACGCAGAAAGTGATGGCCAAAGATGAAACGTTTCCCCGCCTCGTTTTTCCACAGATGCTCGACACGAAAGATGTCGCACTCTTGATAATCAATCGCTCCAATTGTCTCGTACGTATGCTTCTGACTGGGCAACACCTTGCCCGTCGCATCCTTGATGGGAATGTCGCGCAGCACATAAACCGCATCGCCCTGACGCACCTGCAGGTCGCCGCGCATTAGCGATAGGTAGTAACGATGCCCCTCCTCCGTGTAGTCATCCAGTGGTATCTCACGATCCACTTGCCGTGGCTCGCAGCGTTCGCATTGATAGTTTTCCGCATCGATGTCCGCCTTGGTGCATTCGGTGTGCTGCCAGACCATGCACTTGGCACATTGAATCATCAGGCCCTCATCCTTGTACAGGCCACAAATGCAGCGTATAACATCCTCCTCATCCCCCGGGGGTAGCTGTGACACATCCACATACGTGCCTTTCGCCACTGCAGTTTCCGCTCTATTCTGCTCATTGCTCGCCTGTAACTGTGGCTTGAAGCTATGTAATACTTCCGGCTTGCCCAGAATCTCCAGCAACTGGTTGTAACTGTTCACCTTCTGTAGCTCGTAGCTGGTCATCAGTGTATGCAGTGCCTTGGACTTGATCTCATCATCGCCGTGCAGTTGACGAACCTCAACAAAGAGTTGCTGCATTTGCTCATCGAATTCCTGCGGAGTTTTGTAATGTCCTTGCTCGATTTTCGATTGTATTGCCTTAAAATCCAAACGAGTCGACTTGAACTGTTTCTTTTTCTTATTACTGGTCACCGTGGTAAGCAGCTCGAACATTTTGACCGACTCAAGCGCTGTGCAAATGTCACGCAACACTACCGCCATTTTGGCCATCTTCTCCAGCTCTGGATCCTGTACGGCTTGCGTTAATCCGCGCGTCTTTATGTTGCGCGGCGTGCACAGCGCGGAAATTTGTGCGGCCAGCAGTGAAGTCGATGAAGGAGTCGATGGTCGACGTCCCGGTAACTCGGACTCTCCAGCAACCGTAGGACTCGCTCTTACCGCCTGCGCTTTTAACGCTGCACGTTTGGCTTTACAGCGACGTATCTGTGGGTAAGAAAAGGAAATGTTAAAGAGTTAAGTCTTAAGTCTTTGTTTAAGTATGTTGATTACCTTCTCGAAATTGCGAACCAAAAAGATGTTGCACTGTTTGACCAGTTTCTTTTCCCTCTCGGTGAGCTGTTGCACCCGCGTCACGACCTCCGCCTCCTTGGCCGCTTGCAATTGACGCTGGGCATTTTTCCTGGCCTTGTGCTTGCGTTGTCGCCCATTCTGACTGCCACTGGGATCCTTGACTCCAGTTGTAGCTGCCTCTGCAGTCGCATTCCCCTTGGAATCCGCCACCGGCAGCGGTTTAATTCGTTGAGACTTGCCACCAATGACGCCGCGACACTGCGGCATGTTGCAACGACACGGTTGACCCTCAGAGGGATTGAAAAGTGAGAAATTGTAATCGTAGGTCAGTTCCTCGGCCTGTGCAATGGCACGCTTGGCAAACAACACCATGCGTGACAATCCATTCACGCTCCACTTTTGCATCTCGCAGTTCGGTTCGCAGGAATGATTCACAAAGCGACAATCGCTGCCCATGCGCTGTCCATCGATTACCAATCCCCCATCCAGATGGAGGCAATAATGATGCGTGTCATTCAGATAAATACTGGCCATGCGCTGCTTAAACTCCCGCTCCGTTACCACCTCGCCCACATACTCCAGAATGTAGGTGCCCTTGGCAATGGGCAGCTTGGTACGTACTCCCCAACCCTTGTCCTTGGTCATAAAACGCTCCACGCCAGGCGCCACCTCGTGCCGTTGTATCTTCTGATTGCGGCACTTGTCGCCAGCTGGACAATTGCTGGGCGCACACTCCGTGTACACCATACGATTGAGGCAGTTGTCCAGACAGGCGCCATTTGATTGCGGCTTGCAATTGCAATTGGGATGATCAAAGCCGGCGAGATTGGGACGCACTGACTCCGCATATACATTGGTGCGTATTTTGCGATAATTCCAAGACGGCACCACGTGTCGTGTGGGCAATTTGTCGTGACTGTAGGCCCACCAAATATCATACGGTAGCTCAAAGTCGTTGACAGCACGTCTGAAATACTTTTCGCAATAGTTTGGAGCTGGCAACAAGGAACTGCCTGCCGGCAACTGTTGCTCCCCATCTGTTGTGGCTTTTCTGCTCGGTCCCTTGGCGGCCACAGACGCCGTCTTGTAGTGATTAGAGAAAAGACCGGCCACCAAATAGTTCTTCTTCAGCTTGGAACGTTTGCGCTGCGACGCTGTGCTGCATTTATCCTCGCTGGTATCGCTGCAACTGGCATAGTCCAGCGTCTGATTACCAATTGACTCCTGAACAGGCAGCGGATCATGCTCAATGGCCAGCACGGGCTGTTGACTACGTTTAGCAGCTGCTTCCGCTTCGATTTGGCTTTGCTCGGCATTCGTTGGAGGCGGTGGCTTCTCTGCTGCTGGCTGCATATTCTTACGCCGCTTAAGACGTATTTTACAGCTAAAGTTTGTATTGGGATCAATGCCAGCGGGCAGCTTAATACTAGCCTGCAATTTGCCTTCAAGCTTTGGCAGCTGCAATTCCGCTTGCTTGGCAGCACGTCCACGCTTTTTAGCTGGCTGCAACTGCTCTGGCTGCACTTGCTGTGGCTGCAATTGCTCCGGCTGCAGCTGCTCTGGCTGCACCTGTGGCAGCGGCACAGGCAGGGGTTCCGGCACAGGTTGCGTCTGTTTCTGTAACTTAGGTCTGCCTCTGCCGCGTGGCCTGCCCGCTATGTTGGCAGGTGTTTGTGGCCTCTGCAGTCGCTCCAGCGCCACGACAGACAAACGTGGCTTACGCTGATTGCTGCTGCGGGCCACAAATGTTTCCCTGGCTTCACCGGCTTGAGGAACGCGATCGCAGTCCAGCGCCACAGCGGGCGTCAAGTTGCTGCTGCTGCGTGTTTCGCGTACATGCAACTGTTGCTGCTGCTCCGCTGGCAATTGCTGCTGCTGCTCTGCTGGCAACTGTTGTACGTGCTGCTCTATCGGCATCTTTTCTTGCTGCTGCTCTACTGGCAACTGTTGCTGCGGCTCCTCTGGCAGCTGTTGCTGCTCCGTTTGCTGACTTATTGCCTGCTCAATACTTATCTTGCGCTTTTTGCGTCGCACAGTGGGAAATCCTGTGCGATTTATCTTTTTGCGCTTACGCTTTAACAACAAATTGCCGCCCGTTTTGTGCAGCAGCGTTTCCAGCACACGCTGACACTGTTCCTTCTTGTTAGTATCCTCTGGGATATCCATGGCGGTAAGCAGGGGCGATTCCACCTCTGATTTGGTGATAACCGACTCATTCAGCTTGGCGATAGGTATCTGAATTTCCAGCTCCACGGAGGGCTCAAAGATGCCCGGTGGCGGGCAACTGTTGCTGCCCGCCGGTGACTGTAACTGCAACTGTTGGGGCAGCTGTTCACGTGTGACAACTGTTGAGCTTCTGGCTTTGCTGCTTTGACGCCGCTGCTGCTTGAGAGAGCACAACGAGCTTGGGCTTATGTCCAGCAGCTTGCCACCGCTAATGGAATTATTGTCGACGACAATGCGCAGCGGAGATGCGTTGTCAGTAGCTCCTGCCGCGGCTGCAGCTGCTGCTGCTGCCGCCTCTTGACTGACCAGCAAATGACGCTTCTTGGGTGTTAGCTTCTTGGCATTAAATTGCGCCTGGGATTTGGTATTGGCGCTACTCTTGGCAGCCGCTGCAGCTGCCGCCCAAGCTTCGGCATTCAGTTTGCCATTGCTGGCAAACGCCGTTGCCACTTCAGCGCCCGTTGTGACCAGATAATGACGTTTCTTCAGTGGCAATTTGTGATCGTCGGGACTGGAACTGTTGCTGCCGCCGCTGTTGCTGCTCGACTTCTTGTGGCGTCGCTTGGCACCGTTGCTGCTGCTGCTGCCGTTGTTGTGGTTGCTTAAACTATTGCCATTACCAGCACTCGCCGAGAGCATGGCAAAGTCTATCAACGGCTCGTTCAGTTTGCGCTTCTTAAGTGCCCGCTTCAGCGGCTTTGTGGCAAGCATTGCACTTGTCGTGCTGTTGCCATTGAAAAGCGGCAATGTCGCGGCAATGGGAGCATGCAATGTGGCCTGCAGTTTGTTGGCATCGGCGAGCAGTTTTTCCTTGCCGCTGCTCGCCGTTAGACGATCGTCCTGTATGCGACAACGGGCCTGAAACGTGCTCGCTATTATGTCAATTTCGGTGAGCAGCTTCGAGTCAATATTCAGCGTTTTAACATGACTGAAACTCTTGCGCCGATGGCGACGACGCATCCTTGACGCACTGGACACATAACTGCTGCACATGCTGGCCGCCGAGGATCGTCGACTCTTGATTTTGCAGGCGCTTCTGCTCGGCACAATTGTGTCCTGGCTGATAGAATGCTTCCGTTGTAGCATCATTTTGCCTAGAGAAAAAAATACAACACAATTAGTGAAAAATTAAAAACAATAACTAAAGGAAATTCTAATAAATTTAGAGATTAAGTGACTATTCGGAAACATTACGCACCCTGCATAAAACTGTCTGCTGTTGTTGTTGTGGACGCAGCGCCAACAACTGTTGCAGTTGCTGTTTTGGTTGCTCCACTGAAATATTGACCTGTAGTTACAAAACGATTGATTTCCCCGAATTTCTTGCTGGCACTCGTGCTCGGCAGACACTTGAGACTGGGCTTGCTGATGTACTCATTGCTCTCCTCGCTGCTCTGGCCGAGCGACAGGCCTGCCAGCTGCAATATATCCTGATCGTGCTCATCGTTCAAAGCATTCGACGGCTGCTCGTGGCTGCTCTTCAACATTGAGGCACG
Source organism: Drosophila histrio (assembly GCA_958299025.2). NCBI lineage: Eukaryota > Metazoa > Arthropoda > Insecta > Diptera > Drosophilidae > Drosophila > Drosophila histrio. The sequence continues at coordinate 9,306,811 of OY729166.1, read as the reverse complement.
TCTCCGGCGACGCAATGATTTGCTGGACTTGCCAGATGATTCCTTGCAGTCGCTGCGATAGCCACAGCTCTTGGCCCGACTCATGCGGCGACTCGCACAGCTGCGACTGCTGTAACGACTCTTGCAACTCGCATCGGATTTATAGCCAGAGTTGTGATTATGACGCTGATGCCGCACGCTGCCATAATCGGAAACATAACCGCTTTTCGCCGCCAATATCTTGCTGCAAATGGTGGTGTTGGATGTGCTTCCGCCAACGCCTCCACCGTCACTTTTATAGCCGCTAACGGTGCGCAAACGAAACTTCTTGTTCACATCGATTTTGCGCCATAGCGGATCGAGTTGTACCTCCTCCTTGTTGGCCTTCTTGTTGCTCTGGCGACGCTTGCTGCGCGGCGGCGGATACAACACACGTTCTGTGGCATACATGCGCTTATCCAAATAGGCCATATCTATTTTGGGCTTGGCACTATCGTTCAACACCGTCTGCTGCATTTTGGGCGACGGCGTTGTGCTAATTACTCCCGAATCGGCGGATTCATTGATTGTTGGCACTGCAACTGCCACGGCAGCAACAGGAGCAGCAGCAACAGCAGCAGCAGCGGCAATAGTTGTCTGCAACTTTTTGGGGCGTCCACGTCGCTTGCGTTGTTGTTGCTGCTGCTGTTGTTGTTGCACTTTGTTTTCGCTGCTTACGTTTTGCTTTGTAGCAACATTTGTTATGCTTGTCGCATTGCCTGTGTGATTCAACATTTGTGTTTTCTCCATGAAATCCTGCAGAAGCGTGGATTGATATTGCGGCAATTGCTGTTTTGATTTTGCAGTTGCTGCTGCCACATTGATGTTGTCCTCGTTATCACTTTCAACACGTTTTATGGCCGCTTTAACCAAGTCTGGCAAGTCCTCATTGTCGCTGCTGGAAATACCCATATTCTCGGGCTGTCCCTGTCCCTGACCTCCTCCTCCTGCTGCTCCTCCTGTTCCTATGGCTGTGAGCAGTAAACGCGGTGCACGTTGCATATGCACCTTCAATGGCAAATCATCCTCAGAATCTGAGCTAAAAGCTGCTGCTGCAGTTGCCCGCTTCGATTTGCTATTATTATTGTTATTATTATTATTTTTAATATTGTTATTGTTAATATTGTTGCAGCTCTTTTGAGCAATTTTCCTCCGTTTGACTTTAATCTTTTTGGTTGTGTTTACAGTTGACAAGACAATATCCTTCACTTTATTCTTGTCCTTGGCCTCTGTCGAGCAACCGCTCGGTTCTTGTGCTTCGCTCATTTTACGCACTTTTGTCAGCTTCTTACGTGAACTCTCAGCTGCCGTAGTTTCTCTTGTGACTGGCTTTTTAATTGTGGAATTTGTAGAAATTGTTGCTGTCGTTGTGGGCGGGTTTCTTATAGCTGATATTCTCATTCGCAGTCCATCAGTGTCCGAACGTTGCACGCTAAATTGTGTTGCTGATTTCGTAGACTTCGATTGACTCGATTGATCCGTAATGGAGTCAGTTTCCTGCAATATTAAATAATGGCATATAAAACTGAATTCTTTAACAAAAATCAAATTAAGATCACTCGTGACGTCGTTCTAATAAAATGCATATGTTTATACGGTTAAAAAAACATATTATACAATATGTTTTATACATAAAACTTTGGCGAATCATTATAGTACATAATTTATGAAGTAGAATATTTAAAAATGCATATTTATATCAACAAATTTAAGTAGTAATAAAGATCAATACAGAAATTATTCTGTAAGCTTCTTAGAAGTTTTGATTAGAGAGAACATCACAAAGAGTATCGTATATTATAAAATACTTGAATGAATGTCGTATAAACGTATGTTTGGCACAGATCCCGTTGCAAAATAACTATTAAAGCTTTTTAATTGGTCACGTGTGAACTTAACTATTAATTTTTAACTAATAATGCTTGCCTCATTTTCACTGCCGGATTCTTGTGTACGTTGCTGCGTTTCGAAAACCTTTTCCTTTTGTGCTGCTGCTGCTGCCTCATTTTGGCCACTGTTCATATTTCGACTCGAGGGCGGCGCTGTAAATCAAAATACCAAAAAAAAAATATATCAACCTATTCACATTAATTACAGCACGTTTCGAATTTTTGACAACCAAACTAGGTCAAACCACAAAACGCGACAGACAAACACACTTAGCCAAAGAGTGCAGCGATGATTGGTGTGGTGGGGCGAAGGAAGGGGAAATGGAGCAACACTCACATACACACTTACGTTTTGTATTTTCGTTTTAGCGTTAATTGATTATGCACAGCGATAAAGAAATTGTTTTTTGGGCATATGCAAATGCTTTTTGCGCCTTTAATTGCATTGCATTCAAGTTTTGCAGTCTGCTTTTGCTTGTGGCTTTGTTTTGTTTCTTAAAATGGCGCCGTTTTCACTCTGCAGTCTCGCGTTGAATTTTCACTGCTGCTGCTTTGTTCGAAAGGCGCGTCGCGACATGCTTCAATGCACTTGCATTTAATTGCTCAATATAGTATGTACTTGTAATGGCTTCAAATTGTTCACGGCATAACTTTGGCTATATTTTTCAAGATATATTCTACAATTTCAATAATAAAACAAAAAAGCCACAAGGTACGAACATAAATAAAGAAAAGAAACTACGAATTAGGGATGATACGACAAATCGATGTATCGAATGCAACATATTGAGTTATTCGATTACAATTTTATAGCTGCGTTTTCATCATTTCCCAACACTGTTCTCCCAAGCGAGTTTATGATTGTCGATATTACTAGATGTATATCGATTAATAATTGTTCATGCTATGTTATCACATTAATTCCATCACTATTCTTAGCTAGAAGAAGACGACTTCTGCTTTTTGGGTGGAAAAATTGTTTGTTTATTTGTTAAAATGAGTAATAAATCGTCAAAAACGAACAGCGTTGCTAGCAGTATGCTTTACGGCTCCAGCATATCAGCTGAATCGATGAAAGTAATTGCCGAAAGCATAGGCGTAGGCTCCCTATCCGATGATGCCGCCAAGGAGCTCGCCGAAGATGTGTCCATTAAATTAAAGCGTATTGTACAGGACGCCGCCAAGTTCATGCACCATGCCAAGCGACAGAAGCTTTCGGTTAAGGATATCGACATGTCGCTCAAAGTGCGCAACATAGAACCACAATACGGGTTTGTGACCAAGGATTTTATACCCTTTCGCTTTGCGTCTGGAGGCGGTCGAGAATTGCACTTCACCGAGGACAAGGAAATTGATTTAAGCGAAATAGCCGGCAATAGTTCTGTAAAGATACCTCTGGACCTGACGCTGCGCTCTCATTGGTTTGTCGTGGAGGGTATACAGCCCACCGTGCCGGAGAATCCGCCTCCATTGTCCAAAGACTCGCAGTTCCTGGATTCGGTTAACCCGGTTATCAAACTAGATCAAGGACTCAACAAAGATGCTGCCGGCAAACCCACAACCGGCAAAATACACAAACTTAAGAACGTGGAGACAATACACGTCAAGCAATTGGCCACACACGAGCTGTCCGTGGAGCAGCAGCTATACTACAAAGAGATCACCGAGGCCTGCGTCGGTTCGGATGAACCACGTCGTGCCGAAGCGTTGCAATCGCTCGGCTCCGATCCTGGCCTGCATGAAATGCTTCCCCGCATGTGTACCTTCATTGCCGAGGGCGTTAAAGTTAATGTCGTTCAAAATAATCTGGCACTCTTGATCTATTTAATGCGAATGGTGCGCGCCCTGCTAGATAATCCCTCGCTGTTCCTAGAGAAATACGTGAGTAGAAGCTGCAACTTGTTGCAATATGTCGTCCAGATTACCTATTTCCCTTTCTTTATAGCTGCACGAACTCATACCCTCCGTGATGACCTGCATTGTATCGAAACAGCTCTGCATGCGCCCAGAACTGGACAATCACTGGGCCTTGCGTGATTTTGCCTCTCGTCTCATGGCGCAAATTTGCAAAACATTCAATACACTCACAAATAATTTGCAAACTCGTGTTACGCGGTAAGACAAGTCAAAACTCAACTCATTGTGTTCGTTTATTCAAAGTTGAACGAAATCATTACAGCATTTTTAGCAAAGCTCTGCAAAACGACAAGACACATTTGTCATCTCTCTACGGATCCATTGCTGGTTTAGCGGAACTGGGCGGTGAAGTAATCAAAGTCTTTATCATACCACGTCTCAAATTCATCTCGGAACGCATTGAACCCCATCTGCTGGGCACGTCGATGAGCAACACAGACAAAACGGCTGCTGGTCACATACGTGCCATGCTCCAGAAATGCTGTCCGCCAATTCTAAAACAAATGCGCAGTGCCCCCGACATTGGCGAGGAATACAAGATTGATTTTGGCTTTCTGGGTCCATCACTCTGCCAAGCTGTGGTCAAAGTGCGCAATGCACCAGCGAATAGCACTGTTACACTTGCCTCAAGCAGCATCAACACGGCGCCCATTACGAGCGCCGCACAGACGGCCACAACAATCGGACGTGTGTCCATGCCCAGCTCACAAAGGCAAAGGTAAGTCTTGTCTATATATAGGAGAATGGTACTTAGTGTCGAGGATCAATGAGGATCTGAGAAATAGGTATTGCAGATTAAAAGAGAAGGTCGTATCATAGCTGGGAATAATCTTTGTTAATATTATTAGTCTAGTAAAGTGCGATTACATTTGAGTGAGAATATTGCAGAGAAGAGTTAAGGGAGATTTTTCTAGTGAGGTACATAGTTGCAACTAGTGGTTAAGAGGGTTGTTCTCTCATATTTTTGTATGATTATTAATGTGTCTTACTTTGATTTGTTTTCTTTAGCAGCCCTGTTGTTGCCGCGCTGCCGCAAATACGCGCCATTCAGGCGAATCAACCACCGCAAAAGTTTGTGATTGTCACACAGAACTCACCACAGCAGTCGCAGGCCAAAGTGGTGAGACGTGGCAGTTCACCGCACAGTGTGGTCCTGTCATCGTCGTCGGCGAATGGCGCCAATGCATCAAATTCGAACTCATCGTCGACGGGGAGCGTTAGTGGCGGTGCAAATAGTTTGTTAACATCGCGCAGCACTGATAATGTGTGTAGCAGTCCTGGATACCTGCCAACTCCCTAAATCCTCCACTCTAATATGCTGTTTATACGCATTTCAGAGCATTGTGGATGACAATTCGTTGATCATTGAAACGGAAATAGTACGTGCACCGCCCGAGCTGGATGATTTATCCCATCTGGAGTAGCCTTATCAATCCAACACAATCCCCCACCATAATCCCACTCTCCCCACTAGTTATTTAAGAGACAAATTCAGTTTATACATAAACACACATAAACAATAAACAGCAAATAATATTAAAACAAGAAAGAAAAACTACCCCAACAAAAATTGAAATTAACCCCCAACCATTTAACAGCTCTAAACGCATGCAACAAGCAATACGCATGTGCGGGGCACGTGTAGAGGCATCTATTGATTTTTAACACACAGAAAAAGTAGAAAAAAACTGCATGGGCACGCAACACAAAGCAAACCTCTTGTACATACCCAAAAACCAGTGTGTTAGACAAAGGCAAAGCAGCTGGAAAATTTCGCAGAATATTCCACACAATATATAGAGAATCAATCAAGCAAAATAAATAAAAAATGCACGCCAGATTTGCGGATCCCGAGCCCGCCTCACCGGACAGTGTGGATAAAATAGAAACGGAAACGATGGAGTCTCGCATCGAGCAGTTCAAACAGAATCCCAACAACATGACCGTCCTGCACGATTTCATCGATGAGGTAGTCCAACACGCCGAAACGGAGGCCAATAAACGTGCACTTGAGGCACAAAAATCGCAACAGGTTGGCTAATAATTTATTATATCCGTTTAAAACGGAGCAAACAATTCAACTCAACAAACATTTCAACATACTACTTATTCGAAACACACGTTTACGTTTTTTTTCTTTTTGTTTTGGTTTTTTCACAGGGCAAGGAGAAGCGACAGAGTAAGTAGCAGCCAATTATCCAAAAGATTGAACTCCTTTTATTATACGCTTTTTTTTTCTGCTATGGAAATTTAAAATTTGCACGATCAAAGTCCGCCATGCATTTGCTTATATAGAAGACCTTCTCGCATGAATCCTTGTAGTCTTTCTCTGTGGCAAAGTAAAAAAAAAAGTTTAGAATGTGATTCAGTGGATGGCAACGATTGGAAGAGTTTTTTGTATCAGCATTTTTAAGGTCTTTCTTAATAACGGAAGTGTAACTTAAAATATAGACTTTTTAGCAGTTTTAGGTATATATTTTAAAGGAATTTTATCTAAATTTAATACAGACAAAAACAGTTGAAGTTTTATATAATGGTAAGAAATTTTAAATTATAGTTTTGACCTGTTGTTGTATGGTTTAAGGATATTCAGTTTAAATAGGAATTACTCATATTTAAACTAATCAATATCGAATATCTGCAAGTTGTACATATATGAAACTATTCATATTCATTTAAGCAGAAAAAAAACACTCCTTTTGATTTACAGAACTATTAAATGAAGTAGAAAGCAGACTGAGTTTTTAAAGCAATTCGGAAATAGAAAAAACTGTTAAAATTAAATATCTATTGTTTGAAAGATCGAAGATCAAAGAACTATCTTTATTATATTAAAAAACTGATTAGAGTCAGACATCTATTGTTTGTAAGATCGAAGAAATATGTTTGGGAATGTTTGTTGCATCTACAGTAGATTTTTGTTAAAAGAAAAAAATAAGGATCATAGAACTTACGCGCATCCTTGCAATGACTAAGCGCTGCTTTGGCGGGTTCCAGCAGCTCGGGTGGCAATATGATGGGCATCTGGGCAGTGGCCTTGGCCACACTGAACTCTCCCTTCTTAGTCAAGGTACCAGCCAGCTGTGCCACACATTTCGTATAGCACTGTGGGGGGGGGGGACGTGATTTATAGAAGTAGCTGCGAAATTGAACAATCCCTCAGAGCTTACCAGCAAATCTTTAGTGGGCTCCATGGTGAAATCTCCGTTTCGTATGCGATCCAATAATTCAACCGGCACCTTGAACTTGGCCGTGCAACCGTTGCGCATCATGTCCAGCGATTGCATAAACTGTTGCATATTGACGGCATCGCAGAGACGTGGCAACAGCAGGAACAGGGCGAATAGGAGCTGATAGGATATGTGCCTGGAGCACCTGGAATGACGAGTGGCGAGAGAGGATTGATTGAGTCTCATGATGACACGCAAATGCGTTGAAAAAACGTTGCTTGGTTCGATTTATAAGCTCGTCTTGGTGGGGCGTGGCATGGCAGGTGGCAATTAAAAGTGACATTAATTAAATATAATATTAACTCTGAGATATGTTTAAGTTTTAGATATATATTTTTTTTATTGCTTTTGCTCGATCGCATGTGAATCTTTTTCGTGGCACTTTTTCTCGTCAGCCTCTCACCGAACCTTTTTTTTTTTTTTTATTTTCAACCTTGTCACTAATCTCTTTAGGTTTCGCCATACCAGATTTTAAGAACGGTAAGGTTGTCAATCGGGCCCGTGGCTTTGTTGTCCGCATCTTCGATGCCATCTGCAACTGTGCCAACAACAATGCGGCCGCAGCGACGACACGCTTTAAGCTCCGCAGCAATGGAACCGGCGGCGGCGGTGGGGCAGGGAAACGTCAACAGTCACAGGATGAGCACGAAACGTTGGCGCTCAGCAAGAAGAAGTCATCGGCGGAGGGCAAGAAGAAGGGCAAGGGCGTCAGCATTGCCGACAATGTCGAGGCAGGCGTGCGACTGATGGACTAAAAGGATCGAGTTGAAATTCAACAATGTAAGCTCAGCAATGATGGGATTAAATCAGCAAATCATAAAAATATATAGAGTATCTTGAATAAGTTCCAGGCATTCTTTTTGGCAATAGATAATCAAAAGAATGTAACAATTTGTTAAACAGTTTTTATGCTGCCAACTTCAAATACTATTGAAGTTACATAAACTTCAATTCTTCTATAGAACAGAGCTTTCCCAAGGTTCTACAGCAATATGAGCAACGCTTAAGACTAGATCTTTAAACAAAACAAACATTTTCTTTGCTCAAAAATCGAACAAGGCACAAATTTAGGTCTTCCCCTCGATCAAAAGCTCCACTTAGTTATTGAGCTTTAAACAGCACCAGAACTGTCCCCAACACAACAACAACAACATATGCATGTCTAAATTTATATATCGGATTTACTTTATGATTTCGTAAACCTAAATGTGATCCCAAAGTTAGAAAAGAAAGAGAATATGGATGATGCAAAATGCAGTCCTCAGTCTTTAGGTTAGAATGTGAAACGATAAAAATAACTAGGAAAGTTAAGAACATATAAGCGAAAAAAATCAAATAAATAAAAAAGAGATCTCATTTCACATACTACTTAGTTACACCTATCAAATCTAAACGCACAACACAATCAATCAATGAAACTGAACAGAGCCGTAACATCTACTTAAAGAGCCTGTCGAATTCCACCTAATTATAAAAAAATACAACAATTATTATAATCCCAAAATGTGTGAACCTATTTAGCTGTGTGTCTAGTAGTAAATGTTTTCATTATATACAATATATATATATATATATATAATATATAAGCATATAAATGTGTACTGATTTTATATACATACAGAAGATGTATGTACTTATATACTTAGATATATTTAGTTATTTACACCGCGAACAAAAAAAAAACCGTACAACTTTCGATGCCGCAAAGGTTTCCACACGACACGCTCTATTTATATTTTTGTGAGACCCTTTTTGGATACTACTTATATAGATCTACTAACTACTCAACTATACCAATACGAAAAACCAAAACAAAACAAAATAGCGAACAATCTTTATAAACATATTTGCAAATCGATTTTTATAAGAGCTCTTTAACTAAAGTCTGTAGAAATCCCAAAATGAATGGTAAACAAAACAATTAAATCAAATCAAATACATTTAAGTTTAAGTTTTTGTGTGTTGCTTGACGATATGTGTATAATAATATTGTGCATAATATGCAGAATATTCTGTTGTATTCAGTTAACAAAATATCAGCAATAAATTGTAACAATGTTTTAAAGGTGTCTTCAACGTATTATTATTTCAAAAAGGTTTCAGCAAATGATTTTCAAATCGAAAAGAAATTGTGAAATTGGAATTAACTTGGTGGAAATATCTTTTACAATGGAATGAACAGTAAACAGTATATGTGATGAATATATTTAACTTACTACGATTTTAGACAGTGTTTTGTCAACTTGTCATCTTGTTTAAACATCTTCTACATGGTAATGATCTATAAACATCATTCTTACCCTACTATTTTAAGACAGATGTCTATCGACTATGTTTGACATCTTCTTTAAACATATTTAATTTTCAATTTATACTTTTATATATAGTTTCTTTTATAATAGTTAATATACAATCTTATTTGATGGAAATAATGTTATGTTATATACCTAGTACACATCTTCAAGCTTCTAGCTTTTACCATCTCTGACATACTTTCGCTTATACGGACGGACAGAAGGACCTGGCTATATGATGATCAAGAATATATATATTCTTTAAGAAGTTGGTCAAAAGGAAGCTTTCGTCTGCCTGTACTTTTAACAAACTCAACATATTCACTGCAAAATACAAAATAAAGTGAATTATATTATTGATTGCGATTTTCGAGACGCTATAAATGTAAAGTCACATCAATTACATGTAAAGATATTAATTCTGAGCTTCTTTCTCTCGTTATTTGTTCATAATTCCGGTTTGATAAATTTATCTATTGTTTTGATGTAGAGCTGACATTGTGTCTTGATAGAAGGCAATTAAATGTAGAAATTCGCCAGCTATTTGTGAGTATTTTGTGCGAGTACGAGTATTTGGTAATACTTAGTACTGAGTTGCAATGACTTCTATGGAATTAAAACCTGCCGAACCGCATCATTAACAATGCACGACACGTCCAGCGACTTTATGGGCAACAATGCCAGGGTATAACATGTTGCTGAGCAACATTAACTACTATATGATATGGAAGCATGTATCATCATCTAATTTGGTTAAGTTGGCAAAATGAAATCGAAACTGGGTCTAATGCTATAAGCTCATAAGCATAATCATAAGAGGGACCGGCATGTGAGTGCTCCATGTCGCTGATAAGACTCTAAGAGTTAAAATGCAACAAGTACGACAACTTGAATATATTTATAATACTAGATAGTACTCAGTACTTATGTATGTACATATAAAGAGGCATCAACAGTCCGAGACTCGTTTAAATGCTCTCGAGAGCTTGAGCATTCGATATCAATATGATTCCACGGATTCGCGTCGCGGAACTTTAAAGACAACTATGTACTTCGTATCATCATACATATGTACTATACGAGTTTCAATTGCAAAGGAATAACCAAAAGTGTCAACGGCTGAAAAAACAAGTTCAGATACAAGGTTAACTATAGTAATCCAAGCCAAGCTGCAACAGAGAGAGAGAGTGAGAAACAAAGTCGCAACAAAAGCCTATAAACAAAAAAAAAACAAAACCTCGATTGCTCTCAACGGAAGCGACACGCGATAAAAATTTTAAATAAATTTGCAAAAGTGTCGCAAAAATTAATTTAAAACTTTACATACTGTCGGACAATGATGAAGTGTTTTCAGCTCATATTTGTGATTATACTCAGCTTTAGTAGGGAGCTGGCGCTATCCAAAAGCTACTCTACAGAATATATTGGTAGGTATACGATTAGTAGTTCTTAAAGATGTGAATTTATGTATTCGTGTCTCAGATCTGCTTGACTTAAGCGACAATGATGAGTTCCAGTGGGGTGCCGACGAGAACAAGTTATATAGCCAAGCCAAAGGCAATAATGACAGTGATATAGTGGGAATATCCAATTTTCTATCACGCCATCGTCTAAACAAGCGACAGGCACCGCCTGAAACCCCATTGCTGGTGAGTTTTTAATATGCCTAATAATATAAAATTAATATAAAGTTAAAGTGAAACTGTTGCTGGTACTAGGTATAAAACACTCAATTTAATTAATATTGAAATAAATATCAGCTGTGGTTTCGATACGTTCCATAATAAGTAATTCGGTAAAAGGTTATATTTCGGTGTTGTTCTTTCGGTTCCGGTATCCATATCGGTGCGTACCGGTATTATGGAATTCTTAAAACCTCAATATGTTAAGGCATACAACTGTATTAACAGATTTTTACATATACCTATATATACGTACATATACTATCATGAAAAACCATACTTAAATTTATACTACCACTATTGATATTATACAAATATAATATAATTCTTAATATACTTTAAAGTGATGTACATATTTAAAACAATAAACAATAATATTTATTATTATTGTAATAAAATATGTAAATAAATTGACATTAAAAGTGTACAGAGTACTTTGACGTCGATCACATTTCCCTGTCACATTTTCACTTGTTTCATTTGAATATACTATAAACTGAATCGAGTAACTGATTTTCACACAAACCATGTAATTTATTGTCTATAAATATAAATATATTCAAGCTAATTAAAATAATTGAAATACAATTTTTTGTAACGTATACCACTTAAACTGTATTCTATATCAAAAACTCTAGTCTCTCTGTCTTCTTGATACAGGCAGTTCTTATGTCATATATATCATATAGTATGGGGCTGTCATGGAAATCAGACTATCTATCATCTTTTTAGCTATCATGTAAGAAAGGAAATAAATTAAATATATACTTACTTAACATTTCTCTATATAATTTAACATTTTTATTATTTTCAAGTCTACGCCGAGCCGATGTTAAGTCTCTTTCTTTTTATTATTATTGTCAAATTAGATTTTAAAGAAATTTTCTAGAATAGAATTGTGTCAAGGAACTTTCCATCTCACTGGCTATATTACTTAAAGCAATTCATTTGTATATTAGAAATAATTTAGACTATTGCTTATAATACAGTAGTTATTTTGCTGATAAGCAATTTTCTTCGCCCACCTAAAAAATATCTCCAAAATTATTATTATTATTAATCTAATATTAAACGGTAGGTGAACTTCAAACGATAATTTCTCGCCAAGAAGTCGACATGTTACTAAATTCCAACTAGTACTATTAAGGACTATCGAAATTGTTTTTTATAGGAAAACAAGGACTACGGTCCGTGTCGTACGCCGCTTGGAGATGCCGGACGCTGTCGTCACATTATATACTGTCGCATGCCGGAGCTGAAGGATGATGTGTGGCGTCTGGTTTCCCAGTTATGCATTATTGAGAAAAGGTAGAATTATCTATGGCTAACAATATTAACGGTTATTTAATAACAGATCTGCTTTTGTAGTGCCATTGGTATTTGCTGCACGGAAAATGCGAGTAGTTCCCGCTTCAGTCCCCAGATTATCAGCAGCTCCGATGTGGAAACACCGCGCATTATAAATCGACCAGAGCAACGGGGTTGCGGTATTACTACCCATCAATTCCCTAGGATTACGGGTGGTCGTCCTGCGGAGCCCGACGAATGGCCCTGGATGGCGGCATTGTTGCGGGAGGGTTATTCCTTTGTCTGGTGCGGTGGTGTGCTCATCACAGATCGTCACGTGCTTACAGCTGCCCATTGCCTGGAGAAGATCCATAGGGATCAAATATTCGTACGCCTGGGAGAGTACAATACGCATGTAAATATACTTATTTTTGAGTTTTTGTGCGCTTTATAATTATGAAATCTGATCTAATCGGTCAACAGCAATTGAATGAGACGCGTGCTCGTGACTTCCGCATTGGTAGCATGGTTCTTCACGTGGATTTCGATACGAATACCTATGAGAATGATATTGCACTCATACGCATCGAGAGGCCGACGTTGTTCAACAGCTATATATGGCCGATATGCATGCCGCCGGTGAATGAGGACTGGACGGGACGCAATGCCATTGTCATGGGCTGGGGCACCCAAAAATTCAATGGAGCACATTCCAAGATTCTCATGGAGGTAAGACAGACACAACTTCTGCCAGATTGAAACTGTTGACTGCCATTTGAATTTTGCAGGCCAATTTGCCCGTATGGAAGCAATCCGATTGTGAGAAATCCATGGTGGAGCGCATACCGAAGACGACCATCTGTGCTGGACTGCCAGAAGGTGGCCAGGACAGTTGCCAGGGCGATAGCGGTGGTCCGTTGGTGGTGCAGTTGCCCAATCAGCGTTGGGTCACAATTGGCATTGTCTCCTGGGGCTTACGATGCGGTGAACCCGGTCGCCCAGGCATCTACACACGCGTCGATCGCTATCTGGACTGGGTCATAAGCAATGCAGATATATAGAAAACATAATCAAATATCTACATTTACATTCAATTTACTTGGCATTAACTCAACAAATGCTTTGCTCTAAATACATATACCTATTCACACACATATGTATACATATATATACTTATAAACTCGGTAACAGTAGCCATATCTAAAACAGTTTTTGAAGAACTCGGTTTGTGTCCCCAAGGCCCAACCCAATGCTTAGTCTAGACTTAGTGGCTATTATTATGAGGCTGTCGCAGCGCTGGGAATCTTTTCCCGCTGCGCCACAGGTGCGTTTTTGGTCTCTTTAGTTGTCAACTCTGTGTCAGCAAAGGCAATCTTAAAGACATCGTCGTAGTCACTGGCAAAATGAACGTCCAAGCCATCGGTAATAAAGCTTGGCAGCTCCTCAAAGTCCTTCTTATTGTCAGCGGGTAGAATAAGGCAGGTGACACCGCTTCGGCGAGCCTGTAAAACAAATTAATTAGATGAATGGTACCCAAACTTTGCTATTCTTATAGGAAATAATCTGGCTTACCGCAATGGTTTTCTCCTTGATGCCGCCCACAGTCAAAACCTTACCCTTAAGGGAGACCTCACCCGTCATGGCCACATCCGGACGTACTGCCTTTCCTGTGGCCAGTGACACCAAAGCTGTGATTATGGTTACACCAGCGCTAGGTCCATCCTTTGGCGTAGCGCCTTCAGGCACGTGCAGATGAATGTGTCTGTCAAAATTAAGAGAAATTATTAGCAGTTATTCATTGGATTGTATTGTAATAAAGTCCACTCACTCTTGCTCTAGGAACTTATTAGATGGGGCATGTGTGTACAGAAAGTTGCGCGCCACAGTGAGAGCAATTTGTGCCGATTCCTTCATAACATCGCCCAGATTACCAGTCAAGTGTAATGTTCCTGTGTTCGTTTCGGGCTTTTCGGGGCGTATGTGACGCCTGGAGGTTTCAATGTACAAAGATGAGCCACCCATGGCGGTCCAGGCCAAGCCCATGACAACACCTGGTGGTGTTGTATTGTACATGCGATCGGAACTAAACACCTGTTTGCCCAGGAACGTTGTCAAATTGTCGGCATTAACGGGGAATTCTTCTCCCTCCTTCTTGACCAAACGGAAGGCCACCTTGCGTATGACCTTCTCGATCTGTTTCTGCAGATTACGCACACCAGACTCGCGACAATAGCTACGTATGAGCATATTCAGCGCATCTTCAGTTATATTTATCTGTTTTTCGGTTAGACCGCAATCGCTCATGGCCAGTGGAATCAAGTATTGTCGTGCAATGGCCACCTTCTCCTCGGCCACATAACCGGACATTTCGATGAGTTCCATGCGATCGCGCAGAGGTTCGGGTATGGTATCAATCACATTTGCTGTGCAAATGAATAACACGCGGGACAAATCTACGGGTACATCCAAATAATGATCAAGGAAGTTTGCATTTTGCTCCGGATCTAACAGTTCCAACAGTGCAGAACTGGGATCACCCTGATATCCTCTATTAAAATTGGGAAAACAATGTTATTAGGTTGGTCATAACAAGGTATTCCATGGATTACTCACTTGCCAATTTTGTCCACCTCATCGATGAGCACTAGTGGATTCTCCGTTTTTGTTTTCTTCAGGCACTGTATAAGTTTTCCAGGCATCGCGCCCACGTAGGTTCGTCGATGGCCCTTAATCTCGGCTACATCCGTCATACCACCAACACTGAATCGGAAATATTCACGATTTAGTGCTCGTGCTATGGACTTGGCTATGCTCGTCTTTCCCACTCCGGGCGGACCATGGAAACACAATATTTTCCCCTGTGTTGTGCCCTTCAGTGAACTAACGGCAATAAACTCTAAGATACGCTTCTTGATGTCTTCCATGCCATAATGGTCGTTATTTAGGATTTCCGTTGCCTTGTCCAGACAAAGGTTTTCGGGGCTAATGACACCCCAAGGCAGTGAGGTGAGCCAATCTAAATAGTTGCGTGTAACACTGCAACGAAAATTATTATAATATTTATAATAATAGTTTAAATACTTGCAACTGTTCCAATTTTTGTATTATTTGTAAAAATTCATATATTTAAGGTAACAACTTACTTAAATTCCGAGCTGTGGCTCTCCAAGAAGTTCAGCTTGGTCAGCTCCTCGTCAATAACTGTCTTGATGCTCTCCGGCACCGTTTTGTCCTTGAGTTTCTCGCGATATTTCTCGCCAATGGCATCCTTGTCGTCCTTTTCAATGCCTAGCTCCTTTTTGATGACCTTCAGCTGTTCCTGGAGTATATACTTGCGATGTTGCTGCTTCACCTTCTCCTCAACTTCGCGTCCAATCTTTTGTTGCAATCGCGACAACTCTAATTCCTTCTTGAGTAGCGCCAATGCGAGCAGCAGTCTTTGCGGTATCTACAGGTAGACCATAAGTTTATAGTTCCAGAATAACCTAAATCGATAACTTACATCCGTTTCCTCTAGAATCTTCTGCAGCTCGCCTGGTTCACCGGCTGAAAGTGAGGCGCCCAAATCACACAAATAGATGGGATTGTCGACCACTCGCTGATTCTGATGCAGCATCTGCTGCAAGCTCTCCCTGGAATAGGATAGATGCATGTAAATCACAAACTAATAACTTAAAAATTCAAAATCAAGTTTTACTTACCTGTACAGAGGATTCATTGTGATAATGTCGCGCAAAGTCTTGATGATCTCCTGCGTTAGAGCCTTAACCTCTTCAGTTTGCTTATAGGCCGCCTGCTTGACATTCTCTACCTCAACAATCAGCACAGGCGGAGAAGTTGGGGTATCAGATGTTTCCTTGTCCTTGTCGGCAGCTTCTGCACCGACATCTGCCGCTTTCGTCTCGCCTGCTGTCGCTGTTGGCGGCTTGGGCGTTACTGTTGATTTCACACGACCACTGGTCACTGGTGGCGACTCTAGGCGCTGAACAATCTCTTCAGCGCTTGTAGCATCGCGCAGTTTGCTAGCTTGTCGGCGCGGAACGCGTCCACGAGATTTCCGTGCGTTGCGACTGCTCGTTGCATTCGATGTTGCATCTCCATCTGCAGTCGTCTGATCTTCAGCTGGGATGCGTAATTTTATATTAAATATTGGATAATGCAAAGTTGTCATTTTCACTGGGAGTTAAGAGACGACGCAATTGTCACAATGTTTGGGCAGTGTTAAAGTGTGGCATTTACCTGGCTTGGTTGGCGGCTGAAGATCATCCACAACTTGTCCAGTGATTTTGATGCGACGATGGGCCACAACAACCATACGCAGCTTGTCTCCCAAGTCCTGCAGTTCCTGAATTTGTGCAAAAGTGCCAACAGCATAGACATCGTCCAGACTATGTATGATTTCCTCTTCGCCGTCGGATTTCTTCAGAAAGACGCCAACATACGGCTGATTTAATTTCACTTTGCGACGCAGCAGATCCATGATAATTGGATTCGAAACCTACGTAATGGAGTTTTAATAATGATAATATAAATGTAGTTAAACCGCTAACCTCCACAATCTTCATGAACCGCGGAAAGAGCGGATTCCGTCGCATCGCTAGCATTGGCACATGAGGCCAGACATCGGGCACGGCAACCGTTGCCGGCAGCTGTTGCGAATCGCGATGATCCGCCAACAGTTCAGGCTCTGCATCAGCCATCAGATCCTCCTCGGAGTCGCCACGTTTTCGGCTAAAGTACCGGTGTGTTTGTGCAACGGACGCTGCTCCCTTGAATCGCAGCAGTCGCACCTCGTTAAAATACTCAAGCATAGAATTTTGTGTATGGCGATTGCGCGTGTACGTAGCCACTGTGGACAAGCCGCGCAGCATTGAGCGCATTCGAATGGCGCGTGTAAACATTTCTGCAACAATTTATGCACGCAATTAACTCAGAAACAAGTGCGGCAGCAAAGATTTAAAAATGTAAGTGTAAAATGATTATGTGATAGCGCTGATGAAATGACAGCCTCGCATGATACAATAATTGCAAACTTATCGATTGGTCATATCGATGTTTATTTAGTGATGTGAAGCACATTCGAATTTTGCAATGGCCATGTTTTCTTTTTTAACGCAATGTATCGGTGGACATTCAACTATGATTATTAGAGAATTGTTCTCTTTGTTATTACTAGTGTTATAAATATGCCAAAGACGGTTGAGGTAGATTTGATACAATTTTGATCAATATGTGTAAAAGCGATATTTTCTATTTAGGCTCGTTGTCAAATATTCCGTTGCGTCAATGTTAAAACTATGTTCTGCCTAAATTCACATTACTAATGTTTAGTTTTATATTTTGTATAATAAACATAAGCAAGTTGTTAATTGTGAATACCATGAGCATATTTTATAAAAAACCTATCGATAGTTTTCTTGCTTTCGCACATCGCTATCTTACATTTAACTATCGACCTGTCGTCTACGTCACAACCAAAACCGAATTGAAAGTAAATAGATAAATAAAATTGTAATTTGTACGTGTTTTGTTGGCAATATGGTTTCGCGTTTTGATCAGCAAAAAACCAAACATCAGCTCTTTCATGTGTCCATCAGTCTGGCCACAATACTGATATGCATGACCTACATGCAGTATCGCCGAAATTGGGCTCATCTCGGCAGCTTCTGGGATTCACTTATCGTGCCAATAGTTTTCATTGGCGAACTGCTCAAAGTAACATTGGCCCGGTTCTTTGGACGCATTGAGGATGGCGTTCTCACCGTCAAGCAGCGTCAAAAGAAAGCGGCGTATTTTACGCCACGCGAAGTGTTCGGTGGCCTCACATTGCAATTTCTGTGTACGCTGCTCTACTCCTTTATCTGCATTATTCTGGGTGCTCCAGTGTTGGCCAACTACGAACAGACATTTGTGTTATCACTGCTGATGACTTTGCTGACAGTGTCGCCCACAGTATTTCTACTTGGTGGCGGAGGTGCTCTGCAGGTGTGTTTCTGTGAGAAGCCTGACTTTATAACCAAATGCGAGGATACGGCTCTTCATCTCTTCAAGTACAACGCTCTGGGTGGCATTATTGGCGCCTGGGCTGGCAGTGTGGTGGCCCCTCTGGACTGGGGACGTGACTGGCAGGTCTATCCCATACCAAATGTGATTGGAGCACTGCTTGGCAGCGCTATGGGCAACATTTATGCCTGCACGCATGTCTTGTATACGTGCGGACGTGTTTACATGAGCAAGAAACGCTCTTAAAGATGATAATGTATTCAATGTATCCTGCCACCAAGATAATTACGTTGCGCTGCCAACGCATCCACATCCAATGAAGAAAACCGCATCGTCGTCGCCGTCGTCTAGTCAACAGCTTAAGATATAAATACATATATACCAAAAAGCAATTAACAGTACTTTAATGTTACCAGTTTAAGCAATTTATTAGCATGTACAATTAATTCATTTCTAAATCAATCAACTAATAAACTAATAATTAACACAGGTCTACAGGCTCTTCATATAGAAATAGCTAACACTGTACTTCAATAGGACATTCAGTAATTGATGAGTATTCAGTACCTGCTGAATAATCTGATAGCTTTATATACCTATCAGCCTATAACCTTTACCTGCCCAGGCACCCTTATAAATTATTACACATAGCATCATTATGTTTGTTATATATTCATAGATTAACAGTCAATTTATTAGCTTATGTAGATCTGTTTAATCACATGCAAAAGACACAACTTTTTTTGGAACGCCCAGAAGTTAACAATTAAATAATAATACACAAATAGATACAAGTTCAATAAAAATACAATTACAAGTTTAAGCTCTGGCCGAAAGGACAAAACTCTCATCTTCTAGAATACATCGTTGGGCGACATAGTGTTCATTCGGTTCCCAGAAGTCGGCCACACCATCGTCAGCAAGTGGTTCACTGGCCATTTCGTTTCCAGCATCTTCAGGCAGCTGAAACTCGCGCTTGTTGTGTGTTTCATCTGCAGAAGGTCGCCGCCGTAGCAAAGCATCGCCGACGGCTGGACAGCTGCCTGTCTCGTAGAGATTATAGAGTTTTATAAAGTGCAAACCGTTTGCCACACGTTGCACATCATCCTTTCTCACAAGAGCACTCCAGCTGAGCGCAACAGTGGCATGTGGCACATAGCTAGCAATGCTGGCATTAAACTCTTCCGTGCTTATGTTCGTATTGAAAAAAACAGTTTCCTCGTTGGCCAGAAAACTGTGCGGTTCCTGCAGATGCAGAGCAGCCTGTTGCTCCAGCTGCTGAGCTGGCATAATCTCTAAACGGGAGAGTCGTGTTTGCAGCAGAGATTTAAGTGTGGTCTTGTCCTGGACACGTTCATCTTTCTTTTCCTGCATGCGGCACTGAAAGCTGCAGCATTTGGCCGACTTGAGGCAATGATTACCAGCTTGACCATGGCATATTTCCATTTTGTTCATGACTGCAGAAAAGAAAAGGAAATACAGATTGTTATTATGCCGTGAATAATTTAAAGAAAACAACTTTTAATCACAATTTCTAGCTCTGCTCTGGGTTCACTTACTGTACAAATTATTGGGCTTCAACGAATACTCCTTGGAGTACAGGGACAATGCATTCATGTACACTTCGGTTGATTGTGAAGCATGCACATTTCGTAGGCTAACATCAAGACCCAGTTCCCGGTTTATCGCATTACTAACCACACAGGTGGCATCCGCTTGAAGACAGCTTTGCACCTGCACCTGCCAAATGTGACGCACCAGGCGATACTTAATGTGGGCATTAACCGTCGACGGCAGCGCATAATAAAAGAGCAGACGCATGGTAAACGTGCCAGCGACATGTGGAGCCTGCAGCCACATGGATATTGTGTGTCCCTGTTGGGCATCCAGGGCAGCCTGTCCAGGACGCTGCAGCAGGCGAAAAACGCGTTGACGTCGTATTTCCTTATCCTTCACCAGCTTGTCATTTGATAGATCGCGCAGTGCTATAAAAAGAAATAAAGGCAATGAATTAAAACATATGAATCGTAGGATATTTTATAAATTAATATAAAAAAAAGATTTTCTGTATTGTTTTACTCAATTTTGTGAATATTTACTCACTTTTTCTCGCCACTATATGTAAAAATCGTCATAAAAAGAGGATATTACTTACAGCTCAGTATGGTAAGCGGCATATCAGTGTGCTGCTGATCGAGGAGCGTCAGACAACGTGGATTATCGCAACCAAGGTAGATTTCTTCAATGGGAGCAATGCCCAAATTTCGCAGGGTTATGGAAACGGGCACAATTTCACCAGCAAGCAGTTCAGTGGGAACAGGACTAAAGCTGACGCATAGAGAGGGAACCTGCGGCACCAGTTTAATGCTCAGCCTGCTATCCAGCAACGTCTGGGAAGATTGTTTCGCTGTACTGGGCTTAATGCGCTGCGTCTCAAACTGCAGAAGGCCCAGCAAACTGGCAGTTGGTTCCGTCTTGGCTGCAACGCGGCAGACAACACCCAAAATTGATAGACGACCCGTGAGTTTTGGTGTTAACTTGAAGTGTAAAAGGTGCTCAGCTTGCTCTGACAGTTCCAAGTTTGAAAGGCAACTGGTCTTAATGGCAGCACTCACAGCCAGTTTGCTGGCACTGTCCGCTGATTGTTCGTATACACAAAGATTGGATAGCACCTCTTCATTGTCCAGAGTTAGCCGCCAGAGCAAATCAATGTCCGACAAGGCAATGGGACAGCGAACACTGTTCGATAGCCTCACGGCCAGCTCGATGGGTTCGCCCTGAACGGCCAGCGGACATTCTGTAGCCGGCTGCTGCTTGGTATACAAATAACGCGAGGGCTTAAACACAAATGGTTTATTGGATGCAGCTGTGATGACCAGCATTTCCTCCATTTTGTGCCAAATCGCTTCATCCGCTGTCAAATTGGAGTTGATGTCTATATTGCTAGCTGGCACTTGCGGCGGCTGTGAACTGGGCGGCTGTACAAGCGTCAACACACGCACCGAAGACTGCACCACTTGCGGTAAGGCGTGTGGCAATAGACCCAGCTCAGGACTGCGTTTGAGTAGCTCCTGTAAAGGCAGAATATATTAGATATACACAATTGAATAATTAACTAGGGAAGGTGTTATAAACCTGCAACCAACTCACATTCTGCGTTAATATATACTCCTTGAGAAAACTGCTCTGTTGCTGGGCGCTCTGCAAGCTGCCTGGACGCAATAAATGGGCAAAAGAGCGACTCGCCTCCTCCAGTTGCTTTAGCATATATGCTTGTTTGGCCACCGTATACTGAATATGATCCTCGGCTAGGCTCCACTGACGCTGCTGGAACACCTGATAGGCCTGGCGGTAGCAGCGATAGGCGTGCTTGCGTTGTCCCGCCCTCGAATAGCGATTGCCGGCGAGCACAATATGAAATGCATACTTGCGATGCATGGGTGGATTTGTGACCAGAAAACAATATGCTGCCTGCTCGAGCAGCAATGCCGAACGCAGGTCCGATTCCTCACTTGTCATGCGTATCAGCTGTTTGGCCACCTCGCTGTACAGACGTGCGGTCTTCAGGCACTCCATGCTCAGCAGCGTCGCCCGCGTGGCAAATTGCTGCAACCTGACGGAGTCAGAAGAAATAGTTTAACATCAGTAAATGAATAATGGTAATATATAAACATATGTAGGATATATAGAATAAAGAATAAGAATCTTAGCTGTTGACGTTAAGTAAATAAATAAGCAATACTTTTTACTCACTTGCAGACTGTTAAGTAGCACATAATAGCATCCTCCATGTAGTCGTAAGTCTTGCGATGCGCTGTGCCCAACATAAAGGCTGATAGAGCTGCCATTTCCAAGGCGCCGGCATAGTACTGCCAAGCTGAATCCGCATTGAAGTCTCGCTTCGCCTGGTGATACGACTGAAAGGCCAGATTGTAATGGCCAAACATAAAGTAAAGATCTCCCAGTTTGCGCGTTTGAAGCTCAGCAGATTCACTCGTATAGCTGGGTAAAGTAAATGTTATTTTATAGTCAAATAACTGCTATTATTGACACTTACATGACCGCATTTTGATTGTTGGCACCCGCACCGGGTTTGCTGGTGACGAACCAACGTTTTGTGGCACTCAACAGCGATTTACTGACACCCTTTTTGTTGGTAACGCCCTCGCTGAGTATTGCCACCAGATGTTCTATGTAGGGTATTAAAGCACGCACCGCATAGTCCTGCACAAAGTGACGTAAATTGTCCACATCGCGAGAGGCTAGACAACTGCCATGTGGTGCATCTGCATCCAATTCGTTAGCCCAGACATTTGGATTGATCGTTTGTGAAGCAATGCTTTCCGTGCTAATGCTGAACTTTGAATTGATAGCCTCCGTTGCACTTTCTTGCATGGGACTAAGTGGATGCAGCATGGTGAGATCGTTCTCCTGAGCAGCAGCTCCCTCGATAAGCTGTGACATTTGCATGGCTGGCATGCTGATCACCGAGACGGCTTCTTGGGGTGATTTGGGTGCACTTAGCTCACTGGATGTTATTGGATCGGCTTTCGGCTGACGTTTAATGTAGGTGGTCCAGTAGTCCTGAATATCGCTGGTGGTATTCGGCTCTAGGGAATTGATCGATACCAGAAAGCATTTATTGTCACCAAATGTAGACTTGAGCAGCTCGAAGCCCTGCTGTGCCTTGGACAGATCGCCCTGACTGGCCTCGTGCAGCACCACATAGCTGTTGAGCACGTCTGTGGGCTGAAACCACTTGGGCAACTTCTGTGGCGTTATGCTTTGCATTTGATGTACTCGCTGCGTCAGCTTGTGTGCGGTTTCGACAATCTGTGGATCGGCGCTGGACAGCACCAGCAGGCAGCTCAACAAGTGCCGGGTAAACTCATGCTCCGCTGGAAACTGAACGGTCAAAAAGGTTTCACGCCATTGCTCAAACCACGGCTCCGATGTGGGCAGCTCCAGATCGATGTTGGCTGTTAAATACAGTACGTGATAAGTATGCAAATAAAACTCTATATGCCAGGCTTCGCAAATACTTACCAATAGTTGCCACCTTAGTCTTCTCATTGTGTGCATTGGTTACCGATTCATTGAGCATTTTCCGTGCCAGAACAGTTTGTGGCGGTCGCCAGTCCACGTCGCAGAAATTAAGACGCAAGCCGCGCACAGAGACACTGGTTCCGGACACATCCCGAAAGTGTGCTATTGGATAGAGGCAGAAGTTGAAGGGGTATCACTTTTTACATATATATACAAAACAACGTCTAACGTCCTTGGGATTAAAATGCGGTATACCCTTGCACTCTACGGGTAACGGGTATATCAATTGTGCGACGTAGTCAGCAGGGAAATTTAATGTTATTTGTCAACGCCCAACTCTGTTTAGTTATTGAAATAGCATGTTGCATGGCTTCAACAGAACAATTGCCATAGTCCTTTAACCCAATTGTTTACTTTTTATATGTAGAATTTGAAGTAAATTTGTTTACTCACCGTCATTGGGCAATTTGGCAAACGGTTGCAGCAGCTCCACGAAGGACAAATTGTTGCGATGACAAATCTCATCGGCGAGGCTGCTGCTCAGCACGCCAATCAATGGTGAAAATATGTTTTTAATTATATCACGAGCATTGTAGTTTTGACCCGTGAGATGTATCATATTTTAGATTTTATTTTTGATTCCTAATAACACCTCCAAAATCGGCCTTTCGCTTGCCGTGTGACAAAAAATATTATTGTGAGTTCTGCAGCTGGCAAATTAGCGATGGCACTATTAATCTATC
Organism: Drosophila histrio; assembly: GCA_958299025.2. NCBI lineage: Eukaryota > Metazoa > Arthropoda > Insecta > Diptera > Drosophilidae > Drosophila > Drosophila histrio. The sequence goes on along the minus strand of OY729166.1, from coordinate 9,282,702 downwards.
GACAATTCACTTGATTAATGTAGCTATCGATAGTTATTCACTATCGTTAAAACAATTTTCATTAGTTGCACATCACTTGTATTGGTGCAATAAACTCGCGCCTTGTTATCTAAAATTTGAAATTGGCAAGGGATATACATAAACAGTATATTTAATATTTTTATGTTTTTAAATGAAATATTTAGGTTCAATCAATCCAAAATTAAAAGCGTTAGTCATAAAACATATTATCATTTTCTCTATTTTTGAAATGAGAAAGCTAAAATATATTTGTTGCTCGTTAGTAGTTTAAAATATATACATGTTAAATGAATATCTTCAACGGTTTCATCAAGGAACCAATGTATAACTGAATAGAAGTTCTTATTAATCGCTTGTGAACAATTGAACGAAATAACTGATTTAGCTTACGGATAGTAAATGAGCGATAGCACTTATTCAGCAAATTGAACTATAAATCACAAATGGGAATAGTTAGGCACAATTTTCGTTAAAAGTTTACTTTTAATACGAAACAATAGGTGTCACTATTAAATTTAACAAAACTGCCAACAATATTGAAACGTGTGGCAACCTTGGTTTCCAGAAATAGTTAAATTTCATTCACTTAACTCTAAATTTAATGCAAGAAATAAAGTGTGCATGCATTTTTGCTAGCATTTTGTTACATTTTCATTATTTTCATTTATTAATTAAATTAATTCATTAATTAAATAATCACTCTCGTGGTCACAGCTTGCAACAAACATTCAATAAAACTATCTCCTGTCTATCTATTTCAATTATACTGCATGCATTTAAATGAAACAATTGCTAAAATTAAATTCAAATGCGCGCCATATTCAATATTTAAGATGTTGGTATTTTCAGTGCTGCCACACCTTCGCAGCGTTGTGTCATACAGACTGAACGTGTATTGACAACTGGAATTGGCGGGAAAGCCTCTATCAGCTGCTGTCATTCGCTTGTTCACAGAATTCATTTGCTGTAAAATAAATCGTGCAACAAAAGAAATTATAAATATAGGAAAAAACGTTCAAGTGAATTAATTAATCAGCACGTAGCTGATTTGATTTAAATATTGTTTGTAATATTTTTTGAGTCAACCGTTTGAGCAATTTCAACAGTGCACGCAAAAATAAACAACAAAAAATAAAACGAAGAAAAAAGCGCGCCGCTTAGCGTCATCTTTGTCCACAGAAGTCTTAAGTCCCTGCGCGTACAGTCAGCATGGCCAAAGTGCACATTACCAATGTTGTGGTGCTGGACAATCCAAGCAGTTTCTTCAATCCCTTTCAATTTGAGTTGACGTTCGAATGCATCGAGGAACTGAAGGAGGATCTTGAGTGGAAAATGATCTATGTGGGATCTGCCGAGTCGGAGGAGCATGATCAAGTGCTGGACACTATCTACGTCGGTCCCGTTCCCGAGGGCCGTCACATATTCGTATTTCAGGCCGATCCACCAGATGTTAGCAAAATACCCGAACCAGATGCCGTCGGTGTGACAATTGTACTCCTCACATGTTCGTATCGTGGCCAGGAATTCGTGCGTGTTGGCTACTATGTGAACAACGACTACGCCGATCAGGAGATGCGCGAAAATCCGCCACCCAAACCGCTCTTCGACAAATTGACACGCAATATATTGGCCAGCAAGCCGCGTGTCACACGCTTCAAAATCAACTGGGACGATGGTCATAGCAATGGCAATGGCGCCAACGGGCACGAAAACGGACACGATTCGCAGATGATGCACGATGATGGCCCGACAACATCGTCGGCGTCGGCTCAACACGAAGCGGCGATGGATGACAACAGTCTGGCAATGCCAATGGAGAATGGAGTGAAGGCGCTCAACGAAAACTCAAATTCACTTGCCATGGAGTGTTGAAATGCGTCGTCGGCTGCAGTTTAGCTGTAAAAACCACACACAAACAATGCTCCTGGCCCCGTTAATTAAGTAATTGTAATTTATACACCTCATCGCAGCTTATTTAATAAATTAAATGTATCTCTAATTTGCATATTTGCGATTGATTGTGGTTCTCTCAGCACATTAACCGGTGTCACTCGATTACATCTGCAATTCTATCGATAACAGTTATCGATCGTTTAAAGTGCGCGCGCTTGTTTGTAAATTGCGTTACATGCTCGATGGTTTAAAATAATTGTATTCAGCATAAAATTAGCAAGTCAAGTAATTGTTTTGATCGAAAAAAGAATGCACATATTTAATTTTGCAAAAACCCCTTCCAGTTTTCTTTCCTTTTTTCTAATATTAAACGTTTCTTATTGTTTCCGAAACAAGTTAATAACGAAAAATTGGAATTTATTCGGTATAATTATGTTGAAAAAATGAAATCAATTACTTGACCAATTGTATTTTTAATAAATAAATCAAAATCTATATATTATAACAGAATCAATCTGAATAGAAGTTTCGTTAAAACGATTCAATTGTTTTGTTTATTAAACAGAAGAAATAAATTTAATTTAGTATTTTCGCTTAAATGCCTTAATTATAAATTACAACAAATTGAACTATTTTCTAGTTATTTTCATACCATTAATAAATTAAAATGCTTGCATTTCTGGCTATCCTAGGATGATTTAAAAAAAAATTAACGAAATATATGACAATTTGTATAGTGCCTTGAGTTTCAATTCAAATTCGTAACAGATAAATTAATGAAAATTTTTTAAAATCAACGGCCTTCAACACAAAGAACCGATCTTTCGATTTCCACGACAGCTGAAAAGAAACCAAACACAAATTATTCGTATAGTTTTTAATTTTGTTAAAATGTCAATGTACGGGAAAACTCCAAAAAGTTTTAGCTGCCCGGACAGCAAGTCTACATGCAATCGAAAGCGTTCCATCTACAGCAACAGCAGAATCGAAACGATTTACAGGTGTAGATTATAGAATTGCACTTCTTGTTTGTAATAGCCATCCAATCCAATCTCAATCCTTTACCCAGTAGCAACAATTGCGAGAACTATTCAAATTGGCAGGAGTCGAAACATCGTGGATTTTCCAAGAAAAACAGCATAGTAACAAAACAATCCAATGTGATGTGTAAAGAGAATAAAGTTCCGAATACTTCTGATGTTGATTCGCTCGGTTCTGCCTTGGGCCTTACCTGCTCGACGACACCAATTGTTCGACCCAGCAAAAGCCTCGAAAAGCAGTTCCCCGATCTAACACTCGCCCAGGACCTTGCCATATATCTTAGGGCCTTTGCCCTGATCTATGTGCTGCCCGAGGAGGAGTGGACAGCCGAGAATATTGACAGGTTGCTGAGGGAGGGCGATGAGTTGGTTCAAACATGTTCCGAGGACGATCATGCCGATGGACCGTTGCACCAGAGCAACATTTACAGCAGTATTGAGAAGCGCATTAAGCGCAACTTTAAGCTGGAAGGACACAGTTTCACCCTGGAGCTGATGCCGCCGTATTTGGGCGAGGAGAAGAAACCGATGGAACAACGGCCGCCACACATTATAAGTAATCTTAAGCCGGTGCTACAAGGATTCTTCCGTACTGCCCACTATTGTGTGCTGCTCTATAAGGCGGGTTACCTTCTGATCTGGCGACGTCGTAAGGTTTATTTCGTCATGGATGTCAAGGGACGTCGTCGCGAGGATTTTGTCAGCGTTGCGAATGGAGTTGCCATGTTGATCTGTCTGAAGACAATCAGCAATATTGTCCATTTGATCAGCAATCTGAGTGGCGTCAATCCAGGCGATAAGTTCTCTATACGAGAATTAGTCGTGGTACGTTTGGTTACCCCCGATGGACGTGTATTTCTAAGGGATTCCAATCAAAATGCCGTTGAGTACAAGGTCATCAATCAGAACTATGCCTACCTCACCAGTCATTTGCATCTTTCGTTGAATCCCGATGCCACTCTGCGTAATCGTAGCAGTCTCGTTGTGGGCGTGGCCGCTATATTGACATCGAAAATTGATCATCCCGCCTCATGGAATACAAGCATGTTTGATCGTCTCATCTGCTATGGTGTCGAGTATTGTCGCAATTCCCGGGGCGCAAATGTGAAGGATCACTTGTCCAGGAATCTGGACAAATTTCCTACACAGCTGCGTCTGGGACAGTTTGTCGTGGAGCTGAAATTAGCCCCAAAAGTGTGTACTGGACAGTGGGAATATTCTGGGATATGTTCCAAGGTGGGAAATAACTTGATCGATATTCTACTTTTATACTTATCTATATCTTTTCATTCAGAATAACAACTTACAAATTGAGTTACTTCATACCCTACAGTCCCATGGAAATGCTCTATTTGAGATGAACAATCAGATATATGCATTGTGGGTTAAGGAAAACTTTTACTATTTACTCGATCCCTATCGACACAAGGTGGCAACTCCGCAGAAGCGGGGAAATGGGACTTCGAGCGCCAAATGTGCTACGGTGCGCATGTTTCGAGACTTTCCTACCATGCTCAGCGTGTTTCATCAGCTGCTCAAGGAGTCCAATCGTCCATCTACCTTCTCTATGCACGTGGTGAACATCAGGAATATAGTCGAGTGTCCCCAGGGATATTCGCCGAAGCCCTTGCCAACAGATGCCAGCTATGATGTTAAGTCTCTCAATGAATCAATTCAGTTTTCCGATCAGTTTAACAACTGTGAGAAGCTTTTGTCAAATATCAGTGACTATGAACCGGATGTGGCCAGTGAAACGAAAGAGGAAGCTTTAATTGTTAACAAAATTAAGCTGTTTATCGATATGGATAAGGATAAGGGGAAAACTGAGGAAGTTGGCCTTATAAAGAAGTCTACAACTAAATCAACCAAGCCCACACTTACAAAACAGAATTTAAGTCCAGCATCTACTCGGTCAACGTCTCCACGGGGCAGGACATTAAGTTCGAGCATCAATAAGAAGCCAATTGTTAAACCTTCTCCAGTAGAACCCAAAGTTCTAAAGCCAAGTCTGTCTCGGTTTAAAGCAACAACAACAACGACAACAAAAGATAATAACAAACAGGAAATTATAGAAAATCGGCATAAAATCATAGAACCTATGCCAAAATCTGTGTCAACTCGGAGAAAGGGTGTGTGGCCCGCCAAGGCAATCGACAATTTGAATGCTCTGCGAATAAAAACCTCCACGGTAGATGGAAGAAATCCTATAGAGATCATAGACAGAAAGCAGAACAATAGCAATTCGACTGTTCTTTCAAAATACTGCAAAGCCGGAGATTTGAACTGTTCCAGCAAACGACAATCAGACAAGCCAAGATATAAGACTAACGAATCCCAGACGAGCTTTGAATCCGCCAATTTACCGACAGATATGAATAGTTTGGATGCCGATCCGATTGCACTACCAACCAAATGCATTAGCTATCCCATATATACCAAGTATCCACACGTTTTGGCCGTCGCAGGCTCCGAAAGCGGCACCGTGGAGAGCTTGAAGCGTTTGCTGGATTACGCATTTAAAGTGAGCAATCGAGTGCTGACCATGACACCTTGGGGCAACTATGTGGTCTTGAGACATCCAACACACAGTCGGCATTCCTATATGTTTTATTTATTCGATGGTTGCACTTGCCACATGGATCGTTTCCGTCATTTGGATCTTAACTTTGGCACTACTGGGCTTTTACCATTTAAGACAAAAAATGAAGTGATCTGTTATATGATTGATTCTCGAGAGACGCGAGCCTCTAAAGTCTTGCACACAACAAGTCTCGAGGATTCTCGTCGCCGATTCAAGGAATTTATGGGCCGTGGAGCATAGGTTTAGGTATTTTGTGAATTTTCCCATTGTATTTTACTATTAGTCAAAATTTTCTGTAGGTGAACGATCTCAAGTAAATTTGTGTTCCTAAATCAATTGATCCAACGATTTTTAAATGACTGTTTCTTTTCTTTGCTTTTGTTATTTCAAGAAGAGAATTATAGTTTTAAATTGAACAATCAAGTCGATAACTAAGATCATTTTATTACGAAATTAAAAATTGATAATGTGACTTTTTATTTTTTCCTTTCTCTTACGCTTTTTAATTTGATTACATTTTTAAATTACCGTCTTATTGTTGGAACTAAAAGTAGAAACATTCAGTTTTCTAGCCTTTCTAGTAGCTATTACCAATCCTTGATTACCAATCACTTAATCATTCAGCCACTCAGTCAATACAAGAAGATGAGATGAGAAAAGATGAACATATACATATGTAAAGCAACTCAAAGGATCACAAATCCAGCTTAGAGATATTTTGAAATATGATTGACCCAAACCAATTAATATACGCATGTATTATTACTTTTTTGGTTTTTGTTTTATTATTATTACTGCTAATTCGTATGAGTCGTTAAATTTAAACTTAATATGGAGTACATTTACATAATGTAGAGACATTTTTGCATGCGACGCATCTTACGATAGCTAAACATCCAACTAGTGTGTAAATATATATTGTGTATATATTATTGAGTGTATATAGAATTATGTATTTTAAATTTGTAATTTCTTTTTGTTTGTTTTTGTTTTTTTTTTGTATTGTGATGTGCGCTTTTGAGCAGAAAGATTCTAGAGCGGACAAACAATTGGTGGCATCTAAAGCGTTCTTTAGTTTTCTATATACTATTTTATTGAAAGGAAATAAAAGCGCACATTTCCACGACAAGCCGTGGTTAATTTTACAGATTTTCCTTTTTGTTTTTTGTTTTTTTAATTATTTTATATTTTATTTTGTCGATTCTCAAATATTTGCTTTAAGGCACTGAAGCTTTGAATTTTGTGCATATCGAAAAAAGTAAGTACGATTACCGGAATGGGACAATTCCAAATGAATTCAGAACTATCCCAATGCGAGCTACAAAATTATAAAATCTTATGCGCTTCTTTAAAAAACATTCTTCTCGATTTCTTAGCAAATTTCGTTATATAAAAAATATCCCTGACTATTTTGCGTTACACATACAATAAGTATTTCTTTCATTCTTTTCCTATTTATTGCCTGAGGCCAATTCTATTCATTTTATATTTTCTTTTGTATTTTATGTTTTGTTTTGCATTTGTTGTTGGGAGCGTGTTTCGATTAAGCTCTTAAGATTGAAAACTACTTAATAGCTAAATTAAATGTACAATTACGGCATTTTTGAAATATATTACAAAGGCAGCTTACAGAATTAAACAAAAGTCGTAAACATAAATTTGCAAATTAGGAAATGCAGGAAAACATACAATTGTTGTGATAGTTGTGAAAGATTTGCCCCTAACCCATGAAAGTTAACATGGAGGTTGAGTTTTGGGGTTGAGGTTGCGTTTGAGGCTATGTGTTCAATGGTAACTGAAACGCTCAACGTTTCAAATCGTTGCCCATCATCATATCAGGATAGATACAAACATATAACTAAAGAGACGATCGGACATGGACATACATAGTATATGACATACGACGACATAGATAATACCATACAGTTTTCATTTTGTTTTTGTTTTGTTTTTTTTTTTTGAGTATATAGAGATAGTTGTTTTCGGTTAATTGTTGTAGGAGTTGTCACTTAGGCTATGTGTAACTAGGTTAAACCATATTAATGGCGCCATCAGCCTCATAGGTCGGAATGGATATAACATCGCTGCTGCGTATGGCGCCCATGGATAACGCTGAAGCTGCTGTTGCTTTCGGCTTGGCCTCATTCTTTTGCTTATGTTGCTGCTCCTGCTCCTGTTCATGCTCCTCCTCGCTGGAATCACTTGAATCCGTCTCGCTGGAGCTGTTGGTGTTGGTGTTCTTCTGTTTTTGTTGCTGTTGTGTCTGCTTCAGAGCCTCAGGCACATCCGTATTGCTTTCAAGCGTCGAGTGTTGACTCGAGGGCGAGTGACTGTACTCGGAGGTGTTTTCCTCATCGGATACAATCACCACATTTCGTTTGTGTATGGCAATCTTTTGGGACAGGGGCGCCTTGTAGCTGCGTCTCGGCCTCATTCCACGTCCAATGGGCAAGCGACCAATGCTGCAACAAAGAACAGGGCCGTAAAGAATATGGGTTTTAAATGGTATATCACATATTTATGTTCAAGGTTGGTTTTTTTTAAAGCTCAGCTAACAACTACACTTCAATTTGAAGTTCTCACCTTCTTCTGCGCAGCGCATAATTGTAGTCGGTATCTTCACCCTCCTCATCTGACCAACTATCCTCGCCCAAATGCTCCTGCGAGGACTCTCCATTCGCATTGCTGGCGATCACACTCGCTGGATTCTTCTGCCTTCTGCTCTGCGTGCTGCTGCATCGACTCAGGCAGGGACTGCTATTCACACCGACATCCCGCAGCTCCGTTGCCATTGTGGTGTGTGCACTTCCGCCGCTTCCGCCGTTGCCATTCTCCGTGGCATTCGATTGGATGGACAGGCGATTCTCGTTAATGAACTCAATGACTTTGCGACCCAGACGCTCGAGATTTTCATTGTCGCTGCAACAGTCAGCGATGTCCAAACGCTCGTTGCTGTTCATCACATCATCAATGAGCTGATCCGGACTGGAGCAGGCATCCTGGTAGGTCAGCTCGCTATTGCTCAGCGAGTTGCCATTCGATGGACTAGCGGCATTGGCTGGTGAATTGTTGCTGACTGGTGTGCTGGCCTGTACCTTGGCCTGGGCCATGACGGCGGCCAAATGCTGTACACGTTGCAGCTGCAGCGGCAGCTGGCGATGATTGGGAGGCGGCACATCCGTTGGATGCTCGGCGCTGGGACTAATATCCGTTTCGCTAACATCCATGGCATCGGTTTGGGTTTGCCGCTCCACCAGTTGCACCTTCCGATTCTCCGGCTCGCTCTGATAGCGACGATCACGTGTCGGACTGTATTTGGGCGGCGCGGCAAAGGATCCCGAGCCATTGCGTCGATGACGCCAAGTCTTTTTATTCTTGCTGGACATGCTGCCGCCAATGACGACGCCGCTGCCCACAGCACAGTACGATTTTGGCTGGCAGTTGCCATCCAACTGCGCATACAGCACGCATTTCACGGGACTCTGAAAGCCATAAACGGTTAAAGATTACTTTGTTTATTTATTGTCTCTATTTGTCTATTTACCTCTGGCGTCGTCTCTGGATCTGGCGTTGAGGATTGCTCTAGAATTTGTGGTGCTGGCGGCGCATTCAGTCGACGTCGATAATGTTGCATTTTCCTGAGAGTGTTGCCCAATCGTCTGGTGGGCTTATAGCCAGATCCGGGCAGTTTTCTCTCCCGCCTGTCAGTTCACGAAAATTAGTAAATGAAGCTTTGCAGTCGGCTTTATCTCTCAACTTACTCGGCAATTTCCTTTTCCTTCTCCTGCAGCTGCGTCATGCATTCACTGAGCTCGAAGAACAATTGATTCGTCTTTTGTAATTTGTCCTCGTAGACCATACGAATGTCCTGGGCGTGTCGCCACTCAGCGGTGCGTCGCTTTATCAAATCCTGCTCGTATTTGTGTATGCTGGTGCCATTCTGTGTGATCTCCTTAAGATGACAGCGCACCTCCTCCTTCCAAGACTTTTGCGTCTCAAAATATTGCTTTTCTGTTTTGCGCAACAACTCCGGCCCGGCAATGTCTAGATGACTGAGTATCTGCCGGAACGAGGGACGATTGCGTGGCTTGCTCTTCCAACAGAGCTTGACAAGGAGCTTGAAGCCCTCGGGGCAGGTGCTTGGCACAAGCAGCTTGAGCGAGTTATTGCCCACACCCCAAATGATGGCCGATGAGTCGACATCCTTGTAGGGTATCTCACAGGTGAGCATTTCCCAGAGCACCACACCGTACGACCAAATGTCCACCTTCTCCGAGCAGGGCTCATTCCGAATGACCTCTGGTGCCATCCAGGCAACCGTGCCCGCAAAGCTCATCTTGGTGCTAATCTCATTCCATTCGCGACTCGTCCCAAAGTCGCTAATCTTCACCACTTCGTTTGTACTAATCAGTATGCTAGGTTAAGATTATAGATTAAAGAGATTCAAATTAGATTTGTCAGCTATTCTTTTTGTATTTCAGATTTATCGTATTCTACTCACTTGGGACTCTTTAGATCTCTGTGTATGATCTTGTGGGAGTGCAAATATTGCATGCCCAGCGCAATTTGTTTGGACCAAGAGACCAAACGGGACGGCAACATGACCTGCTCCTCCTTCAATATGTTCTGCAACGGGCCATACGGACAGAACTCCATGATGATGCAAAATACGGGCGATTGTGTGCAAACGCCTCTGCGAAAACAGATCTTACGTTAATCAACTATTTTGGAAAATTAAATGATTCAGGGTTATGACAATGCAAACTACAAAGTTATCAATGTGCAAAGAATACTTCCTTATAAATACGAAGTGCAGGTAGATCAAGTTCAAGCTTCTAGCTCTTACTATCTCTGAGATTCTTTCGTTTATACGAATGCACAGACGGATAGACAGACGGCCAGACAGACGGCCAGACAGACAAACAGACATGACAGTTGATGCTGAATGCTCAACTCGTTATCTCGTCATACTCACTTAAATTTGATAATGTTCTCATGATCTAGTTTTCGCAAATGCTTGATGTCCGTTTCCTTCAGTTCCTTCACTTTCTTTACGGCCACAATTTCATTCTTTAACTTTCCACTAAAGACGGCGCCTTGGGCACCACTGCCCAACCATTCCAGATCCGTAATAGACTCGAACGGTATTTGCCAATCCTCGCTGCGCGGATTCTTCACCTCGATGACACCAGCCTTGCCGATGAAGGACAACACGGGCTTCATACAACCCAATAGACCGTACATCCAGCCAATCGGTTTATCCGGATGCCCAAATGCACTAGCCAATCCTCCACCTCCGGCGTGTGGTGGCCAGCGTTGTTGGCACGTATTCTCTGCACTGCTGTCCGTGATCTCCGCATAGTTGTTGTGGTGCTGGGCGGCAGATGAATCGATGTCGGCTGATTTGAAGGGCAGATCTGTTGTGGCAAGTCCTAGGTGTCCAAATTCATCCTGCAGACAGGCCATACTAGAGATTGAGAATAGAGAAGGAAATATATAGATAAATAACATATTTAATTTTCTGATTAAATAGCTAGATCAACATTTGATTAAGGTTAATTGAAATTTGGTATGCTGTCAATTTAATCTTTTTTGGGAGGAATAATCTTTCATATTTTATCTCTAATATTAATATAGGCATATTAATCAGGGATTAATCCCGATAAAAAATTTTCTCCGGTACGTTCCTAAGCAATTATTTCATTTATACTAAAGATTTCGCTACGATCGGATAATAAACCCAGAAGATATCCACAAAACAATATTACTCAGAAAGAGGAAGAGAAAACTGACGCTTGCTGCGTGTTTGCTTGGGTGTGTATGTGCTTTCTTGGGCTTATATATGTATCCGAGTGTGTATCTACAGGGTATTCTATCGTTGCGTGCACTTGACCAAGCCGGTTATTATAATTAAATATGCAAATGTACAAAAAATATAAAAAACGATTGGAAAATGTACCAGAATCGTATCGGTACAAATGCTTCAGTTTTCTGTTGCTGTTCCGGTTTTTGTACCAAATTTTTACGGTTTTTGGATCTTGAAAAAGAATTTTCTTTGGTTTAGATTCCGTTTACGGTACTTGTGTTGAAACGGCTAATATCGTTTAACGATTCCGGTTTTATGCCCTTTATTTTCCCATATGTTTTATATATAAATAAAGTGAAAAGTTGAAGAATATGATCAATAACATTCGATAATTTGCATCGCAAATTTCTTTTTATCTTTAAAATATGTGTATCTTAATGTTGTTATCTGTTTGTCTTCTTTTACGTCTTAACTAAAGAGTTTCCATTTTTTTTTCGCCATGTTCTCAGATCTTCAAAACAAACGAAAATTATTTTTAGATAACCGGTTAAAATTCATGTTGATTATCATGTTTATTAAAAGAACAATCTTAGCTTATGAATCTCAAGTCACAACATGAGATATGTTTAACGGTGAACTATTATAAATCAATTCCTGACTATAATCTATATGATTCGGGGGTTTTTTTATTTTTAGAAACAATAGATAGTGTTCAGTAAAATGCAGATGTAAGTATTCACACACAAACATACTCAAAACAACAGAAACTAAAGCACTGCAAATAAATATTGAAAGAGCCCAAACGGTGATCACGATAATACACATACAAATACATACAGACATACATACATACATACATACATTGTTCTTTTCACAAGTGACACCTATGAGAGCATTCACAAAACATAACAACATACACATTTATGTGCTTGTAAATATAAGTGTGTACAAGTGTGTGTGTTTATACTGTTCTCCTGACGTTTTTTATACCTTGTAGGGGTATATTAAGTTTGTTAAAAGTATGTAACAGGCAGAAGGAAACGTGACCGACCCCATAAAGTGAATATATTCTTAATCAGCAGTAATAGCAGAAGCAATATTGCTATGTCCGTCTGTCTGTGTGTCCGTCGGTCCGTCTGTCCATCCATATGAACGAAAATAAGTAAGAGATGGTAAGAGCTAGAAGCTTGAACTTGATCTCCCAGCACTGATATTGTTTGCAGACAGATCTTGTTTATTTTTAATTTTGAATGTCACGCCCCCTTAGCCCACAAATTGAAAAACGAATTACAAGAGAATTACATCTGTACTGCCACAGGGTATATGACGGCGGGTTTCTGACTTTTTTTAGCTTGTGCTTGGAATTTGTATTGTTGTTTTTTTGTTGTTTGCTTTTTTGCACGCGATAAGATAAATAAACACCGTTCACAAAGAGACGGGGGCGGGGGGAGAAAGAGAATCGCATAGAGAGCCTAACAGCCGTTGTCGCAGCTATTAAGTTTCAGGTGAAAAACATTTATCACAACAACAATAACAAACAGCAAGGCGTAGAAAGTCTGACGGCCTGTCAAGTCGCATCGATGTGCGCGAACAGGCAAAATCACCTGTTGCCGTCGATAAGTATACACACACACACACACACACAAACACAGATTGTTCACCTACACAATGACAGTGCACTGTGCAGATTTTTGTTTCCCAGCAAATGTAATGTATAGACATCTCGCTCGCACTGCTTACGCTTGTTGGGGGTGCTGTGTTCTTTTCGAATGCCGACGACGACGACGCCGATGCCGACGCCGCAGCCACCACACAACTAATGTCAAAAACCTTTTAATTATGAAATTTAAACGCATTAATTAATTGCTACAGCAGCACGTTTTGACCTCTGTTTGTTGTTGCTATGGGATAGAACGCGGAAATTTGGCTAGATCGGTTTTGTTTTGTTTTGTTTTTCTTTTGCAAAGCTCAGCAAGTGCAACACATAAAGGTATTTTCTGTCAGTGAGTCAGTGAATCAGTTAAAAGATCGGTTTTTCCACGTGGTAAACACAGAACAACTATTAAACGATATTCCCGAATCATCAAACTGTTGTTTGGAAACCTTCAAAATTCGAAAGAAGATTCGTTTGGGTTCGCAAACCGTTTTAAAGAGCGCTTGAACCCAAGGTTTTGGTTTTGAGCCTGTGTTAAATTTAATTAAAATACAAATTTTTATTTTCCTAATTATATGCCAATTTTTCATTGATTTTTTAAGCTTATGGTTTAATTCTGAACATTAAATTTGCTTTATAAACACTCTAGCTGAGGGGCATATAGTTTGAATGGTTCGTATTATGATTCGCGGTTCGGTTTTTTGTTTACCTCTTTTCCTTTGTTACTATTTTGTCCGGCGGATCGGTTCGTCCAAAAATTGGTATATAGTAGACCATTTTGCTGCTTTATTCTCGCTGCTTTCGCGCTAATTTTCACGGTTAATTGTGTTTGTTTTTGCAATTAGTTTTCTTGTTCTTTGCGTACTTTTGCTTTTTGTTGTGGTTGTTGTTGTTGTTGTTTACAAACTCATTCATTAATACGACAACGACAACGACGACGCTTTGCTGCATTAATGCAAATTTTTACACTCGCTCTTTTCTGTTTGCGGTCGCCGACAGACGTTTTTTACGCACTGTATAAACCCAACGACAACAAAAACGACTTTTGATTAAAAACGTTCATTCGCTTCGTGCCAAGCACAGGCAGCCACCGAATCAACCAACAAAACAACAACACCAACAACAAGAACAACAATACGTTTTTGGCGTTTTTTTTCTGTCGGCAGAAAAAAAATGACGTCAAGGTAAGTGGTAAATTGTTGTTGTTGCTGCTGCTGCTGCTGCGTTAATTACACGACCAAGAAGCGTCTGCGTAACACTTTCGTTTTGTGTGTTGGTGGAGCGCAAAGTGTATGTAATAATAATAATATTTCATGAATTTTTGCACACAATGTATAAAAACTGCGCCACACACACACACATATGCAAACAACTGATTTGACGATAAGCAGCGTTATTTTTATTTTTGTCTGCACTCACACACACACACACACACACAGATACACATTAAGGCAGGCTCACAATTTGATTGACACGCTCTCTCGCGACGACAACCAGCAGAAACGATTGATTTTCGCAGACTAAAATGCGAGCGTAAGCGGCTGGAGTATAGCCCCCAAAACGAGCGCTCGTTTCACATTATCAGCAGAGCTTTGCGCTCGCTCTCGCCGTTCTCCTCTCCCTCTGGCTTCGTCTCTATGCCACACATTCATTGTTATCAAGTTTTGTTGATATTATTGTTGTTGTTAGAGTGACCAAGTTTGGGAAGTGTTTGCATTGGACATTACATGAGGCTGGCATTTCAGCAATTTTAGCTTTTTTATAGCTAGATTTGACTATCTTTTTTATTGTAATTGCAAAAGTTTCCAAATTTGATTTGACTTCTACCTTCAATATACTAAAAACAATCCATATTTCTATGTAGAAAATATATTAAGGGCAAACGAAAATAATAATACTAAGGTATTGGAATATTTAAAAAAAAGTAAATATTAAACAGATAACATTGCGTTATGGCAAAGTTCGCTATATACAATCATTAGAATTAATAGTTTCATAATTCTCAATGTTTAATTTATAGATATTGAACTAACAACAACAACATATTGGTCAAAACTTTGTAATTTAAATTAACTCAGAATCGTTGATATCGAAGAAATCGCGATTTTTCTATACAAAATTAGGGCAACACTGACAGCTCAGCTTTGAAACCAGTTTGCGACACAGGCAGGTGTGCTTGTGTGTGTGTGTGTGTGTGTTTGTGAGACATGTATGTGTGTGTATCTGCTTTCAAAGGTGCTTGGCAAGGAAATGTTAGTTTCCCGATTCTGTTTATCATTTCACAACAAAAGTCGTTTTTTTGCACGTGTTCAATACTTTATTTTTATCGAAGAATACATACCCACATAAGTATTATAAATGTATTGTTTTTTTTTTTGTTTAGAGTGCGTTTTCTATTTCAGTGCTCAAGTTTGATAAAGTTTTGTATACAGTTAGTCAAGTCGTTGTTTTGGCAAAATTTAAAGTTCACATGTTATTTATTTAGCAAAAAATACATTTTATTTATTTTTTTCATTTTATTTTATTATAGTTGCTTGAAACAAGTTAAACAAGAAAGAAATGTTATCTGTGGCACACCTAAGATATTATACCAGGGATTAATATTAATAGATATGTACCAAATCTTGTATTTCGGTAAAAGTTTATATTCTGGGTTTGTTCTTTCGGTTCTGGTATCAATGGAATCGTTCCTATAACAGCTTTGAACTATGTGTATTTATCTGATTCTTCAGGATGTACTTATAAAACAATACCAAATATATAATATGTTTGCTTGATTGAGAAATCTTAGGAGATCGCAAAGCCTTGCAAACTAACCCTTGATTTTTAACCGATCGTTTCTATTTTCCCCAAAGTTGACAGGGTGTCAAATAAACAATCAGAGAGTCTGCTTAATAAATCTCAAGGATTTCATAAGAAACTTTTAGTTAATTATCTGTCCAAGAGCATAAAAAATAAATAAATTATCCAAACGGTAATATCGGTTAACGGTTTCAGTTTTATTCCTTGATATAATCTAATTAGTTTTTAAAAATAAACAACAAACATGAACATTTGATTTTCTTTGTCAAAACAATTAGTTGACTAACTGTATACACCTCCCCCTTTTTTTCCTGTCAACCATGACCTTGACCAATAACAAAAGATGACATTTTACAAAGCATGATCGATAACTTACCTTCTACGCAAATTATCGGTTTGATCCAGCGATAAATTTGGACTGCTGCCATGATGTCTGCGCCTGCTGTAGTGCAATTGCTGTTGTTGTTGCTGATGCTGGCGCCTGGAGGCGGCGACATTGCCCAAATCATCGCGACTTTTGCTTAGACTGTCGCTAAATGGTTGCATTGTCCGTTACTTTTGATTTGGATTACCGTTTGCTGACGCCCTACGACATGCTGGGCGTGACGTTGATGTTTTTGCGGTCGGGCTGTGAAGGAGGACGCGAATCGTAAATTAAATACCAAAGTGTTGACAATTGTTGATATTTATGTGCACATGAATACGTATGCATGTAGTATAAGCTTTTTATGCTATTTAATCGTAGAGTAAATGAGTATATAGTGCTGGTTTCAATGTATTTAACTGGGCGAAGGAGGCATCTCTGATTCCATAAAGCATATATATGTATTCAAATCGATTGACGTCTGTCCGTCTTTCTGTTCGTATGAGCGCCTAGATCTCACGGACTATAAACCCTAGAATAACTACATTTATCACACAGACTTCTATGAGTGTGGAACAGCTGTAGTTTATTTAATATTTTGTCTACGCCCCTTGCCGCACACGCAATTCAATAAAAACGTCTAGCTTTACCACTTTTAAAGCTAAAAACGTTAAATTTGGTAAATATATGTGTTATATCCCCACGTTCATCACAGTGTTTTCAAAAACTTGACATGCCGCTGCAAATCGTAAAAAAGAACCACAACAACCACAGTTTTAAAGATAGAACTCTCTTTTTAGTGTTTAACGATTATCTTTGTTATTATCAATTATACTGCTTAATCGCATCAATATCAGATATACACAACGATAGTTATGACGGATTTAAGTTTTTTTGCAACGCAAGCGCCTAGGAGTATGCAGTACTTTTTATACCGTTGGAGTTTTCAATACATAAATGAAAATAATACATACTATACAAGCAGAGTAACGAGTATCTCATAGTCGGGAACTCGACTTTGACGTTTTTACTGGTTTTATCAATGAAACAACGTAAAATCAAAAATCAATAAGCAGCCGAACGTCGCGACGTCAAACGCCAACGCGCAGGATGTGCACAGAAGTGTGTATGGACGCCAGCATTGGGGGATGCAGGCACGTTCAGTCGCATTGGCGTCAGGCTCCCTCCTTCCTCCCCCTCCACCCTTTTGTCACGCTTCAGAGTCTACGCAAAAAAAGCGAAAAGCGCAAAACGGCAAAAATTACAACAGTCGCTGACAGCGACGTCGACGTCGGCAGACAACCCACGCAATGAGAGAAGAGAGTAAAGCTTTAAGCCATCGCGGAAGCGCGTGATAAAACCGAAGAAGAAGAAGAAGCAGAGGAGACGGCGACAGTCTATCAAACGAATTTCAAGAGCAACATGCATATATGTATACACATATAAAAATATGAACATATCCATTTATCAATTGCCGCACATTTCACTTTCAAATGCATCGCTGTTAATTTTTTTCATATGCCTTAAAATGGCAAATTGCACAAAAGAACAAACACACACGCACAAATATACATATTTCTACATACATATATACGTATGTAAGTACATATGCATACATACATATACATATAAGCTGCCAAGTATTTTTGTATTCCACTTCTTCTGCTTCGCCTTTTGCTTTTTTTGTTTTTGGTGCTGTGCTTTTAACTTGGCTAAAGCTAGAACATAACAACAACAAGCAACTACAATGAAATTTTGCCACACACACACACACACACGAACAGAGTGTACACACATGCACACTCACACACTTTTACACTCGCACGGTCTCTCACACTCAGTTGGAAACCTTACAGCGCAGCTTATACTTTTTTGTGCTGCTTCTTCTTCTGCTTCGTTTTGAAGAAAATCAATAAATTTTTTGTATTTGCACTTTCCACACTGCAGTTTTTTTTGCACATTTCTCATTAAGTTTTGCATACGAATTGCATTTCTCATGCATTCACTTACATTTATTTTGTGTATTTTGCGACAAATTTAAATGAATTTCAACAAAAATTGAACAAACACAAAGACTGGTTTAACTTTTGCCTTTTAGTTGCGCTTTAGATAACGTTCCGACCGACGACCGACCGTCCGCACCAAAGGTAGATACAAATCAACTAACAAAAAAATATAAAAACTGGCGCACGCTCAGCCTGTGTATGGCCGAGAGCATCGGCAATTGGTATGTACCAACAACAGACACAGCAACAGCGCTCAAGCGGGCCAATTTCCTCCCTCAAAACCAGTTTGGAGCGCAGGTTCAGCTGCGCATGTGCAAGTGTATGCGTGTATGTGTGTGTGTCTGTGTGAGGGAGAGAGACAGTCAAACTCAGAGAGCTCACAACTGAGAGCCATCCCATGGCCAGTGAGCGACGACGACAACCACCGCCAACACCACCAACACATGTAAGGTGTTGTTGGCTGAAGTTAAAGCCGAAGCTGAAGCCGAAGCCGAAGCATGCACGATCACAAGGTGTTGTAAAAGCTCTTGACTGTTACACGAGCTTGAAAGCTCGCTACAAGTGATAACTTCTGCGAGCGTGAGCTTACATTTTGCCTCCTTCTTAATAAAGGATTTTATTTATCCGATGAACATCGTCATCAAGATTTCCATTCAATTCCTAATACCCTAATACTAAGCGATACTTGTTTTTATTTATTTATATTTTACTGAGTACGACATCCTAGTGCAACAATTAAAAAATAGATAATTTATGCTACTAGTCACTATTAAACATAGTTTTTGACATGTTTGCAAACAATAATAATTGAAAAGAAGAGCATAAAAAGGACATAAGAATGAGTTATGGAGACATAATAACAGTTTAAAATTGATATATACCAGAGATTGATACAGAATTTCGATAAAAGGTTCTATTTTGGTTTTTTTCCGTTCGGTTTCGGGATCAATTTAATTTTTAAAATTTCAAAACATTCGGGAACAAAACTGTATTAATAGATATGTACATACAGTTATATACATACAGAAAACTCTTAAAAACATTTGGAAAAATATACAGGAACCTATCGTTTCGGTTTCTGTTCTTAAAAAACAATTTATTTGGGGCTAGATACACTTTCAGATACATTTTTCCAATAGTTAAATAGCTTACGTTTAAAAGCAGGTACTTGATCTGGTTTTTACTATATCCGGTTCAGTTTAAAAGGTACAAGTCTTGGATACATTTTTTCCGACAATAATAAGTGAAATTCTAACTTTTTGTTATTGCGCATATCGTATTACAACTCTCTAAAATGTAAATAGATATTATTAACCAGTTTATCTTACTGCGTTGAGTATTTAGCTGTTTTTTTTTATAGCGGTAACAATAATCGTTATATTGTGAAATTCAAGATCTAGTTCATGTTTTGAATGATATATTTATCTTTACGATAAATACGATTATAGATTGCAAGAGTGTAATATAGTGTTTAAATAATGTAAACTTAGTTCATCTTCATCTAACTTTAACTTGATAGACATATTGTTGTTCCCACTGACAAGTTTGACGAATTGTTCAAATAATTTAATTTATTATACTCACTTAAGGGCAAAGCTTAAAATATATTTGAATTTGATAGCACTCACGTCTGAAACACTTTCCCATTTACTCATAAGTTAGCAGATTATAATCAGTAGCGTTGATTTCCTTGCGATGAACACAAACTTTGCAACTTCTGACTTGGCTGATAAGAGACGACAGCAAGGTGTTATACAAGTTCTGTTGACGTTTGCCTATTTAACAAAATATTTTGAGAACAGGTAGAACAGCGGCGGGCATAAAAAAAAATGCAGCAGGTAGCATAATTTCTATGTAAACAACAACGATGACTCATATGGGCACAGACACCCAGAGAACTCTCCAAGACCCGAATCCGAACACATATTTATGTGACAGCTACGATCGCTGCTCCATCTCTTTCGCACAACACAGTTGCTCACTCTTTCGCACTGTCACACTGCTTTAAGCCTGTTGCTGTTGCGGTCCGTTTTCTTGTTTGTTCACTAACAACAACAACAACAAAACAACGAGAAAAGGCCCAGTAAATTAATATGCTGCATACGTGCGTTTTCTTTTGGTCCATTGCGCATGACTCAATAGTCAAGCATTTGTAGACGGACAGGGTCCGATGTGATCCCGCTGCCGATACTTAATACCAATTCCAGGTTCCCCTCTCCTGAACAAAGTAAAAAAGGTAAAAAGGGAATTCAATTGAAGTCGAGAGCGCAGGTAAAAGTGTTGAACTGGAATCAGGGGAGAACAAGTGGTTCTTCAAAGAGGGTTAGAGCTATTCATGTTATTGATACCAATTATGGGACTCGTTAATGAAAAGATGTGTATCTTGGTATCTGTGATAATTTCACAAGAACTCGGCTTGGTTTGACCTACGATATGTAACAAGAAAAAGGTTAACTTAGGGATGATGCATACAAAAGTTCCTAAATCAAACCTTTTGTAAACGATTCAGACTTCCTTAAGTTTATTTTAATGCCTATAAACGTTCTGTTATTATTATTAATAATAAAACATTTACTGATAAAACTATAATATGTAAAACAAACATTATAATTGGCATAATAGCTTTTATATTTTCTTTTTTTTTTGTGCCTCAATTAAACAATGATAAAAAAAAAGATGAAAGCTACAAAAGATACATCTGTTAAATATCTGTAAAAATAAAATAAAATAAATGTAATTCATCAGTTGACAATCCAATCTTCTTACACTTACACAGTTTATCTTAACGACTTTAGATCTTTCTGTAAATAACGGCTTATAACATAAAACAACTCGTGGCGTGCGTTTTTTCTTTTTTTTTGAATATTAATTTTTATTGCCAACTTAAATACAATAATAGTAAAGAATCTTAAATATAATAAATCAATGTGTCTTGCACTCAGCAACTGTTCCTCTAAGGTAGATCTAAAAAAATATGCCCCGTGTTGGAGCACTTTTCTATTTGTTCTGAGTTGTAAATACCAAGTATTTAATAATGATTAAAATAGTACATATGTATGTATATAAATATATATGAATTGCTGGAACAAATGTGACATGCTGTTAATGTGAAGTTAACAGTGCTGTTAAAGCAAAAGGTACAAAAGCACTGTTAACGGAAAGCAGAGCTGTTAACTTTTTGCGCTTGGCACAGAGTTGTTATTTGATTTGTTTTCCCATTGAAAGTTGAAGAGATATAGCCAAGAATCATAGGAATTAGTGAAAGTCTTTAGATCAGATGAAAAATAGCTAAAGAGACATGGAAAATCAGTAGAACTATGTGAGGGAGACGAATCTAAAGAAGAAATTAGGTGAAAAGGAGTGAAACTTCCCCTGGCATACAAAATGAACTTAGACTAATTTTATGTCTTCCTTCGGATTTGGTTGATCAACATGACAAATATGATAATGATAAGTATTATAATGTTGTGTTTCTTGTTGTTGTTTTTATATATTACCGGGGGGAGGAGGAGGAGAGCTCTCGCGGTTGAAGTCAGTAGAGCTTTAGGAATATCGTTGATACAAGGGTAGCTATGAATAGGCATTTCACAGTTAGAAGTAATGGCGGGGTACAAATCGAATCTATAAAACAGTAGTCACAAAATATACATACATATATATTAATATAGGCAATTTCAAATGCATTCGGGTTAGACACAATTGACAGTCAAGAGAATTGTTACATAAAACTACTAAAAATAAAATAAAACAAAATGGGAAGAATTCAGACTCAATTGTGACTAACCGAAATGTTAATAATATAACTTATAACTTATATATTAAAGTTTCACAGAAATGTTTTATTTTAACGCACTTAACGGCGACTTATATGTAATTTAATAAATACAGGACGCTTCATTAACAAATTTTTGTTTAGTTTTTGAAGCGCTAGCCCAAATTATACATATACATATACATATAAACCGAATTGCACTTCATTCAAATGATAGTACATTAAGTTTGTCCATCGATCTCTGCCTTGACATCACCCAATCGAATATACATAATATCTGTATTGTCCTTCTCACACTACGCTTTCTTGGTGGATGCTTAATTGGCTCGGTTGTGGGGGTTTTTTCTTTTTATATAGAATATACATATAGTATACGTAGTGTATACTGTTTGTAAAGATAAGTATATCTTATGTTAAACACAGAGGATTACTAAATAGCCTGGCAAATATATCAATAAGAGATTCGGAAGCGTTTCCATTGAACCCACTTCATGTTTTTCAAAATCTGGGTAATCTGATTAATTCATTTAATGTTTCTGTTGTCTGTACTACAACCATTTAATATCTTTCTATCGTCAAACGAAACTATTTTGACTTGACAACAGAGAACAAGTTGACATTACAATTTCCTAATCACATCTTTCCTAACAATAGTTCAGTTTAGTATGTATGTATGGTATGTAAAGTTTGCTCATTTTGTTCAGGTTCAGATTGATAAGGAATTAAGTATGTGTTACCCTGTAGGCTTCTTCGTCTACTGTCTTGTCTTACACTCTTGCTCACGCATAGAGCCCTATATAGTGCTTTATATAGATATTCTCAGGTACGCGCGGCATTTCTCTAGTTAACATTCCGAAATGATGACATTTCTAAAAGGAACTTCGATCGCGTTTCGAGCTGTTTCTTGAAGTTTGTTGTCTAAGCTATCGGTACATATATTGGCATTGTAGATGAAATGATCATAGAATTAGAAACCCAATGGGACACTTTATCCATCGTGTGGTTCGCTCGCCTCCAATTGCTCGACAACACCATCGACATTATTAACATCATCGTCATTCTCCTCATCACTGGAATCGGAAAAGTTGCGCATGTTGAGTGCCTGAAAATCATTCAAGGCCTGCTCGAAGAGATCTATGGTATGCTGATTGGTCTGAATGACCTGTTGTGTTGTATCCAGCAAATCCTCCGTAGCACTCAGCATGAGATCCTGTATAGAATTCGAGTGCGAGGAGGCAAGCGAACCCAAAATACCCGTCTGTGGTTCTGCTGCACCACCTGATGTGTTGGATTGTTGCTGTGGATTGGAGTAGGTTTGCTCACCGCTCAGATCATTGACGCTGTCGCTGATATTGCTGGCGGCCAGGCCGCGTGTCAATTCATCTGCATGCGCCAACGTCGAACCAATTATGTCGCTGGCAATCCGTATGGCGGCATCCCGTGCCGCAATTGTCGATATGAAACTGGAGGCACCACCTCCCGATACGGCGGCAGTCGGTGTGGGATTACTGGGTCGACTGAACACCGTATCACTCGTCACCTGATTACCCTCGATGCGTAGACCGGCCACGCCCTTTTTGGGTATGGTGGCCAGATCACGTTTGACGCGACGACAGCGGGTCGGTTCATTTTGACGCTGTTGCACCAGCTGCTCCAGATCCACAATGTACACATAGCCGGCGACCAGTATGGAACAGGATTTGTCACCCTTTTTAAAGGCCTCCTCAATGTCCTGGCTGGTGCGATCGTCGTACTGCCACCAACCTGTACAGTAAGTAGTTAAAAGGGGGGATTCTTTTTGGCTTCGTTTTGGTTATCACATATTTTTTTTTCGCTTGATTGGAATAGATTATGATTGGCTTAGGGGTTTAGGTGGGGGAACAGGGAATGTTATGGGTAGATGTTTGTTTGCTGAGAATGTTTTCTTGTTAGTTGTGTTTAAGTCCAGCAACGCCTTTAACATCTGGCGTTGGATCTGACGACTTGCGTCGTATTATATTTCGCTTTTTGGTTGGCTGAGAGCACAATGTCTGCGTCATTTGCACCAGATCAATAATGTACATCTGGCCACAGATTAGCTGATGCAATTTACTCGGATCATCCACACTGCTGCCGTACTGAAATTCAAAATCAGAGCTGCTGTCACTTGACCACGCCTCGTAGTCTTCATCTTCATCGAAACCATCAAAGGCATTATCGTAATAACTATCAGGTTCCTCTATATACTGATTCCAGTCCATGGTTGGTTCACGCGACTGTTTCCTCTGAATGACAACGGCATCCACAACCGGAACACTTTGAGGAGCTTCTGCAGTTACGGTCGGAACAATTGCTGTTTGTTTGTTTGCCTCGTAGGCCTTAAATGCCGTCTCGATGTCTTCGTTAGTGCGCACATCGTAGGCCCACCAGCCGCCTACGATTTGTGTGTTTTGTGATTTGGGTTATGGACACGGACATGGATTCTATGGGGGCTAGAGAGGCACCACCACCGAAAAAGGCAAACACTCACCATTGCGTCCCTCGTAATACCATTGATAACCATCCTCTGTGGCGCGTGTGGCACAAATGTCATCAATGCCATTCACCAGCTGTGGATGATCCAAAAATTCGGCGGGAATCTCGCGACGGCACATGGCACAGCGACGATTTTTGTAAGCGACGCCCTGTAATAATTATAACATGTTGTGAAATATAGTATACAGAAATCTGTATAGTTTTTCATATTTTCATTGCGATCAGTGCTAAATACTTTTATATATATATTATCAGGACAAAGTTCATCAACTAAATGCTCATATTTAAAATAAAACATTGAACTATTAACAGTCAGAACAGAATGTTTTTAAAAGCGCAACATTTGACATTGAAATTTTATATTATACTTAAATGGTCGTAATTAATGTTTACTAATATAATGAAATTACTTTTCACTATAGACTCTCATTCTATACCCTTGCAGAGGGTATAATAATTGTGTCACGAAATGTGTAATGCACTAATAAAGGCGAGACAGATTCCATAAAGTACTTATATACATTCTAGATCAGAAGAAAAAGCTACAAACAATATGAAAACTAGCAGGGATTCGAACCGTAAGCCTTAACCGATATAAATTGATAATCCTAACTGATAGAAAAAATGAATTACAATTCTTTACTATCAACAAATAATTTTGTGTACTCATTAAATGTGTTTCCTAAACAAAATAGACTTGATGTGAAAGTGAAAACAAAATTGCACTAATTGCATCAATTGTCTAAAGTTTTTAAGATGTTTATAGCATTGGGAACATTTACAGGGAAGTTCAATTCAGCAATCGTTTCATTATTCTTGATAGATCAGTAATCATATCCTGCTGAATGACATGATAACTTTTTAAACAAATCAGTCTACTAGGTGATAACTTTTTATTGAATAAGCCTACTATATACAGTCGAACTTCTCTATTACAAATTTCTTCACAACGAAGTTTTCTTCATAATCTATATGCTTACAATGAAAAACTTTGTAGTTACTTGAGACATTTTAAACATGATGTATTTGGCTTTTTATAGACGTCATAGAAACTATTATTCCTTTCTCACTTGTTTCTAAACAGCTTTACTTCTCGGCATTATTCAGTTAAGTTTAGTTGAAACTCAATTGATAAACTGGTTACAACTTTGAACGTTCAATGAAAACTGGATAATACAAACGAAATGCATTTAAGGCCAACGACTTCAAATTGATCGAGCAATTTTATATCGCTACGCGGAAGCGATTGAAATTATTTAAGCTGGCGCACGTCTCTTGTGGGATTTCGGCTCCCACAAGGGGGTTAAAAAAAATGGCAACCTTGAGCTAGGGAACGTTGGGCGCACGCGTTTCGGGCGCTTTTAGCCAAATAAAATACAAAACGAGAAGGCGACGCAATTTGAATGCGCAAATAGTATATAAATTCTTCCGGCTTTGAATTTTTGAATTTATACGCACCTTAACACATAAAAAGCAGAAGATGTGGCCGCAGGGAAGACGTGCCGGGTGTATACAGGTTTGCAAGCAAATGGGACACTCCAGGGCGACGGTGGGTGTGGGTGTGTCCGCGACAGCAGTAACATCAGATGCAGCCGAGGCAGCTGTAAACAAAGATTCGATTACGAAATTCGAATATATTTTTAATACACTGTGGTGATATTAGGTTTATTAATAGTATGTAACAGACAGAAGGAGGCGTGGCTGATCTCATAAAGTATATAGCTTATTGCCGATTCGCTATAGCCATGTCTGCCCGTCTTATGTGTGCATGCAGATCAAGAGTATTTCAAATGTTGAATGCTACGCCTTCTTCGCCCACAAATCGATAACAAAAACGAATTACAAGTGCAGTTTTATAGCTAGAGACTTGACTTTTGGTGCACATAATGGGTTTCTTATCAGGCTATCACACCCACAATTCGAATTACAAGAGTAGTACATGGCAAGCGAATTTGAGCGAAGCCACAGGGTATATTACGGTCGAGTTCCCCACGGTCCGGCTTCTTAATATTTGAATGCATTGGTTTTATGTTACCTGTTTCTATGTTGGTCGCTTTAAGTGAATCACCTGTTCCGGCGTTGGAAGTTGACGCTGCAGCTGCGGCAGCCGCAGCAGCTGAGGTGGATGGCGACACGCAGAGATCGATTATGGGTATTGCAGAACGCGCAACATCTACAAAATGTATATCGTCGTCCTCGTTGTCACTGTCGTCCAACACTATAATGGAATTGTTGGTGTTGATAGCGTTTTGCTCCGGGCTGTTGATGCCTCCATCGTTGCTGCTTGTTGCTCGCTGTTGCGACATGGTTTTAGTTTTGCACACACACACCCCAAAGGCGTTTGCACAACGCGTCAAAATAAAATGTTTTTCTTCTTTTGCAGCTGCGACCAGGTATGTTGTTATCGAAATCGATGTTCCTCTTATCGATATGCTAATATTTATATGCCGTGTTGACACTAGCCAGAGTTTAGTCTATATATAAACATTATAAATAATATGAATATCATATGTATAATTATATAAATCATTAATTCTATTAAATAGATTAAAAATAAAATGTCAAATTAAATTGCTGCCAAGTTCAACTTATGGGCAGCACTGTCACTGTGTTTATGTTATCGCTGCGTAGTATCGATAAATATTTTCAGTGCTGAATAAGACAAAAAAAAACTCGCTCGTTCGCGCGCAATTTGAATTTAAATTCAAATTGTTTAACAAGATAATCAAAGACAGCTGTATAATTGATTTAAGTTATAAATAGTGTTGTTATTTTAATGACCAGTTTAAAGTTGAATTATTGCACATTAAATGCAAGCGAAAGCCAATTAAAATTATGCGCTTCATTACGTGCAACACCTTTTTGCACACAATGCGCAGCCCAGCAACCTGCTGCCTGCCCATCGCGTACCGCGTAATTTAACTTCATAAAAATTGACAGCCCTTATAGTCGGCAACAATAATAAAAAAAACTCTAGCGTTCGTCACATGGCATCACGCACATTTTAATATGCAGTCAGCATGTTGCAAAAAAAAAAAGAAAAGGAAAACAGAAAGAACGAGGCGAGTAACAGTGGAGGACAGTCATATGCAGCCCTTTTTGAACTCATTACATGAAAATCAATTTTTGGTTTATTTTTGCTGCATGGGCGACTGACTGTCCTCCACAATTGCATGTCATTTTTTGTCAATTACATACACACACACATGCACACACAACTTGCATGGTCAATTGCCTAATTGCGCAGACAAACGCGTCGAAGTCAACTGCCGACTGTCGACGAGTTTTGTAAATTACTCCACATATGTATGTATGTGTATGCTGTTGTTGTTGTTATTATTGTTTGAGCCTTTGGGCTGTTTAATGCACGTGCCTCACTCGCTGTGTTGCCATTTAAAAATGTGTTGCAAAAAGAGAAGTCAACCGCTACGTGTTCCCTGTAACTGTCTCTGATTTTCCAAAAAACTGTTTAATATGCGCCACAAGTTTTCCAACTCGAACGTCATTCCACTCAGCTTGTGCCATTTTTAATTGTTCTACGAGTCCTGGCAATTGAATTTTCATGCGGCAAACAAGCAACAAGAAAATAGTATATGTATATGTAATGCCAATTCCAGTTGCCAGTGTATTGTGGTTAGCCACAAAGAAAAGCCATGAAAAGTCGTGAAAATACATACATATATAATTCTCAATCTCTATGTAATTATCACAAAAAACGTTTATGGCCGCAGTTGCCTCTAGATTATTAACACAAAGTACGCCATCAAGTCATAAGCATAAAAATATTACAACTCACACTACGAGTTAACTTCCTGCGCATTTTTTACCCTAAAAAAAAACCCAGCAATGTCCTTGGCGCAATCCTTGGGTTTGGGTTAGTCTTTGTCTTTTCCACTTTGCACCCTCTTTCGCGGCAGCTTGTAATAAGCTACTTTTGCATTGCTCTTTATTTTATCATTTGACTTTGCACCAACCCAACCATCCACATTTTATTATCATTTTTTTTTCTTTCTTTCGTTTTTTTTTTGCTCCTTGTGCAAATCCCTTTAATCAACGAAAATTGGCTGTTTACACATGTGAGCCTTGGGCTTATTATGGAAGATTTTCGGTAACGCTAAGCTCTAATAAATTTACGAGCATTTAGGCAAAACACCAAAATTTGCACATTTTCCTATTAAAATGTTCATTTTTATTATATCTTGACAATAGCAGTTTTTTTTATATTTACAAGCCTTCAATTAGTTGTTGGTTATAAAGAAATTTGATATAACATAATAAACATTAATTCGATTGTGGAAACAGGCAATTCTTTGCATTTCTAATTTTTATTCTAAGATTTGAAATAAACGAATAAAATGAATTTAAGCGAAAAGAAAAGATATCGATAAGTATGCATATGTAACTCAGGTAAATGATATTGATATATCGATACCAACTGAAGAGATTTATCGATATATCATTAATCGAAGGATCACTTATTGGATAGTTGCCAATCCGTGTGTTTGTGTTAAAGCTCAATTAATATTAAATAAAACGTAAATTAATGTTTTATATTGGGTTAATATAATAATATTGAATACTACAATGCATTTTATTTGTGATATTTTTTTAATAGTGTGCAATGTTTATCAACATTTCATGTATTTTTGCCATTTAATTGTCTGCAAATTCTGAATACTTATTAATACATACATATATTTGGCTTAGTTTTTTCCGCTTTTTAAGATATTATCTGTAAGCAGCTTTAAGTTTCTTAATTCAACTGCCTCTTAAGTTGTCAAATCATGAACAGTTTAAAAAAAAACATCAGCGACAATTTGACTGTAATCTAAACCATTTCAATTTGCCAAACTGTCTGTTGCCCCAAGCCAATATCTTGCTGACAAACCATCCAAGTCAACTTACAACTTCTCCCATTCCCATTTCAATTCTTTCTGTCTCCGCACAGTTTCTCAGCTCACCTTCACCCTAAGTTTTCCTTGCCAACTGCCATGCTTTCCACTTCTTTTATGGGGGGGGGGGGTTGGGCGTGTTGTTTATCCTCAAGCCTCAGCTGCTTGTCACTTGCATATTGATTTTAAAGATTTACATCGGGCGAACATAAAGCCAGAGCAAGCCAGGTAGTCAGCAAGTCAGCCAGGCACAACAGGTGACAAGAAGCGCAACGCCCATAAGTAGGCTACGGTTTTAATACCCTGTGGTAAATAGCTAAATGAAAGGGGTATTTTATTTGAAATATTACTTAGGAGAACTTATAATTGATAAAAATAAAATTGTCCATATCTAATGTCAAAATATTCAACATTTTATAATACTAATATATTCTATATAAATAAATAAATATAATTAATATTAATATTATTATATTTTTAAATGTCTAGTTATGTAGACTTCTTAATCCGCTGAAAGATATTTTGATATATGAGTGTCAAATTAAAAATATCTCTTAGTTAATTTTTTTACTGAACTATAAATAAACGGGCCTTAACAGCATAAAAAGTATATTGTAATTTAATAAATGAATATAAATAAATCACTATAAATATTAAAGTATTATAGTATGAAGTTAGTGTTGAGATTTTTTCAATTTATTTACCTTATCAATATGCAATACTTATTCAACTCAGCACATAATCTACGATTTTCGAATCATTTCGAGCAAAGACTTTCCTCATGCTGTACAGGGTATTTTCTAGTCCTTCAATTACTGTCAGTTCACGCTTTCCCCTCGCAATTGTTTGTGCTGTCAACAAGGTGCAAAAGTTGCCCACGGGGAAACGTTTCGATTTGTGATTTACTCGTGTTATATTTGATTTTTATTGTTGTTGCAATTTGCTGGCAGCAATTGGAAAGCAATTGAAAGTGATATGCCAAATAACTGTTAACAGTTGGACCAACTGCAGAGTGGGGAAAAGCAGATGTATAGTAAAAGGAAAGGGAAGTTCTGTTTCCCTGCCCAGCTAATTAAAAGTTTGTACATTAAAAAAGCTGTTGACAGTAAAAATCTTATCTTTAAGGTCATAAAACGTTGGGGCAGATCTTGATGACGAGGGAAGACTTCGGGAATCAAAGGACTTCAAGTTGACCTGGCCAGTTCAAGTGTTGGGTTAATACAACGTCTTATGAGCTACTTTGAATGTGAATACCAAAGTTGCAGACCGAAGCTTATCGGGGCACGAATAGAGCGGAAAAAACGGACTCTTGTCCTTTGTTGGGGGGTGTCAAAAACCACACGCCGCTTGGCTGCCTTTTGTGCCTTTCCTGGCTCTTCTCTGGCTTTTGTCCATAATCTTGGGCATTTTATCGTCGCCCATCTGTTGATGTCTTTATTAAAAAAAAAGAAGAAGCGAAAAGAAACGAGGTAGCACAACAACAACAGCAGCAACAACAACAACAACAGCAACAACAACAAAAGAACAAGAAATGCAATTTTTAGCCCATTTTTTGTGGGTTTTATTGCCAGACAGGACACTCCTTAAGCATTTTATTAGCAGCAAACTTTTGAACTTGAAGTTGTCTAGTTGCCCGTCGTCATCTCTTCTTGTCTTGTCTGTTGTTGTCCTCAGCAGGCGCTTCACATAATTAAATAAAGCGTTAAAATTAAAAATAAAGATTTTCCACAAAGATTTTGTGTAAGGTTCGACGACGGGGAAATGTGTTTGTCAGGCCGCACATCCTTCTGGACCGAGTGGCAGTCATCCCCAACATCCCCGATACCCCTGACACCCCTGTCACCATCCCCCCCCGCGATAAGCGTTACAATGCGACAACATTTTTCCAGTCTTTGGTGTAGCATCCCCTTTTCCTTGCCCATTCTCCATTCCAGCGTTAATTCGTTTTTTATGCCTTTGCGCCTTATTCTTTTAAAGTACCAAAGTCAGCAGATAAGGCGAAAATGTTGCGACATTTTCCGCCTTGTAATTGTCCTGCAGGATGCGCGGTGTCCAAGTTTATTGCCTAACGACCGCGGCACGTTCCCATCACCAGTGTGGTCTCCTTTTTATATTTTAATTAAAAAATAAGGAATGCAAACGATTCTGTTGACACAGTCAGTTATGGCATGAAAGAGTGAACTTAGAACGAGAAAATTAAAAGCAGATGGGTAAGAATTAGTTGTTTAGTTGTTAGAGTTTTAAAGTCTGCAAGTTTTTGCAGAGAATTAAAAAGAAATAGGATTAAATATATTGTAAAATATATATTTTACTTATTAATCGTATTTAGGATGGAATAGTTTCTGTATACATACTTGACTGATTGATTGAATGCCTGATTAATTGTCTAACTTATTGGCTAATTAACTGTCTGATTAGCTGATCAACTTACAGCTTTGAAGTTGATATTTTTACAGAGGTTATCATTTATGAAGATTAACAACAAATTTTCCTTGTCCAGAGAAGATATATTGCATTGATTTTGTAGTTTTTCTTTCGATTAAACTAACTTTGAAGAGATCAAAGCTTTAAAATGAATCAACACATGTATTACTGATTTTATTAATTTAAATGAAAATTATCTTATAACATTTGCATAGATAAAAGTTTAAATTACGGCAATAATAATTATTGAATATATTTTAATAAAATAATAATAATAAATATTGTGTTTTTAATAACTTTAAAAATTAAGGCTGGTTACAGAAAAAGCATAGACCAAGATTTCAGTTTGCAATTTTAGACAAATAAAATATTTTATTATCTCAATTGTTTTACTTTTTTTGTTGATTTTTTTTAACCTGTAAAATTCTTTAATAAAAATGTTTTTAAAATTTCAAATAATCTAAATTAGGTTAGTGATTTTATTATTGATTTTTCACTATTCAAAAACCGAACCATTAATGCAGATAGTATTAGTTTGGGGATAAAGTAATACATTATTTTCTTGTGTGTGGCAACTTTGGTATGTTTTGATTTGTAAACTATTGGTCTCACTGATTTACACTTGGGCTACTTAGAAAGGTGGGATTCCCCTTTAAAAGCACACTGTAGTTCCAAATAGATAGACATAGAAATAGAAAGACAAATTTTCTAAAACATGGAGACCAACCAGGAAAAAATTCGCTATATTTTACAATTTCTCTTAGATAATGGCGAAAATGCAGGCAAGGAGACTGAAATTGTGAACGATGTTTATGGTCACAAAATGAAATTTTAAAATCATCCTCAAAATGGCAACAAGTCCTTAAATAAAACGGGATATGTTTGACATCAACTGGACCACCCCCGCAGTAATAAATTAACTTTGAAATTAGGGCTGAACTTTGCAAAAATAAAAGTAGATCAAGGAAATTTCTGTGGTTGTATTAAAGTTATTATATTTTCAGACTTTTGCAATGTTAGCAGACTAATTAAATGCTATTCGATTGGAAACAATTTGATTACACATTTTTCATAGACAATATGGTCCGCTTAATGATGTCAATGCTCTCCATAATTTGGGCCTCATTGATGACAAGGGGCGGGGCAAAGCGAATGATATCACCATGTGTGGGCTTGGCCAGCAAGCCGTTATCCTTGAGTTTCATGCAAACATCCCAAGCATCATGTTCTAACAGGTATAAAAGTTGAAAATGTTAGTTGGGTAGAAGGACAAAGGAAAGCGGAAACTTACTGGAATTGATAACGATGGCATTTAGCAGTCCCTTGCCCCTGACCACGGAGACAACATCCTTGGGCAGCTTGGAGAGTTCATTGCGCAACAATTGACCCATTTTAAAAGCATTTTCCGATAGTTTTTCCTCCTGCAGTACCTCTAAAGCGGCCATGGCCACCCGACAACCCAGTGGATTACCACCGTAGGTGGAACCATGCTCTCCGGGCTTGATGCACAGCATCACTTCGTCATTGCAGAGTACGGCGGAGACGGGATAGACGCCGCCGGACAGGGCCTTGCCCAGTATCAGTATATCGGGCTGCACTTCCTCATAGTCCACGGCCAGCATGCGTCCCGTGCGTGCCAGACCTGTCTGCACCTCATCCGCAATCCAGAGTACATTGTGTTTGGTGCACAATTCACGCACCTGGCGCAAATATCCCTCATCGGGCACCACAACACCCGCCTCGCCTTGAATGGGCTCGACCATGAAGGCACACACCGTGGGATCCTGCAGAGCCTGCTCTAGTGCAGTCACATTGTTATAATCAATCAGCTCAAAGCCGGGCATAAATGGCCCAAAGCCCTCGTAGCTGCTGGGATCATTCGAGGCGGACACCGCGGACAGTGTGCGACCCCAGAAATTGTTGCGGGCAAAGATGATCTTGGCCTGATTTTTGGGTATCTCCTTCTTGAGGTATCCCCACTTGCGGGCCAGCTTGCAAGCCGTCTCGCCACCCTCCACGCCCGTATTCATCGGCAGCACTTTGTCATAGCCAAAGAACTTGGTAATATATTCCTCGTATTCGCCGAGAACGTCAGAGTAGAAGGCACTAAAATAGAGAAAGAAAGAGGGAGAGAATAAGAGTTGGTATCGAGTCAAAAGGAGAAGAGAGAAGATATAAATCATGGAGAATAAATTCAGAATCCTTTAAACGAATGTGATACAAATTATTTATTTATTAATTGTGGAGTTAAAAGATGAGGAGAGAACAAATAAATTCAGAGCATTGAAAACGAGTGTTAAACAATTTATTTATTTATTTATTTATCTACATATTGATTTATATATTTAAAATTTATGTACTTATCGTCTTATTTAATTATTTATTTCTTTATAAATTTATTTAATATAAATTGTAGAGAGTGGTCCAATAAATTATTATTTAATTATTATTCTATCAAAATAATATTAAATAATACAATTTATATTAAATTTTATTTAATAAATTGCAATTTTAAATGTACAATTGTTAAGTTAAAATAAAATTAAAAAAATCTGAAGGTAATCAACGAATTTTATTTGATTAAACATTTGTTGCAATGATTGGGAAAACCCCAGAATATACCCAATACCTTTTTAGACCCTTTACTTTAGAAAAGTAAAACGGGTCTATTAAGTTTGTCAAAAAAAACAAGCGGAACAGTCGGGACCCCGACCGTAATATACCCTGTGGGTCTACAGGAACCCGTTCAAATTCACTCCAGATGAAATTCTCTAGTAGTTCTTTATTTTTTAATTTGTGGGCGAAGGGGGCGTGGCATCGTGATAAAAATTTGTGGACAAATCGAGCTCAAGATACTCATCATGTGTGCTAAATCTCAAATCTCTAGCTACAAAACTGCTTTTGTTATGAGGTTTTTGAGCTAGAAAACTGCTTGCTTTATGAGGTTTTACTTAATTTGAGGGCGAAGGGGGCGTGGCATCGCGATTAAATTTTCTGGACACATTGACCCTAAGATTCTTATCATATGTGCCAAATCTCAAGTCTCTTACTGTAATATTGCTCTTGTTATAAGCCTTTCCGTTTTGTAGGCAAGGGGGGCGTGGCATCGTGATAAAATTTTCTGGACACATTGACCACAAAATATTTATCATATGTGCCAAATCTCAAGTCTCTAGCTACAAAACTGCCCTTGGTATGAGGTTTTTGAGCTACAAAACTGCTTGCTTTATAAGCTTTTACTTAAATTGTGGGCAAAGAGGGCGTGGCATCCAAAAAAAAAGATAAACTTGATCTGCCTGCAAAAATTTCCAGTGCTGGGACACCAAGTTCAAGCTTCTAGCTCTTACCATCTCTGAGATCCTTTCGTTCATACGGACGGACCGACGGACCGACGGACCGACGGACCGACGGACCGACGGACCGACGGACAGACGGACAGACGGACATGGCTATATCGACTCGGCTATTGATGCTGATCAAGAATATATATACTTTATTGGGTCGGCCATGCTTCCTTCTGCCCGTTACATATTTTTAACAAACTTAATATACCCCCACAGGGTATAAAAATGTGCGTAACAGGTCGAAGGAAGTCCGGCAGACCCCATAAAGTATATATATTCTTGATCAGCATCACCAGCCGAGTCGATATAGCCATGTCCGTCTGTCCGTCTGTCTGTATGAACACCTAGATCTCAGAGACTGTAAGAGCTAGAGTCACCAAATTTGGTATGGTGGTTCGTCTATGGGCTAAGCAGATCAAGTTTATCTTAAAATTTTGACACGCCCCCTTCCGCCTCCATAAATCGAGAACAAAATTTTTGAAAGCCCATAAAACGAAAAATATTAAAGCTAGAGTCTTGAATTTTGGTATCCTGAAAATTTCATCGAGATCGGATAGTAATCTCGGAAGATATTCAAAAAAATTTTAAAATCCCATATAATGGTCAATTTTAAAACTGGAGCCTTGAATTTTGGCACACAGGACAAGCATCGGGGTCCTAATGTATCCTGAAAGTTTCATCACGATCGGACAATAAACTCGGGAGTTATTCAAAACCCAATATTACTTAGTGTCGCACCAAAGGAAGAAGAAGAGCATGTTGACGTAACAACGCGCTATGGGGTACTATCTATTAGTGTCACTATCATTTCCGTTTAGAAGAATAAGTAAAGGGTCTCTCATAGTCGACTTCGACTGTAGCCTTTCCGACTGGTTTGAGAATAAGATTATCTTAGAAAGAACAAAAATTGGGATATTGGAATATGTGATGATTTAAGTACAAGGAGTTGTAATACGATTGTTCCAGCATTGTTTCTATATTCTATTACAGAAACTTATTCTTAATAGCCCACTGGATAGAACATCCCTCATTAGTTTAATGATGTATGTTAATTTTATTTATTTATTGCAATTAAAAATTGTCTCAAAAATACGAGTTTTACATTACAGGTAATTGGGATCTAAAAACTCCCTCTATACCTATGATAAAATAACTCGAACTATATTACACTGGGGTAAGATCTATAAAAATAATGGTAAAGAGACCTCGTTCTCATCAAAGACAGTCTATGATTAATTCAGTTATCAAATTACCAATGAGAGGAACAGGCAAATAATTTGGTTTGGAATGAAGTAAAGTGATTACCAAATCCTAGAGAGAGAGAGAGATGTGACCTATAAAATAATCATATAGTCTGTCTCATGACTGCAAATAACTAATAGCTAAATAGATTTATACATAAACAGAATGATTGCAATTCATCTCCGTACTGATAACCTCTGAAGTCTCATCTATTTTCGAATTTAATCACGTTAATAGACAATAATTCACACTGTAAATCATTTCGAGAACTATTGAATTTCACAAGTGATTAAAAAACGACTGTCGCCGGTTAGAATTGGTTTTGTTTGTTCAGTTTCGGTTGTCAAGTTTGATTGTTAAGTTCAATGGTTGTTTATAAGGTTCATATAATTATATGAATTTGATTAATCACTTGTTATTTTTGAGTCTGAAGTGTTTAAACATGATAATTATAGCAAATGGCATACATATTTTGAACCGATAAGAAATAATTTAAGAACTTAGGCGTTTATTAAATCACGAGATTAATGTAAAGAACTTATAATCCAAATTGTCGATTATCCTGATTATAATAAAAGAAATACCAATTGATGTTATTTTAAGAGTCAAAAGTCTTAAACTACTTAGTTTCGGTGTAGGTAAGAAACTAGTGTTGATAATTTTATAACAAACTTTAGTACATGTAAACATTAAATTATAATAATTAATTAATTACTTATTAGCTCTTTTTTTCCTGTAAAACTGATACTGTCATTATTTGTCATTTCTATATATTATCGCTTAAGTTTAAGACTCGTGTTTGAGTTCTAATGTACAGGAATTGCTTCTAAGGAAAGCTTCAATTAAAGCTCATTTAATCTTGCATAGACACATTGAACTTGCCCTAAATGAGCTTTTGTTTTGCAAAACAATGTACACTGAGAGAATTGCTAATCGTTGAATCTTTCACATTTTAACAGCATATTTAAATAATAAGTGATAATGAAGATTTCATCTATATATATTTATATTCAGTGAAAATCTCTACTAATAACTTAGAGATTGTGAAATTCCCAGCTAAAATTTTAATTTGGTTTATTTATAGTTAAATAATTAAACTAATTAGATAAATTTTTTATGTATTTCTGAAGAGTTCACTATGCCAAATAATTAAATGAAAACAAACTATGTTTACTTTTCCAAGCTGTGAGTATAAATAGTACTTTTTATAACTTAATCATTAATAGAATATAAATTATAGAAAATACAAATTTAGGGTTACTACTGGATATCTCCCACATTTGCATTTATATATATTTATACTCATCCTAACAAAGATGTGTTATCACCATACATTTTCTATTAAGTGTATTTGGTTTTTTTTTCTCAGTTGGCAACAGCTTAGTGATTATTGATAACAAAACTTATGAGCACTGATAGCTAAAGAACAAAAAAAAACACTAAAAATTGTTTACGGCTGCGCTATAAACTCAATACTGGCACAGCAACAATAATTACAAACAAAGTGGAAGATTAAATACTCTTTATCGATTGTTTCTTTAGTAGCAAACACTCGAATTTACTTATCTTTGCTATCTGTCATTGTCTTGACTTTGAAAATATCAAAACGTGTTCATTAAAAACCAACAATTTCGTTTGATAAAATCGTCTGATTTGAATGAAACTTGATCAGTAGTATATGAGAGATATAATATAGGTATTTTTTTATGTTCTAGAAATCTACGAAAACATAAACAAATTTGATGAGGCTCTAACTACCCTAAAGGAACGCAATATATACTTTCCATGTTCCTGAATCCAAGGAACTACTGCTTTCAAATGTAAACATATTTCTTTATAGATTTAATAATAATGTAAATTCAATTAATTCCATTCATTTCATTTTAAAATTGTATAAAACTAATTTTTGTATTGTTAAAATATACCAATAATTAATGTTTTCTTTTAAAATTTGAAATAAATTGATTTCAGCCGTATTTTGTGTTTCCAAAATATGAAATCTCTGACATTTCGTTTGGTTGTTTTCAATAGCTATTATAATTTAATTGTGGAGCACAAATCTCTAGATATTTTAATGATAATTTCTTTTAAAGGTGTTACAAATTCCGTCTAAATTTATACTATTATTAGTATCAGTTATAATAGACATGGTCAATAAAATTTATTTAAATAATAAAGCTCTTAAAGCTTCACTTGATAAGCTTTAAAGGGAGGCACGTCTGATTGGAATAATTCTTGAGTGTTTATCTGGATATTTTGATGATATAATTGCTTTTCAAAGGTGTTACATACTTAGTGAGAAATTAATAATACCATCGGATAGGTTTATACCCTATACAAGTCAATGAAATTTATTAAAAACAAACTTAATATACCCCCACAGGGTATAATAAAGCTCTCAAAGCTCCAAACAATAAGCTTTAAATGGGGGCACGTCTGATGAAAACAATTCTTGGGCATTTCAACTTACCGTGACGTCAGTGCCAATTTTTGTGACTGCTCCGTCAACGCCTTAATAATCTTGGGATGACAGTGACCTTGATTGACTGCCGAGTAGGCGCTGAGATAGTCAAAGTAGCGTTTGCCCTCCACATCCCACACGTACACCCCTTCACCACGGCTAAGTGCCACCGGCAGCGGATGATAGTTGTGTGCGCCGTATTTCTGTTCACGTGCAAAAACCACTTCGGAGCGGCTGTTCTCCGTGGACGCTGCGACGGGAGCGGCTGCCTCTTTGTGTTGCATTCTCTGGGTGATGCCACCAAGGCGGCTGGCAATACCGCGTGCGCTCAGTTTGGAAAACATATTCTCTCAATAAAATACAAACAAATACAGACACTTTTAATCTTGATCACTGTGCGTGTTTAACTGAAAGTTCGCTGGCGTCGACAACTCGCTATTTATACTTTTTTTTCTGCCAAGTCAGGCGATAAATGATAAGCTTTTGAGTACAGCCCCCTGCGTAGATTTCATTAAGAGAGCGAGAACGCAGTCTCTTGTGAGTTGTTGTGCTAAGTTTTCTCAGTTTATTTGCCCCGTTAGGGGTATATTGAATTTGTTGAAAGCATGTTTATATAGATTAACCTATTTATTTAATTAAATATTAAATTAAGATTTATAAGAAAATGTTTGTTTATAAATAATAAATGAAATACTAACAGAAAATGTTTGTGTGTTTCACTTCTGCTCCGCTGTGCATAATTCTTTACCGCTGATGCCGTACCATTTTTGCCAGCGCCTAAGGAGTAGAAAATTCCCTAAAAAATATACCATAGCTTGAAAGAGAGCTGAGTTCTTAGTCGAATCGAGCAGTGACGCGGTCTCAGGGAGAGAGCGCAGTTCGTAGCTGACCCTGCAGCAGGAATTTCCCTAGCCGTATACAGAATTACCCCGCGTGCAAAAGCAAATGAACGTTTTATACAGGATCGCTGCACAGCCAATACAGAGCGCTCTGGGATAAAATTGTACACTGTTCTGCGCAAAAGGTCCTATGGGGAAATAAGTTACATCGGGAAAGAATTGGAGCGGCGCCCTATACTGCTACAGGGTATATTGCATTCGTATTCCCGACTGTCCCACTTGTTTTTGCGCTTGCGATTCGCAGCTTAGCTGGATTACTTACTTATTCGTCTTATCTGCTTCGCTTTCGGCGTAATAAGTGCTAATACAGTAATATACACATACACATATACTTACATCTGTTTATAAATAACTTGTTTGTGTGTATGTAGTACATGCATGTGTTCTCCTTGTTGTTGCTTAGTTATTATTGTCAATAAATTTTTGCCCCAGCAATCAGCAGCATTTTTCCATTGCTCAATTGAGCTGGAGCTTTTATCTCTTTCTTTTGTCGGTTTCTCTTAGATATAAATGTAAATCAACAGCATGTATGAATGTGTGTTTGTGTAGAACGGGAGTCATGGTAATTGTGGAAGCTTTCAAACATATCTTAAGGCGGCACCGAAGAACACAGCGAAGCCTCCGTTGTCACATGCTGCTGATATGAAGAATGCGATGAGCTTTCTGTTTGATCATACACAGAGCGAACAAATCAAGTATATTACTAAATTACGGAGGTCAAGTCAAAAAATTGCATCAATTCTTTGTTAGTATTTTATGTTTTTATTTGAGTTTTCATAAATAGTTTACGCTTAAAATGTACAACTAATTGGCTTAGTTATGATAACTAATTTCATTTGTATTTAACAATTATAGCACATTCAAGAATTTTGCTTACTAGAAACCAGAAAAATGATAATAATAATAATAGAGCTGCTTCCAAAACAGCTAAAAGGCAACACAAAATTGCACTAAACATCGATGAGAGGAAATTAATTTGTTAATTTCGAAAACGAAAATAATTGACATACGCAAATTTACAGAGCGAAAATCAAAATAGGGAATTAAACAAAAAAATGATGTTGCTCGCTTTTAGGCGACACGAAAAAACAATGGAAATAGTGCTGCCCACCTTTGGGCGACCGCTTGACATGCTCAATTAAACACGACATTTTTGTTTAATTCTCGTTTCATTAGCTACCACAATATTTGAATTAATTAACTGTAATAAATTCACGCTTTGATTGCTCAATTTGCCACCTTATTCCATGCCCTGGGTGGCAACGCTCTGTTGCGGCGACTGCGCTGGCGACGGCGACAGACTGCGCGGCGTTGCCGTATTTGCGGCAGCCTCTCTATGTGCCTGTGCCTGACTCAGCAGCTCCTTGTTGAGTCTGTAGCTGCTCATCACGTTGGCGCAGCTCTGGTGGAAATAGAAATTGCGTCCGCGCAGAAACGCATCTGTGTTGAGATCCTTTATGCCTGTCTTGAGAGAGTAGATACACAAAAGAGAGCTTAGAGCGGCGTAGAAGCAAAAGGGAGAACGAGTTGGGCAACAACAACATGCGAAATAGCAAAAAAGTGCGTAAAAGACAGAGAGTGAGTGAGGTAGACCGAGAGAGAGAGAGAGAGAGAGAGTGATACAGCGACCCAGTGACACACTACTGAATGAGACCGCCTTACAAAATGGATTATCAAATTATTCAAAGTAATGGACTACTCTGGCTGAATTTGTATATGAAGTTGTAGTGTAGGGTTCCCAAGCTTTCGATTATCATGCGTAACAGTCCTTTGGAAGTCTGGCAAACCCCATAAAGGTGATAATTCCTTGATCGGGATCAAAAACCCATTTAATATAACCATGTACGTCCGTCCGTTAGTCTGTATGATCACCAAAAGCTCTGAGACTATAAAAGTGTGTACAGGGTCTCCCTACTCTTGTTTGCCTGGTCGCAAGCTCTAGTCCTGTGTCCGATTTCCATCAGAAGCATTCGAATTTATTAAATGAAATCAAGAAATATTTGGAATGATACTTAATGCATTACAGCCCTATTTTACCTAGCCTCTTTAAAGTGTATTTAGTCGTTTGTGGGCAGCCTGTTTCGACCGTCGATTACAATTATGACCAAGTATACCGAACTGTAATGAAAGCTCGAAGCTCTTCCACTTGAAGTAATGGGGTAAGCTACCTACAAGGCGGCCAAGCCTATGGATAAGTAATGTGCAGTGTAATGTGTATTTGCGCCACAGGGGGATAGAGTGAGTTGGGATAGCATAAAGGCAAACAAGAACTAAAGCAAACTGAGAAATTACCTTACAAATGAAACATTTGTTTTCATCGTCCGGTTTTAAATCCGAACTAATTCCCACCTTTGTGTCCAATTGCGTTAATCCCGGCACGCCCATAGAAGATAACTGCGACAGACTGTTCTCCATGGGTTCGACATATTTGGTTGCTGTTGTTGTGTTGTTATTATTGTTGTTGTTGTTGTTGTTGTGTGAGATGTCCATGGGACCAGGCTCAGTGCTGCTGACTTGCGGCTCCGAACGTGGACGCTCCTCATTGGGCGAGATGTTCTCCAGGCTTCTGCAGAGAGAGAAAAAAGTCGAACTACAATTAAGTTCAAGTGACCTCGATTAAAGTATTTGCGATTCTTTAAACACATATGTTGTATGAGTAACAATTAGAGAAAATAAGCATTTAAACTCTATAATCAAGAAAATAAATCCTTTTTTATGAGAGAAAAATCTTGATACAAGCTAAACTTACACTTTATAAGAAATGAGTACGAAAAATCTTGATATAAGTTCGGAACTGGGGCTCGAAACAGTTTTTCACAGCGTATACTCACAGAACAATTGAGTGAAATGTTAAATTCAAGTTTTTTTATTATATATTAAATATTTGCATTGTGTTCATGGTCGTTTGCTTATAATTTCCAAATGGCTCTAGCTTGAAAAGTGAAACTATAGTTAGCAGGATCATTTCCTTAGTCAGTCTTCACATATATTCACACTATTCTTAATGCAAACTACGCTAATGGAACGTATGAGTTAATATCTCCAGCATCTCTTTTAAAATGTCTGTTTGTATGTTGCATTAAACGCAGACAAGTATATGAAGCACAAACTGTCACAATGGTGAGCTAGCAGTATTAAAATTCGACTAACTTTAGACTAATTTTCTATAGAGTTGCTGTCGGGCCTGCAAAAATGAATGATCTGTTTCGGCCCATGCTCAACTCGTCACTGTTTCACTTCCAGTGTTCCTACCTGCTGCTGCCCACATTCTCCTCCTGTCGTCGCTTGTAGATGTGCGACTTGTTCGACATTTTCACCGTCTCATCGTCATCCACAATGACGTCCTCGTCGCTATCGTTCTGACACGATGCCGTGTCCATCATTAGCTCTTTGCTGCCACTGTTGTTGTTGTTGTTGCTGTTGATGCTGTTGCTGTTGTTGCTGCTGCTATGCTCGTTCCCGCCCACGCCGCAGGAGTCCGCGTTGTAGTAGTGATGTGTGGTAGATGACAGCTCGCTGACGTTTTTCACTGTAAATGGACGGAGAATTGGGGTAAAGGGGGGGAGTTAGTCCAATGCCAATTAGCCCCAGGGACATTCGTTAAACTCACCGCTGATATGTGCCTGTGTGTGTGAGCTGGGCGTTGTCTCTCCCGACCAGCTGACGTTGCTGCTGCTCGCGGTTGTCACATTGGTGCTCACATCCTGCTCGTCAGCATGAACGTCCTTCTGATTGATAACGCATGCCGTGCGATACAGTATGCCATCCAGTTTGCCCGGCTGTGCATTGGTATTGTGCATGCTGGAGGGTGTCAGATTGCTGCTCATTCCAACCACTGTTCCTCCCGGTGCTTCCGACCCAGAGTCGGGCACATCATCATTGCAACTCTCCACATCAACCGTTTCGATCTCATCCTGCATCTTGCCTTCGTCCTGCAAATGGAATGGTATTAAGTTGAGCTAGAGTTCTAGATTATCGTAGATCGTAAGTTTAGCGCACCTCTGGAGGCAGTTTCCCTGTTTCCAGCGCATACTTGCGCTTGCATATGGGACAGCTGCTACAGTAGAGACTCTCCATCATGTACATTTCGCCGTATTTGCGTTTGCGCACCTTCAGCCGGAGACGATTCTGGCGATTATTTCGTATGCGCTGAAAGGTCT
Organism: Drosophila histrio; assembly: GCA_958299025.2. Lineage (NCBI taxonomy): Eukaryota > Metazoa > Arthropoda > Insecta > Diptera > Drosophilidae > Drosophila > Drosophila histrio. The sequence goes on along the minus strand of OY729166.1, from coordinate 9,238,827 downwards.
GGAAGAGGAAAATGAAAAATAGCTTAGTTACCAGATTCAGAAATAAATATATTATTCTAAAATTCCATTTTAAAATTCCTGATTTTAGGATGTATAGCATGTATACCTTTGCAGAGGGTATTATAATTTTGTCACGAAATATGTAACGCTTTAAAGAAGACTTGTCAGACAGCATAAAGTGAATATGTAAGTTTGATCAGCATTAACAGTCGAGTAGATATATAGCCATGTTCATCTGTCTGTCTGTTTCTATGCAAGCTAGTTTCTCAGTTTCGAAGCTATCTGGATGATACTTGGTACATCTTCCTGCTGCATGCAGTGTACACATGTCGAAACCGACCGGATCAGTCCACTATATCATATAGATGCCATATAAACAATCGATCGAAAATCATACCTTAGTATGAAAAACTATTTTATTTTGCCACATACCTCAATCAATCACAAAGATTATGCCTTTGGTTATGTCTTATATGTTTAAATCGGATTACTAAAGGATATAGTTAGCATATAACTATAGGAATGATGATTGGAAGATTAAGTTTAAGTATGAACAACTTTGTGTTCTATTGAGATATCTCTATCAAACTTATATGTTGTGTATCTGGTATTGTCTTTGACAAATTATTTAGAGTTGGTTAAGATCGGTTTACTATATAATATAGCTGCCATAGAAAAGATCGGTTGAATATTAAATTAATTATAACAATTAATAAAGAAAATCGTTGTTGTTTTCTTTAAATATATCGACCATCTTCACAGATTGTGTAGCTAGAATTGTCTTTTAAATGATGATGCAATTTGATTCGAATCTGACTACTATTTCATATAGCTGCCATAAGAAAGATTGGTCGAAAATTTCAAGATTTCTTATCAAAACTCACCGATTGTCTCTTTGATATTGTATTATGTATCTTGATTAAGTTTGTTTAAACTCTGTCTACTATGTCATATAGCTTCTATAGGAAAGATTGGTTGTAAAGTAAGGTTTAGTACGAAAAACTTTCTTGTTGCTTAAGTTTTATCAACCAAAGTTACAGATACTGTAATTTATATTGTGTTATACATTATGTAGAAATATCATATATAGTAACGTAGTTATAGAACTAGATACATGTACAACCACAAACATAACTAAACAAACAGAACCACAGCCAGATACGATTCATAACATAAACACTTCTCAGGAAGCTCCAATTCAAAATATAACAATTAAGAAACAGAACGGTTCACAGGCAGATCACATAAGCCAAATGTAAACATAAAATATCTTGATAAGAGCCGCAGCCGCCGATTCGACTTATAAACAAATAATTTGCATCGACAGCATAATTTCTCCAACATATGCGCCTCGCGACAATGGTCACGTAGGCCGCAGCTGAAAATCAATTGTAAACATAACTTTTGAGGTTTCTTTATACATTACGATCGAAGATCGAGCTAGTCTTAATTTATTCTTAAGCTCATACAGAACAACTGAATAAAAACTTATCTACACTTAAAACGTGTTCGTGTTTTTTGTTCTAAATAAATCGATCTTGGTACTTAGCGAATACAAGTGCCAAGTAAGTGGCGCAGCCGGTAGGATAGAAATTATTTATTGACGAATACGATAAAGTTTCTATCCGCAAAAGAACTACATTTCCTAATCCGCGTTAATTACAACATTCGGTTAGTGAAAACCTAAAGCAATCAAAGCTCGAACGAAGCTTTTTGTGAAAAATAAAAAAAAAAAAAAAAACCCCCCAAATTTCCAAAACCACGTTAATTACAACATTCGGTTAGTGAAAACCTAAAGCAATCAAAGCTCGAACGAAGCTTTTTGTGAAAATCAGTGAAACAGTGAATAAAAATGTCACTAGATTCAACCCAACTCAACAGCGCTGGCGTTGAGCTTAGCGTGGAACAAATGGGAATGTGTCTAAAATATATCAACAGCCTACGAAAATTTGATGGCAATCCAACGCACCTATGTTTGTTCGTGAAAAGCATCGACTCAGCATTTTCGTTGTTTTACACTACAAAGTCTATCCAGATGACACTCCAGCTGAATGCAGTGAAGGGGCTTCTAGTCGGCGACGCTATGCGGGTGCTGATGAAGGCGAACTACGAGACATGGTCCACCTTGAGGGGAGCCCTATTACAACACTTTGAAGACCGAGCACCATTACATCAACTGATAACAAGCATCAGGACAATTAAATTTAAAGGAGATCTTAGTAAGTTTATAAACGATCTTGAATTCACATCAAATCGGGTCCTCAATAGACTAAATTTAAGCGGGACTCCTAGTGAAAAATTAATGTACTCGTCATCCCTTGATGACTTTTTAAGCGATTGTATCTATGAAGAATTACCAGAAAGAATTTTGTTTAGGCTAAGCAGATTTGATATAAGTTCACCTATGAAGTTAAGACAAATAGCTATGGAAAAAGGCTTTTTAAACAATTATCCGCAAACAAGTAACGAATATAATAAAAATGATCAAGCGAATAAAATTAAATACAACCAAACAAATTTTAGACCAAACTATACTTTTCAACCAATCCCACAAAACCCCGTTCCACTGTACACACCAAGGTATAGCTTCAATCCCAATTATCTACCGCGACCATATTTTGTCCAAAATCAACCACTGGTTCAAAATCAACACACTTTACCCAGAATAACCCAATATCAACCAAGACCACAGTTTCACCCAACGCAAAATATTCAAACTCAGCAACAGCCAGTGTTTAAAGTCCCATTAAAAAGACAAAGAGAAAGTACGCAACAAAGACGCATAGAACCAATGGAAATTGTAGAAAATTTTCGGCTACAAGCCTCGGACAATCAGCAGGAATATGCAGAACAGGAACAATCACAGAACCAGACGGCACAGGAAGAATACCAACAGGAACAAGAGTGTTCACCAATGTTCAATCAAATAGGTCAGGAGATATATCAAGAGGATCAGGAATTTGTAGCCCAGGATCAGAACTATATAACTCCGGAGGAGTACGACCAATACCAGCCAAATTTACAACAGCAACATGAAACATTTATAGGAAACGCGCATAGCGAAGACAACGATAGTCAGGCTGACACGACCCAAGCAACAATACACAGTGCATCAGAGGATGGCAGTCAGTATATTCAGATAACAGAAAGACCAATAAATCATTACAATAGGCAAATAATAATGATTAAAGGAGCTGAGTATAAAGTGAGAACAGAAAAATATTTCAATAAAAACATAACGGAAATAGAATATTTATCGCCAATCAATGAAACCGAAGTGAAAGACATACTAGAAAATGTCGTAGGAACCAAAAATACAACAATTTATTGTACTGACTATCAGGACTTCGCTCTAATACAAAGAACATACATGACCTTTTTAAATCCCGGAATTAGAGGAAAAATGACAAAATCAACAGGACTAAAGGAAAATATACAAAATTATGCAGATTTCAAGGCAATGATTTTAAAATTACATGAAGACAAATTACATCAAGGTATAGAAAAAGTTGTAAACGAATTTAAGGCATCAAATTTTTACTTCCCCGACTACCATAATTTAATACAGAACATAATTAATAAATGCGAAATTTGCAAACTTGTTAAAGCAGAACACAGATTTACCAAATTACCTATTGAAATTACACCAAAACTAAATAAAATCAGAGAAAAGTACATGATAGATTATTACATAAATAATAGACGAAACTATCTGACTTGCATTGACGTATATTCTAAATTCATGATGGCCGTAGAAACAGAATCAAGAACATGGCTCGATGTAAAAGGGGCTTTACTTACAATATTCAACACAATGGGGAAACCAAAATTAATTAAATCAGATAGAGATACAGGAATGAACAGCTTAAGCCTTCGAAACTGGTTAGAAAGTGAAAACGTATCCATAGAATACAATACAAATAAAACTGGAGTTGCAGACATTGAAAGAATTCATAAAACTATTAGTGAAAAAATGAGAGTTATATTGACTACCAAGAATATTGAACAAACAGGTACAGAAATGCAGGAAATAGCTTATAAGACAGTACGCTACAAGACAGCTTTTCAGAAAAAAAAGAGAATTAATAAATCTAAATATTCCTGGGAACCCGACGAAAATATTCCAGAACATGTTGCAGATGACAATAATCCTGTTAATAATACGATCAATCGGGAGCCAGACAATACAGAATACGGAAATAAAAACTAATAACGGATTTATCTTACTTGAAGTGGATAAAATTAAATTACCATATAACTATTCGTACCACTTTATTCGTATTAATAAGACATCTATTTTGGAAACCTATAGCAACATAATCACGTTGATCAATAAAACAAAAATAAAAGATTTAGATTGGGAGCTACATAAACTAGATTTACAAGTAAAACTTATTACCAACACAGGAAGACACAAAAGAGGATTAATGAATTTTATGGGCAAAACTTTCAAATATTTGTATGGGACTTTAGATGCAGATGACTTAGAAGACTTAAATGAAAACATTAACGATATTCGGAAAAATTTAGTCAGTAATGACCAAATTAATGAAGTTATCGACCAAATAAATATGGCTCTAAAAAAAATTCACGCAACTAAAAAAGATGCAAACACAGTAAATTTGGCCCGCCAGCAAATAGAGAGACTGTTAGAGTATATTGATGACATTCAAATGGGCTTGCAATTGGCAAGGCACGGCCTGCTAGATCCAAAACTTTTAAACCACGAAACAGCAATTCATTTAAACCAGGACCAACTCCTACATATTGAAACATCAGTTTGGGTATCGGTAGATAATAACTTATACATAATTTTACAAATTCCATTAAAATCTGTTGAAATCCCAGTGTATACAGTGGTACCTTATCCGAATAATAATGAAAACCTTATTGAACACACATTAATAACAAATATTGTATCAGCCTACTTATATAAAGACAATGTCATAGATTTTAAAACTAAAACATTAATAACCGATGAATGTATAATATCTATTATTAAGAAATCAAAACTACAATGTAAAACAAAACAAGGACAAGTACCTTTGATCCAATATGTATATCCCAATATTTTAATTACTTACAAATTAAATCCAACACCATTATTTACAGATTGCAAATCAGCACCATATTCGGTTACAGGGAATCAGTTAATTCAAGTAAATCAATGCGGCATTCAAATTAATGATGTTACAATAAAAGTAGAAGAAATTCATCCGTACAAAACGGAAATAATATTAAGTGAAACGACTAACTTTGAACCAATAGAACACATAAGCAAAGAAATGAAACACTTTGTAAAAAAATCGAATCGGCAAGAAATAATTTTATACATTATCATTATTGTTATCATCTCCATTGCCATTTTATACGTATATTTGCGAATTCGAGGACGTAATTCGAACAAGGAAAGGGGGAGTAACGTAGTTATAGAACTAGATACATGTACAACCACAAACATAACTAAACAAACAGAACCACAGCCAGATACGATTCATAACATAAACACTTCTCAGGAAGCTCCAATTCAAAATATAACAATTAAGAAACAGAACGGTTCACAGGCAGATCACATAAGCCAAATGTAAACATAAAATATCTTGATAAGAGCCGCAGCCGCCGATTCGACTTATAAACAAATAATTTGCATCGACAGCATAATTTCTCCAACATATGCGCCTCGCGACAATGGTCACGTAGGCCGCAGCTGAAAATCAATTGTAAACATAACTTTTGAGGTTTCTTTATACATTACGATCGAAGATCGAGCTAGTCTTAATTTATTCTTAAGCTCATACAGAACAACTGAATAAAAACTTATCTACACTTAAAACGTGTTCGTGTTTTTTGTTCTAAATAAATCGATCTTGGTACTTAGCGAATACAAGTGCCAAGTAAGTATATATAATATCATATAGCTGTCATAGCAACGATAACTCAAAAATTGAGTACAGGGCTCTGCAAGGTTATAAAGTCTTTGGCATGCCAAAAATAATTCTACTTTCCTTACTTATTATACTCTTTACTCGTAGAGTAGAGTAGAATAGTAGTAGAGTAACTGAGTATACCGTATTAGTTTTTGCTGTATCTGTTTGCTTACCTCCCAACGATTGTGGCTGGTGCGAATGGCGTTCTCCTGTGCCGGACAAGGTGGGGCAAACATGTAGGTCGCCTGCAGATTGGCGCGCTCGAATCCGGCGCTCAGCTTGTACAGACGATCCAGTTCGGTGAGGAAGTGCGTATGCCATTCCTCGGGGCTCAGCTTCAGTCCGCAGACGGGACACAGATCGGGTATGGCACCGCCAGCAGCGGCTGCCTGCAGGCCGCTGACCAGACTCAAACCACCCGGTACCGCACGCAGTCCGGCCATGCTGAGACTGGCCAGAGCCGCATGATGCACGGCATGATGGGAGAGCGGATGTGGATGTGCATGGGCCATATGATGATGCGTTGGCTGCGGCGGCGGAGGCCCCGTGCCGCCACCCACATGATGGCCATGATGATGCTGGTGATGGTGGGCCGGCGACGACTGGTGTGCCGCCAGATGTGTGGCCATCGAGACGACAGCGCTGCTGGTCGCTGCAGCGACGGCCGCCGAGCTAATGGCCGCCACAGCGGAGCTGGTAGAGCAGGAGGATGAGGAGCTGCTGGATGCCGCCGAGGATGAGGCCACCGTGTGCGCCTTGCTGACGTTATGCAGATCTGGAATTAGCCATGCCGCATTCATCAATCAAAGCGCCGCAATAACAGGCAATAAAAATTGAAATTCCACTAACTTCTTCCCATCCCCATCCCCCAACACGCAGCATTGATTTCAATTTTGGAATTCCGCACAAAAAACACCCACCACCCATCGTTTTTCCAACTTCCAACCCCGCCCATCCAAAAATGGTGTTGGTCCATAAATTTTCTGGCCAATCTCTAATTGCATGCTACACATTTTTAACACGTACTTAGCCCAAATTAATTGGCGCTCGTTATTTTTGCTGGGAGCTAAAACCGTTTGCCGCATATCCTTCATATCCTTCCGAGCTGCTGCTCAGCTGTCAGACGCACGTACACCGAGAAAAAATGTGTACAACAAACCACAATACTCCTCGTCCTCGTCCTCGTTCTCGTAAATACAAACTGTTTGCCAGTCAAAAGTTCTGCACGTGACTGCGGCGGCAATTAAAATATTATTACAATAAATACGACTAAAAATATAATGTTGTTGCTGCCGTTTTGTTGTCTAAAACTGCAGCATTTTGGTAGTACGTACATGTGGCAACATAATATGTTGAATGTGACGGTTAACCGCGGCTAACAACAACAGAAACAGTTCGAAACGAACAGACAAAATGCTGACAAAATGGTCAAAGTTTGTTATGCAACTGTGCGAAACTTTCGCATAAATTAAAATTATATTTATTAAATTTGTACTCTACTCGCATTAAATTAAATTTTTGACATGTTTTTTATAGTCACTTTAAAGCATTTAATATAGTAGTATTTGCAATGGACTTCCCTTCAAATAAATGTTTGTATGTGTGTGTGGAATATGTACAAGAGTCAACCAGAGAATTTGTAGTAGTTAACATTTAAGTTGTTATGCAATTTATGCAATTTAATAATTATGGCAGTTGCTAGAATACCCATAATTTCAAATCAATAATAAGCCTTTCAAATATCACAACTATAAACTTTCGCTTTATTGTATTTAATAACTATAGATTAGTTATAATAATAATAATTATTTATCATTTTTATACATAAACTAATTTATGTATAAATTATTTGTGAACTCTGCATTTTAATAAGAATATATATATATATATCTATTATTTTAATACATAAACTATTTTCAGTCTAAAAAAAAACATGTATTTATTGAATTATTTGGATATCTTGAACGATTTTAGATAGTTTTTATACATATACACATATTCTTAGGCCCGATTTCTCATCTTATCGATACAGTCTACTTTATGAAAATGTTACTTTACCATAAATATATAAATTTAACATATTTCGTATTCTCATCTTGTCCTTTTCAAAATATTTAAAGTTTGTAATAATGTGACATCTGAACTAAAATAGAGTTGGCTAACGTTAAGAACTTACAGAGAGGATGATTTGCCCTGTAAGTTATCGAGAGGCTGGCACTAAATTTATGACAAGAAAATCAAATTTCTCTTATCAGAAGGTTTATCTACACTTTAAGACAATAGGCAAGATGAGAAATCGGCCCTTAAAATATAATAAATTACGTTAAATTTTAATTATACTCTGAAATGTTATCACTTTTTTTTAGCTAATAAAAAAACGGAACCGATAAATGTTTCGGCATTACGCCTAGCTTTTTCTAGAGCCACATTTTCTAAATGACTTGAAAAGGATTATGGAAGCAAACATATATAAAATATTATAAATTTTGTAAACGCTCTGCTTTAAAAGAAAATTATTAAGCCAGCACTTTTAATTTTAAATTATTTGTGTAAAAACATAGTGACATAAAATCCTATAAATTAAAGTTAAATTAAAATGTATTAATTTATTGAATTAAAAAGTCTTTTGATCTACAAAATTCTACATTTTCAGATATTTACAACTTTTAAGTTTTGCTGATATTTTGCCTTATACTAAGGATGGTTTATCATGGTTAATCATTTATAAATTTCCCCCATTGGAAGTGGCCAAAAAAAAGTGAAATAACTTTAGTTCGAAGTTAATAGGTTGATAGCCCTATTCTTGACCTTATAAAGCGGGTAAGTATTGAGTACTAGTTGTAAATATTGTGCTATAGATTACTATTGTTATTTATAATATTCAAAATACAATTATAAATGCTGTACTTCAAACAAATATTAATATTAATCAAAAAGTTCGATCTAGGCCCAACAGAAATCAGAAATTAAACTGCAACTTTTTATATAAATATTCAAAATGCCTCCCAGTCACGTGTCCTTAACCAGTTGGCTTCATCTTCTCAGGATTTCATTGCATTCATCCCCTTAGCCAAATCGCCAATAAAAAGGCATTCCATATATCGCACATCGTATGAAATATGAGTTTTATTGCCGAGTGCCATTAATATTACAGAAATTAATATGAAAATTCCAAGTGTGCATTGGATATAATACATCATCTGAACAATAATAATAAGTAATAAGTAATGCTCATAATAACAATACCAACAATGCAATCAAAGCGATTTGCAACACTTGCGCATCCTTTGAACAAACCGAAAAAAAAAGCGTAAAAAAAACACAAACAATAAATGAGCAAACATTATGAATACCCGTCGTCGTCGTCGTCGTCATCGTCGTTGGTTGTAAGGGTAGTTAGGGTAGCTTTAGCTTAGTCTTATAATTGGCTCAAGTGGCATACGAAGTAGAAGTAGAAGAGTTGCAACAATGTCGCAGGCTGAGTAATTAGCCGCCTCGTGCCGCAAAAGGATGCGTCCTGCCAGCGGTTTGACTTTGTAGTGAAGTGCCACACGTAGATTGTGGCAGGGGCAAACTCAATGCGGAAGGGAAGGGGGGAGAGCCTGCTACATTTCAATAAGCCAGTGCGCCATTTAAAACACTTAATGCGCACCCTTGTTAACCCTTCTATACAAGTGTCTTTTCGACTTTTCTCCCGGGGAAGAAGCTATAGAATAAGGGATACTTGTATTTATCTATGTAGTAGTAGTAGTAGTATAGTTAGCATTGGATTATCGATGGCTGCTGTGCTTTGATTCGCTGTAAACGCAGCTAATTAAAAGTGTATTATTTATTAAAATTAATTTATGACCTCGTGTTAGTCTAGCCACTGGCATAAGCCAAAAGATAAACACACACAGAGTGACACGAGGGGTGTGTGTGTGTGTGTGTGTGTGGAAAACTGGTTTCCGGCTTAAATATATATGTAAATATGAAAGTTAAACAAAGAAGTTGTCATTGTTAGCAATGCAGCGGCGTAGTTTAAAGGGAATGCACTGAATACTAAAATTATGCAGTTAACGATGAGTACTAAACTCTTAAAAATATTTAACAATAGCAATAATATTTTATCTGTATTTTTTATCAATTGAAGTTAGCGAGACGCTTCAAATTTAAATACATGTTCTATGCAACTTTTTAAAACTTTTCCTTATTCAAACGTTTCTAAACTTAATGTATATTAAGTATATTAAACTAAGTTTAACCTAACATTAATTTTACTATTTATTCAAAAATTATTTTAGATACAATATTCAAAATATATACGCTGATAAGAGTAAGAGGTTTAAATTGAAGATTTTTGTATTCAAAATGAGATTTTTTGCATACAAAATTCTTTGAGAACATAGAGGAAAACATCTTGATTGTAAGACAACTTATTTTTTCATATTTATATTTAAATTAACTCAATTTATAAAGTAAAATACTTAAGTCGAGTACTCTAGCATATCATATCATATCATATCATAGTATCATAGTGTTTTTGCCAAGTACAAAGCATTTTATATATGTTTAAATATAGATGACAGTTTGAATGTAATTTGTTTTGTCTATCTTTTAAGAACGAATTTTAATATCTGATCATATCTTTTTCCATTTAAAATATACTACACACTTAACAAATTTTTGGCATATTAATCATAAATTAAACTTATATTAATTTGTCTATTTGACCAACTCAATAGCGAACCCTTTTAGCAACTGCGCCTCTGCTTCAAAAATGTTCTACCCTTAAACTCCCTCCCTCCCCCTCAGTTGGCTCTTTTGCATTCATATTTATCATGTTCATATGCTGCTGACTTTTGGGCATAAGGCGCTTAACGACAACAGCTCTTGCTCTTACCAATTAGCAACGCATTTGTAGGCAATTTGTTTAGCCTACTTTTAGCCAAAATGGGAGCAGCAGCTTTAAAGCAAATAGAGGAATAAGAGGCAACCCTCAGGTAAAAGTTTTTCATGGAAATTGATTTGAATGTCGCTTAAAGGAAAAACTAATAAAAATAGCTGAAGTGCGGCCTGTCGCTTGTCTGTCCATCCGTCCGTCTGTCTCTCTCCCCGGCCCCGGCCTGCCAGTCAAAGTTAACCCACTGAAGCGTTAAAATTGCGCAGAAAAAGTAAAATTGAAACAAATACTGCCAAAGATTTTGATCAAAAAGAGGCAAACGTAGAAGGAAAAACGTGGCCTGGAAATCTGCCCATTTTTTTTTGTTTTATCGCCAAACATTTTGGCAAACATGCAAATTTGTTAAATAAATACCGGAGTAAACATAGCCATAGCCCAACTTACGTCTCAAATCCCTGGGATCCTGAGAGTTATTGCTGCGCGGGCTTTCACCCTTTTCAACGGCATCGTAATCCTGTGATCCCTCCATGGATTCGTGTGATGTGCACGTGGGACTGGCCGAATCCGTGCGAAATGATTCGCTGCCATTGAAAAGATTCTGCAAAAATTCAATTTCAATTATGACAACTGCCAATCTACACACGATTATCAACGCCTCTTCCAAAGCCTCTTCTCTGTCAGTTCGTCGCCCCCTCGTCAGTATTCCATCACTTACCTGGTCCAGAGATATGCCAATATATTTGGGTGGGGAAAATGCCGACGGCAGCGAGAAATTCGACAGCACCGACGGCTTCCGTTCGCTGGCAAAATAACTGCCCGGAGCCCCAGCGGCTGCAGCAGCGGCAGCTGCTCCATTTGCCGCCAGCATTCCATGGTTGAGGGTCTGCAGCAGATGCGGATGGAAGTTGTGCAGGAATTGGGTGCTATAGTTGCCGACTAGTGACATGTTGTGTAGATCTTTGGCGTCAGGTAACTGCAAGTGGAGGACAACATATAAGATGGGATGTTAATAGGGAGTTACTTATTGATTGATCGTTTCAAATGGAAATTATTGTACTTCTATTGGCACTAATGTTGAGGCTCATATATACTCTAAAGCAGAGGTGGGCACGTAGTGGCTCATAGAGCTCTTGCTTTGGTTCTGCATATTGGCTTCTTCGGCGTCGAAGAGCAAATAACAAAATTACATAGTAAATGCTATCTAATGTGTAAGTAAATAACTTACTTTGGATTGAAGAGAATTCTTTATATATTATATTTCTCAGTTTACATATTTTAGGGGAACTTTAGCACTTTACTTAACATCCTCATTCTGCTATGGGGTTCAGTTTATAATACATTTTCCATTCATGTGTTGTTAAGTCACTAAGTTATGCTTGTACTAGAATCTGTACTCACTTAATAAATAAATTTAAGAAAATCCTTTGCTTTAAACTTAAACTAACAATAACAAATATGATTCGTTCACCACAATAGCTAAAAATTATTATTAGAATGTTATCTATAGGTTACTGACAACATTAATTCAATTTCAGCAAATTTCTATACATATTATAGAAACAGAAAGTTTTATGGCGTAAAAAATTTCCATTTACCCTTAAAACTGCAAACTTTCTTTTATTTTCCTGGTTAATAGAACCATCAAATAGCAGAAGGCCAAACCTTCTTAATTGGACAGTCTGAATCTTAACTAGACCACTTTCTTCTCTTTCACAAAGATAAACAACAATAAACATATTCAACGATAAATATATAAAAATTATAATTTTATTTTAGTTGTAATTATTATTTTACTAATATATTTATTTCATTTTGATCGAATATTATCTGTTTTTTTTTTCAATCAAAATGCCAAATGTTTATACTACATTATGTATAAAACTGTATCTTAAATGAATAAACCTTTGTCCAGTAAAATTCCGCCAACAATTCAGTATAAAAGTGGACAAGGTCTACCACTCGAAGCAGAAAGAGATTAAGAATAAACCTTATTCTGAATATGTTAGTTCTTGTAATATACTTTCAGGGAAAAGCAATGATATGTTGTGGATTGAAAAGTATTAAAATAATTGTTATAACTTAAAATACAACAAGTTGTAAGCCAAAACCTTTGGTTCTGAGTACTGATAAACCATTATAAGGACAAAAATAACATGATTTCAACTAAAGCACTTAAACTGACACTAAAATAAGGTTTTAAAACCTATCTTACTACCCTCTCTTATACAATCAATACAAATTAAACAAAGGATTTAAGGATTGACATTTAACTGCTTTAAAAATTTGAATTTTCTTTACTCATCGAGTTTACGCTTCAATTTAAATAATGTAAATAAAAATGAAATAAATATATACGATATATACTATAGCGATACTATTAAACGATTCAATCTATCTATCTTATCTATTGCTATTAATGTATAATATCTCATCAATATTATGAGTATGACTTCAACTGGCGTTTTGTTAGCAAAGTTTTCTTTTGCAGCTTAAATTATCAGTGGTTTTCCCACACTTTTCCGTACACTTTTCCGGGGTATTGCAGACAAATTTGTATGTAAATTTGGTTTTTTGGTATGGGTGAGCTCAGTAACTTGTCACACATGTCGTCGTCGTCGTCGCTTACGAGAATGTTCGTGTTTAGTTGGGTGTAAGTATGTGTGTGTGTGTCCCAGACGCTTAACACTCATCAGGCTCAATTTGTTATAAACGGTTGGTCTGTTTATCCCTGTTTGCTGTTTTTATCATCAATCCCCGCAAGCCACCCGCTCACCCTCAACCTCTTGGGGGTATACCCATATCATTTGCAAAGTCTTTGTATGTTGGTAAAATTTTGCTCGTTATTTTACACCCCATTGGTGGCACATACTCGTATTCCGCCATCCAATTCCCCTGCCCTTAACAACATTTTATTCCTTCATATGACACAGTTTATGTTTGGCGATATCGTAACTCTAAAATCTCTCAATTTTGTGCCGTTTAACATTTATTTGCCGTAAATTAAACATTTTGTTGCATATTTTAAGGCGGCTTAGCTATTGATCTGTTCGTATTGAAAATCTTTTCTTCCGTTTCATGATACTTCAGTTGGTTCTGTTCTAAAGACAAGCATTTTATCAGATTTCCTTATATCCCAAGCATTACTTTCCAGCAACTCTTAGCTTAAGCATATGTTGGTCCTGATTCAAAATACATCCCTTACATTCGTCTTTCTAATTTACACCTTCCTTAATTTGGTAATTTTTGTGCCAAGTCATGTAGCTGGCATAATTTTTAACATTTCCCAATAATGCTTATATTAATGCTCATATTTTACGCTCCCTTAGTTTCTCATAGCTCACGCAAAGTAATTAAAGAAATGGTTTATGGGATTGGAAATGGGAGTTATAATATTGAAGGTGACGCTGAAAGATTGTGAGTTGTTGATGTCAACACATAATAATACATTTAAGTCAATAAACATTATAATTAAATTATTGAAAACTTAGTATAATATGCATAGATTCTGAACTCATCATTCACAAATAGAAAACATATACTTTTATATTATATCCAATTTGATTTTCGATTATCCCTAAGTTAGTGATTATATTTGCAAATTCTTTTAATTGAGTGTATCAATTATGAACCTCTATTGATAGACTGAAAAGTTTGATAAAAACGTTAATATCAATAATAAATATTATCCAGAATAATATGAAATTTTTAAGTGTATATCATATATTTAGGATAATTGAACTAAATAAATTAAAAGTAATTTTTATATATAATTGTATGTGATATAAGTAAATGATGTCAGAGTTCTACATTCTTCGATACAGCTAATTTATTGTTTGATTGGTAGTTAGAATACTTCCCTTTGGAATACTTTAGCAATTTATGAATATGTTTAAGATATCATAACAGAAATGTTCCATTTTTAATGGAAATTGTTTCTTGTTCTTTTTGATATATTTAAGATAATTAAACTACATTGGCTAAAAGTAAAATGTTCTACACTTTATAAGCAATTTTATCACTTGATTGTTAGTTAGACTACTTGTCTTTATTGGGCAATTAATTATAGCTTATCAAAATGTTGACACAACAAAATTGGCAAACGATCCACAAATGGAGGTGTTAATCCCAGCTGCTGTGTGCCCCCCCCATCATTATCAGCATGTGGAACGTTGCAAATGAGTTGAGGACTCGTTTAAAGCTGTTGCCGGTCAGAAACAAATGCAAGTCAGAGCCCAAAAAGCCATTAGACAAATATACAGGCATAAATTGCAGCAGAGCTTGGGGTTGGCATTATGTTTCGAGTTGTGGATGTGGATGTGGATGAGGTGTATTGCCAACCGCATGAGTTGCATTTTGGCTAAATCAGTTGAAGGCAGACCCCCTAATGAGTGGCACTGATTAAATGCCACGTGCACAGATGGCACATATCAATGGGGGCTGCAATCTACCGAAAGGGGGCTGGAGGTAAAGGGGGATTGTAGAGTTGGACTTGAAAGTGGTCAACCACTGGCGACTCTTGACGCGCTTCTCTCATTGTCGACTTTGCAAATTTGTCAGCATTCCCGAATGGGTTTTTAATGCGATATGTAAACTTTGCTTATAGAAATTTCCATTGATTTATGTGCAGCAGGTGGCACTTGCCACCCCGACGTGCCCCGACATTCACAATATCTGTTTGCTTTTCTATTAGAGGCATTCAAATGCTTTGGCCGTGTGATTTGTTGCCCTTTCCGAGGGTTGAAGATTTGCATAATGCGCTTGTTCTTCTTGTTTGTTTTTTTTATTTTTAACACTTGAATTATTGGCATTTATCACTCGTTGTCAAGTCGGTGGAAGTTGTTCTAATGCTCTAACCAGCAGCTGCTTGCAACAACAATAACAGCTTAATTACAACAACACGATAACGAGCATTGGCATGAGCCAATTGTCCACATACAATTGCCAATTTCGCTTAACTTGGCCATAAAATACGACACAGACAACAAACAAACAAACAACATACAGACAAACAAGAAACAAACCAACAAACAACTGCCTTCTCGGCCTCCTCTACAAATAAATCTCAATTTGTGGCAGCAACACACAACAAAAAAAAGACGAGACCAGAAAACGTTTAGCAATTGGCAATTTTCTCGAACTAAATGTTTATGGCTTCAACCTGCAGCTTTCAAGTTCAGATAGGAGACAAGACTTTCCTGTGCGAATCTTCTGCTACCAAAATATGTAGCATAAGCTGAGGCGTGTTTAATATTTGACAAGGGGAAAGCTGAATTTATAGCTCGCAATGACAATTGCAGTGCTAATGTCATTGTAATCGTTATTCATTTGATTTATACTAATAAATTTAGATATTTTTTTCAAGAGGACACTGGAATTACAACACAATAAGGGTGTCGTTTTGAAGAAGATATTTCTGATAACAAATATCACAATCACAAGTCGAAAATGAAATTGATTTATGACGAGGTGTAGTGTAAAGTATTACAATAAAATACTCTTTTAAAAGTCTATAAAGATGTTATTCTACATATGTTTATACAAATCCTTCCTTGAATGGTTAAAAATGTATATAGTTATTATTTCTATAAGATATTAACATTTTTAAATGAAGACAAAATACAAAAATGGCTTTGCTAATATTTTGTTTAAGCTACAAATTACTGATAGTTGAGGAATCTTAAATTATCAAACAAAACTTATATATAAAATTGTCTTTTTATTTTGGCAATCGTATTAAAATACTTCGACTAGGACATTTTCGTTTTGTTCACATAAATTAAAGCTTCTCATTAATTAAAATAAACTACAAATAACTAACAATTGTGCTTGTGATCGTTTAATATTGTTAAAGTTCGAATATCAATATTTAATTGTTGTTAGAAACTAAACTATTTGTAAACAAAATCTTACAAACTTAAGACATACTTATATAGATAAATGTATGTCCATTGTCAATAAGTAAAGCTGCTTTATGAAATATAGTTTAAAATATAATAAATAAATCTATTTTACTATGCTAAAACATGAAACCGAGTTAATTACTTTCCATTTAACACTAAATATTCTTTGGCCTAAGGGTTTGTATTAAGTTTAGCCAGCAGTATCACAGTACATTGAAGAAATGATACAGAAAGAAGTATGTAATTGTTCCTTTGCTCAATATCATATGAATCCATCAGACCTATTTAATTAATTAATTAAAATCTTGTTAATTGTGGTACTTGTGATGGGTATGTAATTGTTCCTTTGCTCAATATCATATGAATCCATCAGACCTATTTAATTAATTAATTAAAATCTTGTTAATTGTGGTACTTGTGATGGGTTTTATAATGTAAATTTAAAGAAAATAGTTTGCTAATTACATTGAAATAAATAAGTCTAAAGTAGTAGTTATAATTGATAACTCTTTGAGTCAATATAATTTCATATGATTTCTAACTGGTCTAACAGATTCCATGTACTAGTAGTAACTCGTCCCCCCTCGGCAGTTCTTATAGCGATGGCATTCCTGAACTAGTTCTCCCTACATGTTAACTTCTTGTTATACGCCTCGTTGGCTGTGCATTTCAGACTCTGCCTCTTGATAAATTGCTATAAATTAAATTAAGCGCCCTCCACACAAACACACAGTACACACACACACACACAGTACACACACACCGACTGTAATAAGTGCAAAAAAGAAAATAAAGAATTACATTTCATATATTGTTCCAGGTCTGGCTCATAATTTTCAACACTCGCCAAGAGGCCAGGGTTGCTGTCAGGGTCTGACTAGGGGTCTGCCATCTTTTTTGCTGTCAGGGGTCAGTCTGTTTACCTTTGTTGTCGTTGTTGTGGTTACAAAATTGTTATGGTGAGTACTTTTTGCACATTGCTTCAGTTTTTGTTTGGGTGGTTTAATGGTGCACAAGAAGAAAAAGGAAACTCTGAACCAGATCCACATTAAACCATTTGACATGACATTTAATATGCTCGCTTGGTTTGTTTTTATTAATTTTTATTGTTGGGCTATAAATAATGCAGATATCACAGAAATTGCACAGAAATCTTAACTCATAGTTAAGGTAAGTAGTATTTCTGAAAGTCTTTTGAGGTAAATTGCAGTTTGAGCCGGTTTTAAATGATTTGTAGTTTATATCGATAGTTATAAGACAGCGATCGTTGCCGTTTTAATAAAATGTTCTTTATTCCAATAGATGATTTGAGAGTATTATTGATAAATTCAATGATAAACTTATAGCTTCAAAAAGATTTTCTAATTTGTAATAGTAAATATAGAGAGATACATTTTACATATAAAACTAAACTAAACTGTTCTCAATATATACGTAATTTCTTTACTTTTATTTTATGTTTCGACTTTCTTTTTTTAAGATTTTTCAATTCGCCTGAAACTGTGACAACTCCAATCAACTCTACACAGTATGGATTCTCTTTCTCTTGTTTTTTTTTCTCGGTCCAAGCATATCACCCAACTCGCATCTACAAGTCGAGGACATATTGTTGTCATGTTTAACATATCTTAACGCTACTCAATGCTATGCACAGGTTCGATTCCAATGCCAGAGATCAACCAGTAACCAGTTGAGTTAGTTTTGCTGGCAAGTTATTCCAATTCTTGCAAGCCGCCTGCTCATCATCAGTTCGAGTTCTTCATCATTTGTAGCATCAGCGTCAAGATCATTGCTCATGTTTACAATGATGACAGGCAGCGGGGGCAATTGAAGACAACGAGGAGCCGCTGAGCTGCTGAGCCGCTGAGCTGCTGAGCTGCTGAGCCACTGAACCGATGATCTGAGCCGCCAAACCATCATCACAGTTCCACTATAGCTTCGGAGCTCAACCTGGTAGCTATCATAAATCTGTTCGTCGCAAAAATCTACACACAATGGGGCGTTTGCAAACGCATTCGTCGATCGAGGAATGCGACTCTGGAAACTGAAAACTGAATCTGAATCTGACTGACTGTCGACTTTCGATTGTCTTTGAACTGCGACTCTCGTCGACTTTCACACTGTGAGAAATCTTTCAATATATTTCATTTAAAATTGGATTATTACTTTCAAATATTATATTATAAAACATAATTTGTTTCTTTAGCTGATGACTGATTTTGAGACGAGTTTTGAATGTACAATAATTAAATGTTCAATCTTAATTAAAAGTTAGGCGCAAGTTAGGTCTAGTCTAGGCTGAGATCGCTGAGTTAGCTAGCAAATATGGTACTGATGAGAAAGACTCCCATTTCTTGAAACAGCTTATGCCAAGTCTTTGATCCTTGCATGTCTGGCAAGTGTTCTTGTCTTATTGCTTGTTGATATTGTGTCATATAGATAATAATAAATATATCTCGGCTGAATCGAAAACGTTCTTTTAGAAGGCAACAGTTTTTGTCATTAATCTCCAAATTGGTTCTGAACCGAACCACAGAGAAACCCGCTTAATAGAGAGTTTCTTGAATTTGAAACAGCGGAAAATAATTTTAAAAGCATTACTATAAGTTAGATTGCTTAAAACGTTAGTAATAATTTTATTGTACAATTTTATAGGATTACAAAATTGAGAAACAATGAAAAACAATTGAGAAAATAATAAAAATATATTTAAATTGTATCGAGGTGTCAGCAAAGCAATTCGAGCTTACAAACCGAACCGAAATCTTGTTCAAAAAATCAAACTGAACCTTCTCCAAATGTGTCAGATGATAGCAATCTTGATCACAATATAGACTTATAAATCAAATAAGTTTTTAATAATATATTTGATGATGCAACATTGATCCTAAAGCATAGGAGTATTTAATAAAATCGGATTTAATGTCAAGTGAATCCGTAAAATGTTGCCAAAGGTGATAATTGGAAGAGGTTAAGAAAAATCACTTCCGCAAAATTCGGTTGAAAGTGATAAACGGACAGGCCTGGATATCACTACGGATGGTAGTCCCGATGCGTCACGAAGGGTCTATAATATATACAGGAAAAATGGAAATTTGCTACGATTGTCTGATCATATCGAGTTGTATATCGACCGAAAGATATTGTGCTAGTTATGGCAATTGCTTACCTAGGCGTATGGTGACGAAGAAACGCTTAAAAACTGACTAGATTCATACCACAACAGTTTCCAAGCCACAGAAGCTACAGTTATGTTCTATATATCATTGGAAAATCTTATTCAAAAGCTCTTAGACTTAACTTGGATAGTTTGGAATTCGGTCCAGCGCAAAAGTGATTTTTAGCCACAAAGAAGCTAGACCATTTATGTGTAAACGTCAAACTATTTAAAAGTTATTTATATAATAAATGGACTATATATCGTTAACAAATTTTATATCAGAAATGTTGTGGCTTGAATATGCTTTCGTCACTAGACTTTTAGCTCGTCTAGAGGTTACTTTTATGGGATAACTTTAAATATAGACATTTCCATTGACACGATCAAATATTCATATTTTGTTGCAGTGTATTGTTAGGTTTTGGTTTGTTGTTTTACAATGCGCATTGTTTTGTGTGCTGTTCTCGTTGCTCGGTGTGCTGCTGATTTATAGCATTGATGGGTCAGAGCTTTGGCTACTCGAGCTCTAACTGAACTACCGCTCAACCGTCGCCATCGAATCGCCGTCGAAAGCCGCCGTTGAGTTTATGATTTGTCATAAATATGTCGCGCTGGCCGAAACGCCGTATGCCGCAGCGACGTACGTACGTACGTGGGCGCATTGTCAGATTTGTTTTTTTAGCCGGAGACTGATTGGCAGTTTTACTTACTCTCGCTGGAAACGGACGTTGTCCACGCAGTGCCTCATGCAAACCGGAAGCGGCCTCCGATAGTACAACAAGCGCTTGTGATGGCAAATGGCTGCTAACAAATGCGTTGCTTTCCATCTGCAACTTGTGGTTAACTGTTGTTGTTGTTGTTTGTATTGTTGTTGCTGCTGTTGTTGTTGTTAATTTGCTGGGTATTTGGCACTGAACAGCATAACGCGTGCACTTTCACTTTAATAAATAACAATTGTAATTGTAATTGCAATGGTAATTATAATTACACATTAATTGGCACCAATGCGAAATGCAAGTTAATTAAATTATGCATACTATGTATATACATGTGTGTGTGTGTGTGTGTGTAGAACGCGCGCGCGTCGGCAGTAAACGTTAAACACTCGCTCGCAGCTCCCCTTTTTTGTTTCTTGTGGCAACCGCACGTACGCGCTGCAAAAGTCCAACTGGACCAACTGTTTTCGCTGCCAGCTGAAAAGTCTGCGTTCAACTGTGTGCGCGCTGCTGCCTCTGTCTGCTCTGTCTGCTGTTGCTGCGCAGTCGCCTGCTCTGTCAACGCCTCTGCTTAGCTACAATCTGATTGGTCACAGCAACGAACCGGTTTTTCACTTTGTGCGCTCACTCTATCTCTCTCCCACTGCTGCTCACTACTGCTACTGTTGCTGTTGCCCCCTTCCTTCCACGCTAGCATTTACATTATGTTTACCTCTTTAGTGAGTTTGTTTTTGTGCATTATTATTCCAAAATGGTTGCATATCTCTTTGTTGTTGTTGTTGCTGCCTGTTTGTCTGTTTATCTGCTGGTTATTGTACGCCTGTTTGTCTGCCAGCACCTGGGACTGTTCTCCCTCTTCCTCTTCCTCTTCGTCTTCGTCTCCTTCTCTCTCTCACTCACTCTTTTGACATTTTGTGTAAATAAACCTTATGAGAAGCATTTTTACTTTGGATTCTTGTATTTGTTGTTGCTACTGTTGCTGCTACTGTTGTCGTTGTTGTTGTTATCCCGGACAGTGGCTGCAAGTATCTTGAAGTCACTTTTTTTGCTGGTTGTTGGCTTTTGTATGCTGGACACTTAATATACCACATTACTGTGGTATTCATTGGCCAAGAAGATGGCGAAAATTCTTTACAGGCATGAGAAAAGCATGTGATGGGAAAAGTTACAGTTAGAGTATTGTGTGAATTATTGAATTGTGAAAATGGTAGAATGAACAGAATATGTTGGAGCAGGATCTTGGAAAATTGTAGCTTTAAAAAAGAGCTTAGCATAATCAAAAGCCAAGTTAAAAATTAGAAACTTTGAATATATATTATCTACGATAAATTAAAAATATATTTAGTTTAATTAACATTAATTAACATTTCGAATTTGTAGTACAAATTTTAATAATATAAGGCTTCAATTAGAATTTTTGATAATTTGCAAAAGTATAACAACAACCGTTAAACGGTAATAACCGATTGAAATCGATAGCCATAACCGAAACAAATCTATCCCATTATTTCGATATCAAAACGATAAATATAAATTATCACACATCATAATAATGTTAATAACTAATATATCTTCTGTTAAGTCTTCTACATATTTTATACGTATCATAATCCTAGATTTTTATCGAGAAAACGCTAAAAACTACTCAGATTGATAACCCAACAGTTTTCAAACATAAGAAGCTACAGATATGTTCAATATATCGTTTGAAATTCGTATACAAGAGCTCTTAGGTTTAACATGGATTGTTTGGCATTTGGCAGAGCTAAAAAAGGTTTTTTTATTAGTTATAAAGAAGCTAGTCCTTTTTATGAGTAATGTACGAAAAGCCAAACTATTTGCAGTTATTTATATAATAAATTTAATATATTTCGTCACTAGGCTTTTAGCTCGAATGCGCTTTCGTCACTAGACTTTTAGCTCATATATAGGTTTCTTTTATGGGATAACTTTAAGTATAGACATTTTCCTTGTCATGATCAATTAATATATAAATCAATTCATATTTTGTTGCAGTGTATTGTTAGGTTTTGGTTTGTTGTTCTACAATGAGCATTGTTTGGTATTATTTAAATAATTTAAATATCTTCAGTTAAGTCTCCTACATAACAGCTTAACAACGCTGTTTAAATCGATTTTCTCTAAGTCTGTAGTTTATAATTACAATTATTAAGATAACAAACAATATTAAATATGAGCTTTGTCTTGTAGCGCTGGGAGTTTGTTCTAAGTAAATAACAGAAATCTATTGCAGCCCAGGTATAAAAATCAAATAAACATTTTCATTATTATTATTATTATTATTATATATGATGATTTCGCATGGTTATTATAGTTAGTTTATTCAATATTTAGCTTGAAAATAAGATAATTTCTATAACATTATTTATTTATCGTGCAATTTATTATCGTGTTTGTTTTTCTGTTAGCTCCCACTGTCATCAGTTGACAGTCAACCGAAATAGTTGTGGGACAGCATATTATTATGAAACCAACAACCAACAATTACACAATTACAACATATGTACATATGAACCTGACAACCAAGTAGTAACTGACAAAAAACACAAACAACAAGACAACAAGAACAACTGCAACAATAAAAATAAATATAACAACAACAGAAACAGAACGAAACGAGACGAAAAATGTTGGTTGTGATTTTGAGCCGTTGTGATTTTTTTTTTACTAACTAAATAAAATATTTGCCTGCAATTTAGTCGCAGTCGAGTGGGAAAAAAGTGTTGATAAAAAATAGTGGAAAAAGACAGGCAACGCCTGAGAAAATGTCTAAGGGAAAAAATGGGTAAAAAAAGTCTTTTGACATGTTTTATGGGTGCACAAGTGGCTGCTGTCAAGCAGTTCCCCCGCCACGAAACGTTAGCTTTTGGCCATGTCTTTAATTGGTGCCTAGTAAATTTAGCTTTGACCATGTTTGGATGTGTTTGGTTCGGCTGCTGCGGACTGCGGACTGCGAGAGATGCGCTGCGTAGTCTTGGCTAATTTTTTGCTCATTATATTTACATTTCAAGAATTCCTGCACAGAGTTGCACTTTATAATTTGCAGGCATCGCCTCCTGGTTTATTACCAGGCCGCGCTAGCGACAGAGACGGCGACGGCAACGGCGACGGCGACAAGTGCCAGAGTGGGACAGACAGACAGACAGATAGATAGGGAGCTGCTGCTGCTGGTTTGTGGCGCATGCGCCGTTCCGCCGTACTTTTGTCGTGGTAGCCTACATTATGTGCCTAATACTCGTACTCGTACTCGTACTCGTTGTCGTACTATATGATAGATAGTAGTACATACTACATAGGGGAGGACTCCACTAGAGTCTGGTCTGGTTAGCAAGTCCCCAAGACTACTGGCCATGTACAGCTGGCCGCTTTTTGGACTCAACTGCATTTGGCTGGCAGTAGATTTTTCATTTTATTTATGTGCTGCTCGCTGTCGTCGCTACCTACGTTTTCCCCACTACTCCGCAATTTTCTCTGCTTCTCTGATTGCTCGGCGATGGTTTTTTTTTTGCTTGTATTTCTCAGTTTGTCAGCTTCTCGCTACAAAATTAAATACTTGTCTTTGTTTTTTATGGCCAGCACTTGGCAGTTTGGTCGATTGTTGGCAGGGAGGGGTATGGGGGCGTGGGTGTGGGCGTGGGTGTGGGCGTGTGCTCACATACATACGTACATATATATGTATGTATGTATGTGTGTTTGTATGTACAGCTTGGCCATAAACCGAGTGCCATTTTGGCCTGACAGCTAATTTATGTAGTGGCCAAGAAAGCAGCTGCTGCGTTTTCGGTTTCTTCACTCTTCGCACACTTCTTTAATATTTTTGGCAAAACAATTTTCTATAATTTAGTTGAGCTTTCCTCTAGCTTTCTTCACTCACATGTATACATACTATATACATATTTATCTGTCAAATGATAATGACGAAAATTAGTGAATAATTGCTAAAATTCTTTTCTTATTTGTCGTGGTTTGTGGTCGCCGTCTAATCAAATGTCTGCATATTTTATATACATTTTTGTACACATATAAACCAAGAATTAGGAATATTAATGAACATACAAATTTAACGCTGGGTACATAAATAAAAGACATGAGAAATATAAAAAATAACTCAACGATGAACAGAAACTCAATTAATATTTTATTAAATGCAACGAAAGTAAACAAAAATTATCATTAGCTTAAAATGTATAATAACTTAAGTGCTCAACGCATCTATGCCTCAAATATTCAAAATTAATTATATGAAATCTAATATAAGTAATTTTGGAATTAAATTCCCCAACATGTCAGAAAATTAAGAATCCCTTTTCTCTGAAATTTTTAACATAATATATATATATATATTTTAAAATTTAATTACTTTTACCAACATTGAAATAACATGTTAAGTAGTTGTAAATGGGATAACTGATAATAGAGTTTTTATGTTATACGTTTTTGTTATATGTGGTTTATAGCTGTTTTTTTACTGTGACAAAGGAAGGTATCAATGAAGCAAATTGAGATAGGTTTTTAAATTCAGGTATTAGAAGAGACAAGAGACAAGAAGAGATTGGGAATGTTTAAATATTGTTTTGTGTATTGTTTAGCAGGTTTTCTGTTTCAGTTAATTTTGTTGAACTTTAACTATTAATGTGGTGAAAATAAAAGGATTGCCTGGATTGCCGACATTTTCGATGACATTTTATCCTGTTATAAAATGAAGCAACTTTCCGTAATTTTATCCACATAGCTTCAAAGCTTCGAGACTATTTTATTTAAAAACAAAATACACGAACAACAATACATATATTTTACGGGATCTTTCAATTCTCAATCATTAAGTTTTATTTGTACGCTCTAGAACAGTAATATGTATAAATATTATTGCCTTTCTTTGAATAAGAATATGGGAAGAAATTTGTCGTTTGCTTAATGAGAAATGCTTGTTTCATTACTATGAGAGATCAGAAATATATGGCTCTATTATAAAGATAATTTTAAATACTCAGAATATGATACTTATATTTTAAAACTTAATTGATTGATAATATTCAATAATAGAATAGAATAGGATATTTATATTTTAAAACTAATTTGATCGGTGATTTTAATATCTGCTTATGTATAAACATTCCATTTAAATTTATTCTTAAATAAATAATTATATAGTTTATATGTTCTCTTATTATAGATTAGATAGATAAACTTCATTTGAAATAATTTTGTTTCAATAATTTTTAGCTGACTTAAAAACAATATCTTTAAAAATATTTTATGTAAACTCTTCTGCTTAGTGTTGAGGTTCTAGAATTAAGTATACATATTTAAGTATTATTATTAAACTAGTTTAAAGTATTATGGATTATAATAATTGATAGCAAAATGTTGAGCATACATTAGCTCAACATTTTGCTATCGATTATTAAAATCCATAATACAATCGAAAACTTTTTCTGTAGATCGGATTTCGGAATATTGCGAAAAAGCGATTTTTCTTATTTAGGAAAAATGAGCCTCTAGATGAAAGTAAATATATCTGGCTGTAACAAATTGATTTTAATAGTTTTTATGGGTAGGTAGTTCAATTAGCCATCGATTCTTCTTCAAACATTTTGTTGTCACATTTACAATTTGGTTGCTATTTATATTTGTTATGTATAACTATTAAATAATTATATTTTGAACTAAAAAAAATTGCTCTATTCACTTTAAATCATGGATCTTGAAGCGATTACGAAGGAAATGCATTTTCGTTATATGTATTATTATTATAAATAAGGTGTATTCTCCCTACGGAGAAGAGGCGGCGGTTCGATCATTTAGGTTCTTCTGTAACGTAGATATCCCAACTAGGAAAAGAGCGGCTCTACTTCCTTAAAGAAGGATTGGAGATTCCCTGCCGAGAAAGTACTGATCGGAACCGCCTTTATCCACATTATCTATATCTGTTAAAATGTGAATAATATACGAAAACGTTAAATTTAAATCAAATATTCCCTGTTGGAAATAAATTTTCCCCCTGAGCGCTGGCTAAATACTTTTTGCCACCTAACAAGTGTCACTCGCATAGTTCATATCTCCTTCTTCCCAGTCCACTGTCTGCACCTGCTCACTGGATCTGTGCTCTGCCCTTCATCCCGGTAAATCCCAGACTGCCCCGCCTTCGAATTAATTGAAACCACATTACAAGTGCAAAGCGTTGACTGTCAAAGCCAATTCCAACCAGAAACTCAAACTCAAACATCTGCGACTCACATAAAAAAAAGCTGAACAGAGTCTCCCCCCAAACAAAAAAAGATACAGACAAAGTATAAAAAAGAAACAAACAGCGAATCGAACACAAATCCCTGACAAATGTGCAGCAGTACCGAAAATCAACGAAAAGCGAATTTCGGCGATGGATTCATGTAAATATGAATGGAAATGAATTACAAGCAAAATAAATGTACGAAAATTGCATGTAGCAAAGCAAAATCGTATAATAAAAATTGTAGTAAAAAGTGGAAAAAAAGGCAAGCGCTAACATGTTGACGACGGGTGTGAAAATCGGTTCAGTTGTGGGGGGAGGAGGGGGTATTGTGGTTTTTTCGGTTGCCAGCGCAATGTTGACATGTTCCAAATGCAATTTTAACAGGATTTGCAAGGACACATTTGCACAAAGTGACAGAAAAACGCAGGCAACAACAACAGCAGCAACAGCAACAACAGCATCAGAAAGAACATCAGCAGCAAAAAGTCAACCCCCATACTGTGTACTACCAACCCGGCAACCCGGCAACCCGGCAACCCGGCAGCCCCCTTGTCAACGTTGTTGTGTGCGTGGCTGGCATAACTTGCGGCTTAAAGGGCTCAACTTGTCATGTTTGCCCGCCGCTGATGTCGGCATTGATTTTCCACTTACATACGTTGACTCTCTGGCTTGGCTCTAACACTCTGACCCCCCCTCTGACCCAACAACAGTTCCAATTTCAGACCCAAAGCTTGGGTCAGCTGCGGTCTTAACGCTTCATCAATATGCTTTTGCTGGCGCCGCTAATTTTCGCCTTAGTCAACCTCGCACATCGCTCCAAGTGCTACGTGCAGATTTATGTGTCATCACGGGGACGACAAAGCAAGTGTCCAACACACAAGCCTTATAGATATACTCATGCTGCCCCCGCCTCCCACTTTCGTCTCTTGTCTTCTTGCTACTTGCATGTGTGTGTTTAGTGTTAATCCGTCAATGATAAGCTCAATTTGTTGTGGTCACTCAACGACAATGACCGTTAGAGCCCTGGCGACTTATTGTGTTGCATACTTTTGCGGGCCACTGTCAACGGTAACAACAGCAAAGCCCATTAAAGTAATATTAGCCAACATCGGGTTGTGCTTCTCTTAGAGATGGAAGCGTGACTGACGAAAGATGAAATGTGTCAGAGGATTAGTACAGGGAACTATCAGTTAAATTAAAAATAAATAAATATATATCAGCTCCAAGCTTTCATTGTTAATATGGCAATCTGACTAATGAGACATTTGCACCATTGATAAGTTTTTAAACATTTTATTAAAATTCCCAATGAAGTGCGAATCTGTAGAATGACATTTGTCATAGCTGCCGATATTATAGTATTTATTCAAGGCTAAATAATATTAATTAAATGTTATAGCAATAAAATGGAATGTTTTGTTTCCTTGTGTAAGTAATCTATAATACTTATTATTTATCATGAATTTTGAAAATGTTTTCCATTATATACAATGCATATTGTTGTCTGCACAATTATCAGAAATTCTATATATTTGATTATTCTAGCCGCCACACTAGGTAAAAGTCTAGTGACGAAAGCATATTCAAGCTCTAAATTATCTAAAATCGAATTTTGTTACGATATATATTAAATGTAATATAAAAACTATATCTATATCTATATTCCATTATATCATGGCATAAATATTGTAGCAATTCAGTCAAACTAGCAAAATTAATAGGGTGACTTGACTCTGCTAAGAGATTTAATTGATTTCACAGCCGAAATGTTAGACATTAGCTATCATAGATCCATTATGTATTCAAATCGTGTAAATATAACGATCGTCATCAGAAAGTTATATGATTTAATCTCATAAACTTCCATAAAATCTAAAATACGAGACTTGCCTTTATTAAATAGGTTTTTAAATAGTATTAGGAGCATAAGTATATATCATATCATAGTTTATCTATTATCAAAGGCGTTTCCAATAGTTATAGATAAGAACTTACTGCAGATCAGTTGCTAAATGAACACATATCAATGATAAAACTCACGTGAGTTCAGTTCGTTCATCTCTAGCTGCTCCCATGCATCATCATAAGTAATTCCGTCTACGTGGCCCCAACTCTCGTCTCGTCTGGAAGAAGATTCATCACACATGTTCCCTTTTTGGTGGGCTGTTGTCACAGCCTGTTCAGTAATTTAAACTTTGGCTATGACAGAGCCCGTTTGTCGCCGTCTTCAGGCCAACTTGGCTGGGATTTATGTGGACGCGTTCGGCAGATATATGAGCGACTATATTATAAAAGTTTTGACACGTTTAGTGTTAGTGGGCTTGATGAACTTTTTTTTTCTTCTTCTTCAGATTTTTCTCAAAGTTCTTGTCACTTTAGACGCACGTGTGGCTGATGACATCGGCGGTTACAGTTGCTGTAAACAGTTTGCTGTTGTTGTAAGACGAAGAAGACCACAAATGAACCAGGACGTCAACCCACTAATTGGCTTAGTGCATTAAAATAACTTGCCAATAGTTGTGGCCAGACTGTGACCTCCAGCTGGAAAACCAGGCAGAAACAATGCGACGTTGTCATTGCCAAATTTATGAGCCTCCGTGGCTAATTTAGCAGATAGTTAAGAGCCTTTTGTTCGCCCACAGGACCTGGCTCAAAGTTAAGCCCAGCAGAAAGGATTTTCAAAGCAAGTCAACAAGATAAGCGACCTTAACTCCCCCAGACCAAGGAATGGAAGGCATTTCCCCTTCTGATGCGGGTTTGAATTTGAACTGGCTACAACATCAGGAGCAGCAACTCGTATGTCAAACTGTGACTGGACAGCAACTGTCTCTAATTATACAAAATTATTTATAATGACCACAACTCGACCAACTGCAACAACTCCAACGACTCCAAATGGCAAACAATCAAAGTTTTGGTTCAAAACGTTTTGGAATGTGTAAAAACCTAATTAAAAGTGAATTATTCATTTCCATTCGTTTGGTGTGGGAGCTTAACACTCAGTTGGCAATCATACAAAAAGTCGTCTGCTTTGTTGTTGGCGTTGTTGGCGTTGTTGTTGTTGTTGTTGTTATTGCCATATGTTGCACAAATGAATTTTGTTCAAATTTGCTTTGATTAATTGGTGGTCAAAAGTTCAACGAACAGCACAGCGGTTGCTAAGTAGCTGAAAGATTCATTTCATGGGGACTGAGATATAAAGGATTGTAATAACGGGGTTAACAGAGACTGCTGCATAGAATAATTATAAATTATTGTGAAATATGAAACAAATATATCACAAGAAATGTTAGAGAAATATAATGACTTATTAAAACTATAAATGTATCTATTAACTCATATGTTATAGCTTGAATATTGATCGCTAGCTGCTGATAAACTACAGGGATATGTACATAGATATAAAGACACTTCTACTTATATCAACATATTTATCAGTCGCAGCTTTATAAGTTACTGGGAAGCTTTAGGCAACTCATTTGTCTACTACATAGAATTTCGACTAAATTCTTTTGATGTCAATATATATTTTGCAGAAACTATATTGCAGATTGAAGTTTTCCTTTGACACATACATTAAAAACATATAATTGTAACTTACGATTAAATAATCTTTGAAATTAACCGAATTTTTGTAATAATATTTTACAAGATAAAGAGAAAGGGATTTTACATCAAACAAAATTCCATTGAAGAGCCAATTTGGTTAAAAATGGCAATTATGACAAAGAGGTTGAAGTGATTATTAGTTATTAATACTTTAAGACACTTTTTAATAGGTATGAAATATTAAATATTATAGTTAATCCTCTCAGTCAAGTTTAATTTAGCTAGCCCCTAAACTGATGTAGCTAAATCGATTCTATTCAATATTTTAATTAATAATACACCTTAAAATATTTCAAATACGTCTTACACTGCGACAAATTATAGGGCTATGATGCAAGAGAAGAAAACTAAAATAAATACATATATCTTAGAAATGTTGATCATTTATTGTCTAAAATGTGGCATCAAAACCAAGACAATAATTCCATACATATGTATTCATTAAACTTATTAGATATGCTTTAATTATAAAAATGAATAAATACTAGTTATGGAACGTATATAATTATTATTAATTTATGTAGTTAATTAATTTATTAGCAACCTGCAGTGCACAACAATAACTATTTGGCATATTTTCACCACAAAAAACGTTTGTTTTGAATATGCCGAAGTTAGAATAGAGCATTTAATATAATTAATTATATTTTTAAGCTACAACTGTAATTATAATATTTAATGTATTTTTTAGAATTTATTAATTTATTTTTAAATTTATTTAAAATATATCCTGCGAACTTACCTGCATAAGCAAATATGTACATGTTTATTCTCTTCTGCCAGCTACTACCATATTACGCCCATCGCTTCAAAATTTATCATGCTTGCCCTCTTAGCCATTTTCACGCCAAATTGATTTTATGTGGCGCCAAGCGTTAAAGTCCGACAGGAAATACAACAATAACAAAATACAACAATTTTATGTTGTGCGCCAAATTTACAGCGACTCCTCAAACAACGAACATAAAAACCAAAGACAGACCTCCCTCCCAAAGAAGGGCAGATGAGGCAGTTGGGCAGGATGAAGGGGTTGCCAAAGGGTGGCTACTTTTTGGACTGAAAGTATGCGTTGTATTACACCAATAATAATGAGCGCAATTAAGAAGTGTTGCGGGGGGGGGGGGGGCAGGGAATTTGAAAGAGTAACAGCTTAATGTGTGTCACAGAAAATTAAATTTACGCTAATCGGCAGAGACATTGCCTGCCGACTGCCGCCTGCCGCCTCCCGCCTCCCGTCTTCCTATTGGACTGATTCTCTAGCTGAATAACAACAACAACAACATATCTAGCATGTGGCAGCAGACATGAAATTAAATTGTCGTTTTATTGTTCTCCAGACTTTGCACGTTTAAATAGCTCGAATATTTTTCATACGCAGCCGTCGCATCGCATCGCATCGCCTCGTTTCGGCCAATTTGTTTGTTTAGATGGGGTTAAGACATTCCCATATATAACTTCACTAATCTTTTGGACCCCGTCTGACACCCACGCGCGACCAGACCTCGACCTCAGGCACAGCCCTTGCTATCGCTATCATCCTCATCCTCAGCCTCATCCACATCCACATCCTCACCCTCGCCCCTGTTTTGTGCGGTTTTTCCGCTCAGTTTCCCAGTCAAAAGGTGGCACCATATGGCAACACTCCTCGCATTCAGTTTAGTTTACACTGAGTGTGTGTATACGTGTGTTGTTGTTGTTGTTGTTGTGTGTTTTGTTTTGTGAGTTATACTTTTCAATGTTGAAATTGATTTCCGATTTGTATGCTTGTTGTTGTTATTGTTGTTGTTGTTGTTTATGAGTGCACTCGATCGCACACAGAGAACCAAATGTGGTTGGCCACACGTCCGCGCCTTTGTATTACTTTTTATAGGGTGATGGGGGGGGGGGGGGAAACATTGTTTGAAATTAGTAAAATATGATTTGGCCTTTTTGATTATATTGCTGACTTTGCTATTTGCTCATATCATTTATTTCTTTTTTTTTTGCATGGTTTCTGGAACATGTTGACGTGTTGCTTATATAGACATCTATAGATCTTTGTTTATGTAGAGTTTTCACTTTGCCGCTGCTCAGCTAATAGTTTTCCATATGGTTTTCGTTTGTTAAAAGTTCTAAGTTTCTTATTGCAACAATGAAACTAATGTTTATACGTATTAACAAAGAATGTAAATTGTTTAGAAATTAAATAGTGAACATGTCTTGAAATATTTCGATTAAGAAATTTCTAAAATGATTGTAAAATAAAACAATGAAGTGCAAAAGTTGATATAATAATATTTAGTTAAAATAAAGACATACAGAACACATTTACACATTTTTCTCGTTATTATAAATGTTTTACAGGGTCTAACCCTGTATCTTCAAAAAGTACCAAGGGTCTATTAAGTAATTTAAGTAATTGGCAAAGGAAAGTCTGGCTGAACCCCATAAGGTATATATATGTTTATTATTGATCAGCATCAACAGCAGAGTTGACATATCCACATGTCCATCTCCCCGTCTGTCCGACAGTCTGTCCGACCGTCCGTCCGACCGTCTGTCCGACAGTCTGTCCGACCGTCTGTCCGACAGTCTGTCCGACCGTCTGTCCGACAGTCTGTCCGACCGTCTGTCCGACAGTCTGTCCGACAGTCTGTCCGACCGTCTGTCCGACAGTCTGTCCGACCGTCTGTCCGACAGTCTGTCCGACCGTCTGTCCGACCGTCTGTCCGACCGTCTGTCCGACCGTCTGTCCGACCGTCTGTCCGACCGTCTGTCCGACCGTCTGTCCGACCGTCTGTCCGACCGTCTGTCCGACCGTCTGTCCGACCGTCTGTCCGACCGTCTGTCCGACCGTCTGTCCGACCGTCTGTCCGACCGTCTGTCCGACCGTCTGTCCGACCGTCTGTCCGACCGTCTGTCCGACCGTCTGTCCGACCGTCTGTCCGACCGTCTGTCCGACCGTCTGTCCGACCGTCTGTCCGACCGTCTGTCCGACCGTCTGTCCGACCGTCTGTCCGACCGTCTGTCCGACCGTCTGTCCGACCGTCTGTCCGACCGTCTGTCCGACCGTCTGTCCGACCGTCTGTCCGACCGTCTGTCCGACCGTCTGTCCGACCGTCTGTCCGACCGTCTGTCCGACCGTCTGTCCGACCGTCTGTCCGACCGTCTGTCCGACCGTCTGTCCGACCGTCTGTCCGACCGTCTGTCCGACCGTCTGTCCGACCTTCTGTCCGACCGTCTGTCTGTCCATCCGTCTGTATGATCACCACGATCTCAGCAACTAGTATATGAGCTAGAGACCAATTTGGTATGCGGGTTCGTCTATAGGCTTAGCAGAACCAGCTTCTGTTAAAATGTTGTCACAAAATGTTATATTAGAAATTTTGGGTCTTCAATATGCGTTCTTCACTAGACTTTTACACAGAGCAATGTTTTTAATGGTTTAAATGGTTTCAATGGCTTAAATCTGTGTACTAACATAATTATTAGAGATACGGATTATTATTTATTCTGTTTATAAAAAACGGTTAAGGGTTATATTTATATTTATAGTTATATAGTTATATATACTTATATTTATATTTATACAGATGTATATTTATTTGTTGAAGTGTTAAGTGATTTAATAATTAATATAATAATATTTTAAGAAATATAGACAACGTTTAAAGATTAATTTTAAGTCTTCAATCCTGTTTGTCCTATTTTAGTTCTAATATTTGACAAACATAATGTTTATATGCATTTGGTAATCATTCCCTTTGCTCTCTTTCCAGCCCAGTCAATTCAACGAGTGTTTGTACTCACTCCCTCTTAGTTAACTCCAACACATGCAGAACTGTCTCTATATACCATTTGGAGTTTATGTTCATTATATATGCTGTGCCTAGTTATTGGCACAGTCTGATTGCTCCCCGAAACTGATTGCCTGTCGGTTTATGAGGCATGAAGGCATTTAAAAGCGCATCGCAGCTGCAATCAACATTCAACATTCAACAATCCCAGTCAGGCAACATTAGCGATATGTCAGTTGTACTCATTGTCTCCTGGTCTCCTGTGCCGTCATATTGTGGCAATGATGTTGCCCGTTATTGTTATAATGTCATTAGTAGCGATGTGGGTGGGAGGGAGGTATATCATGTTGTTGTTGCCCGTGTTGTAGATGCATTTGCGTCAGCTTTGTCTGATTGCAGCTCAGGAACTGTGCCCCCGTCCCCCTCTTATAGCACTCATCAGCTAAATTTCAAGTGTCAATTTTCAACACCAACCCTCACAGACAAACCAAACAATTTTCGCCACTTGGAAAAAAGCATAAAAATCCCTTAAATTTAACGCGCTTTGACCTTTTTTTCCCTGGTATTTACAAGTAGTATCTTTTCACATTTTCACATTTTTTATATTTTTTTCTTGATGTCCAACATTGCTTTTTTTTTATCTCTGCTGCTTTACACATTTAATTTGATTTCTTTTTGAAGTCTGATGCTCGCGCTGACTCGGAATATAGCGTAGTTAAAGGGGGGCTGCAAACTTGGTATGGGTGTTATTTCCCCCTTTTGAGCTACGCCTCTGCTCGCCACTCATTTTGTGTCCCACAGGTGTTGCCACTTTGCCGCTTAGCTGCTCATTTAGACTGCCAGCTAATTGTGCAAGTGGCCTCAAATGTTCAAGATTATTTAATTAAATTTGACTGCTAAGACGTTTTTTATGCTGATTAAGTGGCCAGTTTCTGGATAAGAATCTTTTGAAGTCCTTTCTTATTTTCCTTTTCCTTCTTCTTTTTTTTTTTTGGGGGGAAATCAAATATTTTTGTTAATTTGCGAAGAGAGAAAAGCTGTCGAATTATTTGCCGGAAATTAAAAATTGTTCAGCCAGACGAGCTGTGGAATCGCCTTTCAATCTCTTTCTCTCTCTCTCTCGTTCTGTCCTGGACTGGCCACTTGCAAATTAAGTAAGTCAACAAAGCACTTTGCGGATTTGCATCATCGTCAGATTCGTGGATTTATCTGCATAAAATGTGCGGGAGAAATGCTAGTGATATACCCGGACTATATATATCTATATATATATATAAAGAATGTTTCTTTTTTTTCGATTCTATTTGCATTGCGGCTAACGTAGACAGACAGGGAGAAAGAGATGACGATGACGATGGGTTGATGGATAGTTAGAATGGGAATGAGTCACATTTCGTATGCGTGAAGCTAACGAACTCGAAATAATGCGTTTGAAATTTAAAAAACGTGCAATTTATGTTAAAAATTTAAGCAAACAACGCGTCGCACAGCCAAAAGATTTTTAATTAATCATTTACCATTTTTTTTTTGTTCGACTGTTTGACTTGTCTATGAAAATGGCATTAAACGAGGCAACTCCAATGGCGACTCCTCCCCCCTTTCCCCCAGCCCAGCACGACCTGCAACACGACCAGAGAACTCCGTTTACCATGTTAAACAAGCAACTTTATTTTCTTGACTGCGGCCAGCCAACCAATTAAGAGAAACTGGCGTTCGTTCAGTTCGTATAAATCGCATTAAGCTGGTTGAGCTGACAGATCCCCCCCCCCCCCCGAATAACCCCCTCCATCTACATCTCCATCTCCAGACCCACCTCCAGCTTCAGTTTCAGCTCTGCAACCAACACGGGGCCAGCTGTTCGATTTGTTCGATTCGCTTCTTAATTGCTTGTCGTCCAGTGTCCAGTGTCCCGTGTCCATTGTCCAGTGACTCACTTGACCAATGCATTAAAAATGGCTTAAAAAATGGTTGGCAAAACCAAAAATGGTGTTTATTAAATGGATTGATGGCTGTACACAAAGTACAACAGCAGCAACAACAATGAACAATATAAAATAAAAACAAAGATGGAAAAAATACTCGTAATGGCTGCAAGCCGTTGACGCTTTTGGGTCGATTCATAGTCTGATTTATGTTGTTTGCAATTTATTAAAAAATTTGCAAGCGAAAAAGGCAAATGGAAAATTGTAATGCGATTGATAAACAATAATCGAAAAACATTGCACCAGTTGTAAATGAGTGTAATAAAAAAAGATTATTAAGTAATTCAGAGCGTTTAAAACTTCAAATGGAACTAAGAATTCTAACCATTTATAATCTGTTAAAATGAATAGTATAAAATAAAGAAAAGCATTGCAAATTCAAGAAAACAACTGATTGAATTGGAGAGACAAATTTAAAAGATATATTTAATATAAAGTGTTAGGAATAATCAGCAAGCGACGATTCAAAATAAATAAATATAAATAAATAAAACAGGAAAACAATATTTAAAGAAAAATAATATATTTTCTATAGTTCTAAAATTGTATAAAGACGAGTATTTTATAAGGAAGGAAACTTGCAGACACTTAATTTCGGATTCTTACAATTTGCAATATATTGAGTGCTGGGGAACTTTAAAATAATAATGGGATAAGTGTGTTTCACCAATTTGGAGATAGTATTTTGGTAGATAGACATACGATAAAATATAGAAAATATAGAAAACATGTTCAAATTTATGGAATGACTAAAAATAAGATAGAAGAACTACTTAAATACTTAAAAGCTACAACATTCAACTCTTCTGTAAATACTGCTAATATTGTAAACACCCTAAATACTATCAATATTGTAAATACAGTAAACACTCTAGATTCTTAAGACTAGCAGCTTATTTTCATAGCTGAAGGCCTTTCGAGTCATGTAGTTAGGTTATTACTTTTAACTTTAACCTTACTGTTAATAATTAAATAAAAGATAGAAGAACATTTCTTTACAAAAACAAAACCAGTCGGAAAGATTGCAGTCGAAGTCGACTATGAGAGCCCCTTTACTTATTCTTCAAAATGGAAATTACGCACATTTTGACAAACTTAATAGACCCTTTTTACTCTTATTTAAAAAGTAAAGGGTTTAAAAACTACATTGTATTTGGCTTTAAAATTGCGATAGAGTAAGTATTACTATCTTAAGCTGCTTTAATATTAGAAAGATATTTGATTAAATTAGTAATAGTCAACCTTTTAGTTAAGTAGACAGATTAATACTTATATACTTAGTTTCTCATACAATAAAACTTCTCACAAATCTAAATCCAACAATGATCTCCAATTGATCCGTATCGTATGTGTTTCCAACTTTATTTTCCTAACTCTTCGCTGCAATTACAAAATGATATTGATATATTTGAATCATTGCAACTGATCTGTGGCATGCGACAATGTACTTTAATTTGCCATATGGTATGTGTATACGTCACTTCTATAGATCCCACTTCTATAGATCTCACTTCTATAGATCTCTTCTATAGTACACCATATTGTGAAGATGGGGGGACTTTCACCCTGTTTCCATTCCGTTCTATTCTCTGCAACTCTTGCAGCACTTTGAATTTCAAATGTTCCCTCCTCGTTCTTCGTTGCGTTGTGGTTCTTTTTTGGACTCCGTACTTGGAACCAAGGTCCAATGCACTTTCACGTGCGATTGTCACACCACTTGCCGGCAGTATGAGTACGAGTACGAGTGCTAGTATATCCAGGGGGATGGGATTGAGGCTGACTCTTTGTCTGGTTCTTTGTTGCCGCTGCTGTTGTGTAAAGTAAGAATGTAAACTTGCTTACATTGGGCCAGGCTACAAGCCGCCAAAGCGGCCCCAAAAACAGTCGAGTCCAAGTCTGTTGCCGACTCTGACTCTGACTCGGACTCTGACTCTGACTCCGTCTCTGTCTCCGACTCAGAGTCCTAGCCACAGCGACGACATCGACGACGAGGACGGCAACTCACGACTGACACGGGGTATTTGCATATAAAATTGGTAATATGCAAATATTTTGATTGTCTTTGACTTTGTGCGCGCTTATAAAGAATCTCTGAGCTTGGGTCGCTTCAACAATTGAGCGCACAGTTGGAATTCTTGGATTTCGTTTTAGCCAGGCCAACAACAGCAGCAGCAGCAGCAGCAGCTAAAACTGGAGCAGCAGCACCCAAGCAGACACTGAGGCTGCCGGCTGGGTCGGAGCTACTGTGTGTGTACGAGTATTGTCATTGTGGAAATAAAAAAAGTTGTTTGCAGTCTTGAGAAATGATTATCGAACGAACACCTGTGTTTGTGTGTTGTACTCGTAACTTATAAAAAAGATACTTCGAGATTCATACTTTACAGATATTTCTTGAGAAATTTGTGAGAGACGGAAATACTGACTTGACTCTTGGGCAACTCTCGAGTACTTTCCATACAAATGCTATGCAAATGTTGGCCAAGTTATGGCCCCGAAAAAGTGTTGCCCATGGGGAATTAATTAGCTTAGGGCCGAAATGGGCAAGCGCACGTTTAGCCATATTCCCCACCATATAAGAACGAACAAAATTTGAGGCAGACACTGAGACGACAACGGACCAAGTTGCCAAGTTGCCAAGTTGTTGACAAAAATTGAATACAATGCGACTATTGGCTTGTTCAGAGAACGGTCAAGTAAACCTGTCGAAAATCAAATCGAACTGAGTGTGTGGACAATGGGTTGGAGAGTTTGAACAAGTATACATAAGTATAACGAAAGTTATTCATTTTCATTTTATATCTATTATTATCTATTCTTGGTACCAAACCTAATGTTAAAGAAATAGTGGAAAAAGTGTACTAAAAAGGGACAAAGTTTTAAAATACTTATCTACTATTTTACACATATTTCCTTTATAGAAAATCCAAATTTATTTCAAATTGCACTAGCAACAAATAATGGAAAAATGTGTTGACCTTAGAATGTTATTAACATACCTCAAAATAAATCATTATGAGTATTAGAATACTGTACTAGTTTTATAATAAATTGCGCATACATTAATATATATTTAAAACAATTTAGAAAATCCAATAGGATGAAGGATTTTAAAATAAAATAATAATAATAAAAATAATAATTACATAGTTATCATTACTACATTCGCACAGTTGCCGAAATTCGAATACCCGCTTAGGATTCCCAATTATTCAGTGAGCATGATTAACCGAAGTTTTTCCTATGTTGGACTCTGTAAATTTAAATTATCCTTGGATTCCCAACAGATAATTTGTATACCCGTTAAAACAATAAAACAATTATTCAATTTAGAAGTTTAACGGCTGCTAAAAGGAGTTTCAAGTATTAATATATAGACTATAATCAAGTCTGATAAACTCCACAATTTATTGAGAAAGTTCGAACTACTATCAGCAAGATTTCGGTTTTAGGAAGACCTGAATTCTAGGTTTTGGTTCGATCGTTGATTCAACTTTATAAGACCACTTTTGTTTTTATTTTATATTCTCAATCAATTTAAAATTTTAAAATTATTAAACGGTTTTGATTTAAAACATCCAATGAGAACGATTTAATTATTTTGCCACTGTCCAAATGAAACAAATCTAATCGTGTTTTAAATACAAGCTAAAATAAAACAATAAATAGTAAATTATAAAAAAAATTTGCAATTTACTAAATTATTGCTCTTCGAACCGATTTATCATTTGAAGTTTTCGGTTTGAGAGGTTGGAATTGTTATAATCTTGTTTATAATATGATTTAAATTAACAAAATAATTTAAACTAAAACATGTCAGCAAATAACATATTTATACTAAACGGATCATCTATTTATCTAATGTGTAGTTGTTTTGTGAGGCAAATTAAGACCTACCTTATTGAACTATCCGATATCGAAAATCTCATTGGAGTGTCGATATTTGCCCATCGTTCGATGGTCAACGATGGGTTCCCTCCTCAATCAAGGAACTGAGTCGAGTGCTTGGCTTGAGCTTCCCGTTGTTGTTGTTGTTGCTGTTATCGTTGTTGTTGTTGTTGTTGTTTGTGCGGCAGCTTCCCTGCACTTTGGCGGAATGTTAAATGCTAAAAATGAACAAATAATGACGAATGCCAACCAGAGCCATAGCCGTAGTTGTCGTTGTTGTTACTGTTGTTGTTGTTGCTGTTGTTGTTGCTGCTCCTCCTGGTCAGTTGTTCGCATTGAGATTCACTTTGTCGTTTGTCGCAAAGCCGCGCGCGCGATTTTCGTTGGAAATTCGATGCGAGAAAAAACGCGCAAGATTTATGTGCGCGCCATTGCGCATCATAAGCTGTCAAAATGCTTTTTTGGCGATTTATTAGCGCAAATTGAGTTTTAAAAGAAGCTACCACTTCCAGTCTCCAGACTCCAGACCGGGCAGCTGCCGATTTGCCGGTATTTTTTTTTTGTATTTCAGCAAATACGCTATGGTCAGATTTATAGTTGGGCCTGGCCAACAACAAGTGTTA
Source organism: Drosophila histrio (assembly GCA_958299025.2). Classification (NCBI taxonomy): domain Eukaryota; kingdom Metazoa; phylum Arthropoda; class Insecta; order Diptera; family Drosophilidae; genus Drosophila; species Drosophila histrio. Next base: position 9,198,114 of record OY729166.1, on the reverse strand, counting down.
AACTACGAGTACACGTTGTTGTTGTTGTTGTTGCAGTTGTAGTTGAGCATGCAAAACACACAATCTGTCTGCGTCCATCTTCAGCTGTATGCAACATCGTTTTGAATCTCTGACGATTGTCAACGGCCTTTTTGCAGCTGTGCGCCGCCAGCTTCCAAGCTCCATCTCCTCCATCCACCATCCTCCTGCCAAATGTAAAATCTTCGTCTGTGCACCTTCACTTTGGGATCTACGGAGACTGCGGACTGAACTGAACTGCTGGTGACTGGGAGAATGGGCCTGTAAACATGTCAACAAATAAATCGTCATGTAAAAATGGCATTTTAAATTGTTTTTGACATTTGTACAGAGGCTGTCAATGAAAATGAAATGCACACAAGAAAATCTCGACTCGACTCGGCGAGTCACTCAATACTTGGAGTAGCAGTTAGTGGTTGGTTATTGCTGCCACCGATCGATACACCGAGTTGCAAGTATCGGCATTATATCGCCTTTGGTATTCACATGTTGACATCAAGTTAGTTATGTGTTGTCCAATTGAGGCTTATTACATGTTGGTCATCAAATAATTTAGCTTTCGACATTGAGTTAACATGGCAAATGCTATAATAAGTATGAATATTATCGAATTGGAATATAGTATGTTGATTTAATATACAGTAACTATGAATAATAGGTTTATAATAGTCGTTTCTCATAGTCTAGCTAATTTTAGTAAGTTATACATTAATTTACTTACCTTTTAGGCCATAATATCTATTGGATATTTCATTGAAAACTTAACTAGAAATTGAGAGAAAGGGCAATGAATATTCTTCAGAGAATATATGTAAACAATTGTAGAAGAGGACTGAAACCAAGAGTTGCATTTATATACTTTATCTGTAATTAAGATAAAATAAACATATTCATATTATTGTTTTTATAGATTACAATTATTAATTTCTATATTAAATTATATTAAATATGTCCATAATAAGTATATTTATATATATGGTCAATATTCTTCACTCCATTAGCTAACTTTCCGGTACTTTTTTGTATTTATGATAACTCAATATTAACTCAAAATTAAATATTAAAAGGAATGTGAGTAAATCATCATTACTATCTTTCATATAACTCAAGTACTGCTGAAGCAGGTGGTGTCTAAGTGACAACCAATGACAACTGGTTGTTGGTTTAGATTAAGAGTAGAAGCTATGCTTAATATAAAGATCTATACTATATTTAAACATATCAGATAATGCATGAGTAAAAAATTTAAATTATAAACTCATATCGCATTGTTGGCTTTTAACGCTAACTAAGCATGAACTCAATTTCTTAAATAGAAACCTAAACATTCTGCAGCTTTCACAGGGAAAACACTTTTCTACATAAGTTACCCGCATCGATAGTCAAAAAAATTAAGCATACGCCACATGACCCGCTTTGTGCCGGTCGCCACAACCACAGATTGTATCCTGGACTGCTGTAGACTCAACTGGCCCACTCATTTATCAAGCTTAAAGGACTTGCATGTAAATACGTTTGCCTATGACGCACTCTCATTATGTGCGAAGTTGCCTTCTTTTTCTTTCTTTCTTTTTTGCACACAACCGCAGTACACACACCCTTGCCAAAAAAAAATAGGAAGTGAAGGAGAAGAGAAATAAAGTCACATAAAATTAATAAGCAAGGACGAAAACAGGAAGTTTCATGTGTGTGCGTTGCTAACATGCTAAGTTATTGCAATATGAATTATGATATTAATTTAAACGTTTGGCCCCGGGCTCCGCTTATTAATGTGACATGTAATGTGCCTGTTATTACCTTAAGATTATGATTACTTACCTTCGCCTCTGGTTTGTTGTCGCCACATATGTACGATACGAGAGGCTGGGCGGTAAGAAGGACGCTACCTGCTGTGTGGCTTGTGCCTGGGCAATGTGTGGCATTTTCATTTAAATGGGTGCCCCACAAAGTAATTGAAATGTAGCCATGAAGTGGGCCATCTCCACAATCCTCTGAACCCCCTTCCATCTCTCCTCTTACCACTCTCAGCAGCCAGTTCGCAGTTCCCGCAACTTGTTTGTCTTGGCAACACCTTAAAGAGTTAACCACTGGCGGGACTACTCTGTGGTCTGCACAGCAAGCGGTCTGCAACTTGTTTTTGTTGTCAACATCGTCATCGTCATCGTCATCGTCATCGTCATCATCGTCATCATCACCATTATCATCATCATCATTGTCGCATCAGTTTTCAGCAGTTTGGTTTTTTGCCGCCTCGTGAGTTGATTTTCAAAAGTCGCGCCTAAGTGGCCTCATTTTGACATCTTGCTTTAGCTTTGGAGACGGACTGGGACTGGGGACTGCGACTGGGACTGGGACTGCGAGTGGGACATGGACTGGCCAGCAGCTGAGGCTACTCCGAAAGTGAGTGATACATGTGGACATTGTCTGCAATAAATACTTAATGCCTACCAAAAATATACACATTAAAAGTCAAAGTCCCGGCACAGTCGAAGTTGCAGCCACATTGACGTCTTCATCGGGCTGTCTGTCCGTCCGCCTGTCTGTCTGTCTGACGGTTTTCATTGCCATTTTTGGTATTTCAATTAAATTTTTTTATGACAACATCAAAACTCTATCATAATTCTAAATGTCTTGACATGAGCTTTGTCTCTGCGTTCAGCGCAATGCGAGTCGATTTTATTTTATTTTGAAGAATTCTTCAACAGTTTTTTGGAGAGAGGGCAGTAAGTTAAATAAGATAAAATTAAAGATAAAATATAGAAGAACTACTTTATAGTTACAATTTATTGAAGAACTATTGTTAGAGATATTAATTCATTATTTAATAAACGTTAACTAGACTTTTTTAAACAGAAGAATACTATAAGATTAATATGTCTTATTAAACTAATTTATATGATTATTTTCCAAATGAAACTGATAAGATAAAATAGTTTAAAAGACGCTTATAGCTGAAAGTTAAACAAACTCTTACAATTGTATTTGTATACATTGTTTTAGGAACAGTTTAAGATTTAACCTCATCAATAAAAATCGAATAAAATAACTACCCTACGAATTTATTTACTTTACAATTATTCGAATTTATAAATATTACAAAAGATCGATGCTAAACTTGGATGGCTTAGTGAGTAAGCAAAATTGGAGTTGTGTTAGATACAGGGGCATCTCTTGAATCACTTGTATGCCAAGTCTTTGTTCCGTGTCTTGTTTGTCAAGTGTTCTTTGTAAAAAAGATACCTCAAGTAAGTACAAAATTATATATTTTGCAAACAGCAAAAAACTCAAAATTTTCTAGTTTTTATACACAAATCAAGAATGCAATTCACTTGTAGACTACTTGACTTTAAGTTCATGCAACCCTCGCTAAATGCTATCTTTTCCTTTTTATTAATACCTTGATGCTTTTTGTCAGTAATTGTAATGGCTGAAAGCCTGGCCAACCACTTAAACTCGCAGACTGTTTGCCTCTGGCGGACTCCTTGGCATTGCAGTTTCTTGCTCGTTTAATGATGTGTGAGCCTGGAATTTTGCGCGCGGTGCCTCTGAAGTGGTGCCAGATCCCGGCTCCCGACTCCCAAGTCCCGACTCCCGATGTCTGACTCCCGATGCCCGACTGGCATACCAATTTATAATTTCTTTTAATAAAGTTGACATTCAACTTCAGCCTAAAACAGAAGCCTTCTTCTGGCCTTCTTCACTTCTGGTTGTTTTTGTGCGTCTGGCCGAGTGGATCATGATCGCAACTCGAATCGCCTTCATTTTGCCAAAGGTGTTGAACTTGTCGCGCCTGGCATTTTGGCACTTTTCCCTGAATCCTTTCTCGTTGCTTGCCACCAGCCCTGGTACCAGCTGGGGGTCGTCTAACATATGCCACCCTAGGAAACGCCCCAAATGCCTTCCGCTTGCGTCATTTGTTTCATCCGCTCGACTCGCATATTCACACACGTGTCTACAAATTCCGCAAATATCCGTTATCCGTTTCCTTTACACGAGATTTATACGTTCTTGCCTATCAGCATGTGCAAATCTTTAAATTTAAAAAAGTAACAGAATAAAAAGATTCAAAAGAATTTACACATACTCCCCCTCCCCCCACCTCATGAGTTGCAGTTCGGGGCTTATCCATTCAAGCGCATCGCTTTGACCATATTAGCACCCAATTCCAATCCCCAGCCCGCCACAGTTCTGTGCGTTTATCTATAGTCCCAAAAAAAAAGAAAAGTACAAATTGCTTTAAACTAAGGCACTAAGCACTTTTAGCGCCGCACAACTTTGTCAAGCGCACATAACAAAGTGTTATGTGCCTTGTAACTAACACTACGTACGAGATGGCGTACGAATGAGTGTGTGTGCGTGTGTGTGTGTGTGTGTCCGTAAAAATACCCCTTCAACACGCCGCAACCCCTAACCACATGCCCTGGCAACAAAATAGGCACATTGGTGCAAAATGTCTGCAAATTATGATCAACATAAAACGAACACAATAAGAAGATTGTAGGTGTTTTATACTTTGTAATCTAATCTGAAGAAAACGAATTTGTATTTGCATTTATGTAGGTTTATAACTAATTTCAATTCAATTTAATTAAATTATATTTCACTCTCATTCCGTGCCTGTCTTTCTTATGCTAACGTTAATTGCATTATTTTTACAGGCTGGGGCTTAAGTAATCACCCTTTTGGAAAACGCTTTGCATCGAGCCAAATGTCAATTTGATTATGACATTTGTGAAGTAAAGAAACGCAGAATACAAAATAGACAAGCCATGAATCGAGTTACTCCGCAAGAATTGTTTCCATATTTTTGGGAAATATTTGCAAAAGTTACAGCGTTTTCCAATATTTCCCCACCATGTGTACAAATCCAAAAGGAAGTCTATAAGAATTGTAGGCAACACTTTGCAGAATAATTGCTCTCTCTATAGTTTAGTGTAAAAATTCGGCATGCTTAGTACCACTGTGCAGTAGACACTGTTCTCTCGCACTCTGTGCACTATGGGAAGAAGTGTTGGGGTAGTGTAAAAAAGTACATTTTTCAAATGTTAGGATTTTCGTAGCATGCTTAGCGGGGCGAGTGAAAGTCGCTGCCTCAACTTTCGACTGGGAAGTGGGGAGTGGAGTGTGGGGAGAACTGGGACTTTGGACTTTGGACTTGGGTGTGGATATCATTGTAGCTCTCTCTGCGCTGTGTTGATTTTTATAGTTTTGTCTACGACAAACAGTTGCAGATACTAAACCCTCAGTTGTTGCGGTCGTTTTGTTTTCTGGACCATTTGCGTTTTGTGTGTGTGCGAGTGTGTGAGTGTGTGTTGTGTTAGCGTTTGCATCAAGTTGTAAATTTGGCGATTAGCACCCCTTTGTGAGTTGGTTTTGTCGGGCAATCTAACAGCTGAAATGCTGGGCAAGATGCGCGCCGTCTGATAAGTTTGCTTGAAATTAGCATAGGCCGACGATTGGGTCTGGAACATAAACAGAAACAGGAGCTGGATCTGAACCTGAGCAGAAAGCAGGCAATGGACAGCAAGCGAACACTCAAAGCAACAAACTGCGATGATCTTGTCGCCGCTGCTGTTGCTGCTGCTGTTGCTGCTGCAACTTCTGTTTCTACTGCTGCTGCTGCTGCTGTTGATGCTGCTTTATGAATAAAACATTTTGGCTGGGTGAACGTGGCCAACAGTAGCAGCCGCCTTGGCATCGCAATTGAATCGAACTGCGAACTGCGGCTGCAACTTCCAGCAGCAGTTGCTACAAATGTTTTACAAGCTTTTCAGCGCTTCGTTGTTGCAGTTGTGGGCCATTGTTGTTGGTGTTGGAGCGGCAGTTCCCGGAAACAATTCAGTTTAAAACAACAGCAACAACAACAACAGCAAAAACTGCAGCTCACTGCTGTTGCGCTCGCAGTCGGCAACATTATGAACATGGCCAATAAATCGTGCATCGTTCGAATGCTCGAAATGTTGCATGTTTGATTTCTGCGCCACTTGCATTTACTTTATGATATTATAACCCGGACAACGTTTGACATTTTGCGCTCTTTATTTATGATAACAGCCCTACAGTTTCCACACAGTCAACAGACAAACAGACAAACGGACAACTCGCAGTTTGTCAGCATTTTGTCGCCAACTTTCGTTGTGAGTTTTTTGTATTTCATTTTTTCGACCCAAAGCCGCTGGCGTACACTTAAAGTTATACAATTTTGCAAGTGAAAAGTCATCACACGACAGGAAATGAGTTTTAAATATGCAAATACCCTGTTCAAGCATAGATGAAGGGTATTTTGAACTAGTAAAATTGTTTAAATTGGAAATAAATATAAAATAAAATAAAAATAAACATTAATTGTAAGCAAAATTCATACTAGATAATTAGATATTAATGTAAACGTAACTTTAAGTTCATTCTAATATTTTTCGTCTGTTCATAGTCAATAATAAAAAATTATAAAAATTTTTATAGTATTTCATATTAAGAGATCTACAAATATGTTTTATCTTGAGTAGATTTCTGCTTGCCCATATAAATAGATAGGTATTTTTCCAAGTCATTTAACTTTCTCATTTTTCGTCAAAGTAAAAACAAATAAATATATTAATTGTATTACATATTAACAGGGCTAGAATTAAGTTTAGTCTTTCTTAATTCAGCTTACCCAAATAAATAGAATATATATTTTTCCAAATCTTAAAACAGTCTCATTCTTCTTCAAAGTACTAATAGCTGTAAATATTATTTAAATATTATGATAGAAATAAATAGAGCAACAATTCAGTTTAGTTGTGAATAGATTTCAGCTTACCCAAATAAATGGAATATGTATTTTTCCTAAGCTTACAACTTTCTCATTTTTCTCCAAAGTTGCAACATTCTGGCCCTGTGGGCGTGTATGCATTGAGGCGTGTTCTCAATCGTCGTAAATTTGATATACTTAATAGCGGGAACAGGCAGCAAGCAGAGAGCTGCAAATTGGTTTAACTGTGGCAGCGACAAGAGCTTAAGTGTGACACTGTGACAGTGTAACACTTGCCCGCAGGCAATAAAAAATATTTATATAAGTATATTTATTTTTTTATGATATTTTTTCTAGTTGCGTGTCTGCCAGGCGAACCCGTTAAATGAGCCGCGAAAATAGTTTCCGTCTTTTCGTCTGGGAAATTGCATGTTAAAATTGTGGGACAGAAGTAAATGTGAGTTTTTTTATTTAAACTCTTAACATTTCTAGATGAAAAGTTGAAAGCGGTTTTTTCTTCTTCGAGTATTATTATTATGTTACTAGTAAATAAGAGGGTTGTCAGTTAAAACCACTTTGTGGGCATTTACAATACTAAATTGATTAAAGGTACTAAGGATTGCTAGAGGCAAGTCTTGGATACAGTCCAATGTCATTAGGTTAAACTTTATATAAGGCTGTTTCTTATACTTTTTTTGGCACGTCTTACCAGTTTTTTAACACCGTTAAAATTTATTTGTATCAACAAGGGATTTAACAAGAATTGAAATTTTAAAAGATTAACAAAGGCTGACAATATTGTTTTCGATTAATGGTGAGATTTTTTCACGATTGAGTTATGTTAAGAAATCAAAAGATATAAAAATATTGTATAATTATATATTATTATAAAATATAAATATTGATTTGTAGAGTATTAAATTATTGTAAGATATAATACAGAAATGCGTACAGCTATAAGTAGAATATAATAAATGACAGCAGAATACGTTATGTTAGCAAATCATTAGACATAAAGATGGCATATAATTATATATTTATGGTAATAAAAATAAATAATTACATTATATTTAATTTAACAACTTTATAGAGTATTAAATAGATAATAAAATTAGATTATATTTAATTCAATGACTACTTAGAGTATTAAATTAAATTATTGTAAAACTAAACACAAGAATTGACCATTTATAAAGAGAATAAATAAATTTCAGCTATCATAGAATTTTGTTTATTAATCAAAAATACAATGACGATATATAATTCTATTTTATAATAAAATTAAATTAAATATGTTTAGTTACTTATAGGGTATGAAATTAGGAAATTGAAAGGAAAAAGTATAAAGAAAAGTATAAATTCATAAAAACTCATAAAATATCTTTTATTTATATATTATAATCTAATTACATCAAATATAATTAGTGGCATTTTGGTGTATTCAATTATTGTAAAGAATTATACACAAAAATACATAAATGTATAAATATAATAGAGAATAAACTTCAAATTAAATGATACTAAAATATCATATAATTATATATTATAATAAAATTACTTTATATATTATTAATAAATTTTTATACCCCGTGGGGGTATATTAAGTTTGTTAAAAGTATGTAACAGGCAGAAGAAAGCGACCCCATAAAGTATATATATTGCTGATCAGCATCAATAGCCGAGTCGATATAGCCAAGTCCGTCTGTTCGTCGGTCTGTCTGTCCGTCGGTCTGTCCATCCGTTTGAACGAAAGGATCTCAGAGATGGTAAGAGCTAGAAGCTTGAACTTGGTCTCCTAGCACTGGAAATATTTCGAGGCAGATAAAGTTTATCTTTATTTTTAATGCCACGCCTCCTTCGGCCACAAATCAAGAAAAAGCTCATTACAAAAGCAGTTTTGTAGCTAGAGACTTGAGATTTGGCACACGTGAAAATTTCATCACGAAGTCACGCCCGCTTCGCCCACAAATTGAAAAAAAAAACGAATTACAAGAGAACTTGAGCGGGTGCCTGTAGAGCTACAGGGTATATACGGCCGGGGTCCCGACTGTTCGGCTTGTTAGAGTATCAAATTAATGTAAAATATAATACAGAAATACATACAGAAAATATAAGGAAATTTCAGCTGGTACCTGCAACCTCACACCCGTTTTGATTTTAATTAAAACCCACGCACTCAACCAAAGAGAACGGCCTGCACATTAATTGCAATAACAACAAGATTAACAAATACGAGTAAATGCAAACAGGGGAGCGATTGCATAATTGATAAACCATAGACCGATTCATTGGGCGTATGCGTAATCAATCAAGCGTGTTTCGGGAATTTCATACATCCGATTTTAGTCCGTTTGATTAGCCGTCTCCGCTTGCGAACTTCCGCCTGAAAATGAGAATGTTTATTAAAAATGTAAACTTTTACATAAATTCCCGATGTGGCAGCAGCAGCAGCTGTTGGCTGAGTGGCCACACCCAATGCGACGCCATATGGCGTTGGACCCGCCCCCTTTGCGTCTTATGTACAGCGTACAGCATACTATTGTTGTCTCGCTTACGCTACTTGCCGACTGGATGCGTCACCGAAGTCGCTCTATCTCCATTTCACATACAGTTGACCAATGCCAAGGAACAGTCACAGTCAATGCCAGCTGCGACGCTACGTATATGTATGTGTGTATGTGTAGGAGCAGCAACTGCTGTTAAATATGTACCATAAGGTGTAGTATATGTATATCGTACATATATACATATGTATTAGTATAACGGGGCTGCGGGTTGGGTGGTCTGCGCAAGTGTACCATTTGACAGGCAGCTCCAGTTCGCTGCGATGCTCAGCAGTTGTCTAAATGTTTGTGCACAGATGCTGTAAAGCGGGGAATGGCGGGGGGGGGGGGAGCATCAAAGGATGCCAAAAGAAGCTACATCAACTGCTGACTGCCAACTGCATTGATTTTTTGTAATACCCTGTGGACACAAGTCCTTAAGAGGTTCATCTGACTAAACACACTTTCTATCATTTTGTATATATCGTTAAATATTACTAATAGAAAATATATATATGATAAAATGGCTAAAATTATAGTCACAAGAAATATTTCTCTATTTCTTAAGTCTCTTTGAACATTCTAAAAATGTTAATCATTCTTTGAGTTGAGTTTATATCTATTATAACATTTAACTATTTTTGAAACATTTTCAAAGATTTTAAGTTTAATGTTTATTCATTTAATACATTAACAAGCCGATCAGTCGGGACCCCGACTGTAATATACCCGGTAGCTCTACAGGCACCCGCTCAAATTCACTCCCGGTGTAATTCCCTTTTAGTTCGTTTTTTTTCAACGACCCCAAGATACTCATCATGTGTGCCAAATCTCAAGTTTCTAGCTGCAAAACTGTTTGTATTATGACCTTTTATTTGATTTGTGGGCGAAGGCGGCGTGGCATCCAAAAATAAAGATAAACCTGATCTGCCTGCAAATATTAGCAGTGCTTTGAGACCAAGTTCAAGCTTATAGCTCTTGAGATCTCTGAGATCCTTTCGTCTATACGGACATGGCTATATCGACTCGACTGTTGATGCTGATCAATAATATATATACTTTATGGGTATACAAATATTTAGAGATAATTGGTATGACTCTCGGAAAGGAGCTATTAAAATATATATTTAATTTGTAGTCAGTCTGATCGGCGCAAACTTGTTTAGCATGCAAAATGGCAAAATTATCCAAAATCTGCAATTCATTCAAAAACATCAAATTGGGGAATTCCTAAAATAGCCTCATATATTTTAGTAATCCTAGTTTTGTTACTAAAATTTTCTTTGCAAATCACTTGTTTCGTTTGTGATCAAAACATAAGCATACATTTTAGTTATATTATTTTTGGAAATACTATAAATTGTGCATTTAATTTAATGTTACTTAAGCAACCAATTCAAACGTTGCACTCAAACCGAATTAATAGTTCCTCTAACTTTAATGATAGTAAATTAAATTTTTTATAGAAAGTATAGATCTAATCGGAAAAATATATTTTTATTTATTGTGCACTTAACTTTTAAATCAGACAAACTATACTGGCATAACTTATGGCTTTAATGTTGATCAACATTTAATCTTTAAATAGAATCAACTACTACCAGAGAAATTTTTGTAATGTCCCTTCCCATTATTATAAATATTAGAATGATAATAATTACAGATCAGTTGATGACAAGAAAAAGTCTTATTAGAGAAAGTACTTGAAGATACTTTACTTTTGTCTAGAATCTAGACACTAAATAGTAAATGCGACTAAAATTAAGTCGAACTACGAAGATACAACTGTCAGCTTTGAAATGCAAAGGATTTCAATTATATTTAACATTTATATGAATTAAACACCATTTTTTTCTGAAAAATATACGTATATTTTCCGTTTGCCTTTGTTGTTCCATTTCGTAGATATAAAGTTGATATTGTTATTGTTACGAAGGCATATAACAATTTTGTGTGTTTTAGTTCCGGTTCTGTTTGCCGGAAGCACTCTAAAGCTAAACAACATTTCTGTTTTACTGGCAAATTTTGCCTTTATGTACAAAACAAAAACCATTTTCGGCTCTTACGCATACGTTGTGTTCAATTGTTGTGTGTCCATTTGTGTCTGTCTGTCTGGCAGAGTAATTTAATGATTTTACAAAGAAAAATCTAGCTAAAAAAGCCAAAGAAAAAGACACTTTGTTGAAATAACACTTAAGAGCTAATGACGCGCAACGCTTTGAAACCATTTTCATCTTTTTAGTTGGTGTTCATCGAGATCTCGTCACTTAGTGATTGCGCAGGGCGTCGTTAATGACCCGCAGTATGTCAATCTGCAGATCTGTAAAGGCCACTGGCTCCAGATGTGCATTGCGTATTTTCATGGCTACGGCTTTGAAGAAGGCGCCGATCTCATCCTCCTCCGCAGCAGCGGAACAGATGCCTCCCATCGAAAAGGCGGCCTGACTGGGCGTTGATGTTGTGGTGGCTGCATTTTGAAATCGTGTGCTTGTCGACGTGGGCGTGTGCACCTCCAGCTTTTGGGAATAGTCGCTGCCAGTATGCAGCTGCTGCTGTTGCAGTTGCTGAGTGTCCAGGCTGCTGCCTGTTGGTTTACTTAACTGCTCCGTCTTGACGAGCGTATTGCTGACACTTTGCACGGCCATATAGACCTGATCTTCATCTGTTTCATAGCTGACAATATGTTGTTGTTGTGTTGGTTGTTGCTCTGATGTTTCCGTGACCTCCATGTCCTCATCCTCGTCTTCCTCCTCCTCCTCCTCATCCTCATCATCGTGCGTCACATCGCCATTTATATAGTTTTCAATATCCATTTCATCATAGCTCGCCACGCAGAGCTCGCTGGGCTGCTGCGACTCCTGTTGTTGCTGCTGCTGCTGCATTGTTAGGGCCAACTCTGCCTTGTGTGGACCTGTCAGAGGCGGAAGTGTGGACATATTCAGCTGAGAGGAGCTGTTGGGCGATGCCTCCAAGGCATTTGGCTGTGACTCGGCGTGCCGCAAAGGCGATTGAGCCATATGCTCTTGCAGTTCGGACACTGGATCGTGTTTGGGCAGCAGCAAATTCAAGGCATCACCATCACTGAAAAACGATAGATAAATTCAATATATTCTACAGATTCTTGGCTGCATCTCCACTCACAGTGTCTTCTGCTGTATATACTTTTGCAGGAAACCCAGGGAATCGTAGTGTTTCCAGCGTGATATGGCATCCATATGGGGCTGTGTTTTCAGACGTTTGTACTCGCGTGCGTATTGATCCCTCAGTGCCTTCCACTTCTGTCGGCATTGCTTAACTATCAATTGACAGCATTTAATCAGCATATCATATAGTTTTGATATGATCAACAGCTGCTTACCTGGCTTTTTTAGCTTACGCGCTATTTCATCCCACACTTCAAGCTTCAGCTTGACATTACGATAATTCTGATTGCTATAGTTGTAGATCATATCCTCCTGCTGTATCAGTGTGATGAGCTCCTTCTCAAAATAACTCTCCATGTTAAGAAATGTGTGTATGGGATCGTCGTCCTCCTCATCGGCATTTGATTGATGATTGTGCGTCGATGATTGATTGACAGCATTGGCGGCATTCACACAATCCACAAGCTCATTGTATAGCGTATCGCCGGCCGTTGTGTTGGTCGTCTCGCAAGTTACAGTTATGGAGGTGGCAGAATTAACGCCATTGCCATTTGTATCTGTCAGATAGTTCCAATTGGTGTCCTGATGTGAATGCTGCTGCTGCTGCTGTTGTTGTTGTTGTATCATCTGGCTAGCCAAAAAGGCGCTCAAGCCACGATTTGAGTCTTGTTTCTTGTCGACACCAGCAGCAGCGGTTACAGTTGCCGTTGTCACCGTTGTCGTTGGCACAAAACTGCAATTGTCGAGCAGCGAGGCGCTGCTTTCCTCGATTTTAATGCTGGCAAATTTGTTGGGCTCCGTGGATAGATTTAAGTTTTGGCTGCTGCTGTTACTGTTGCTAAAAGAATTGTTGTTGTTGTTGTTGCTGCTGCTGATGCTTGTAGTCACATTTGGCTGCGTCAAAATGCCATTGCCGTTCTGCGCACTGCGCGATCGATAGCTGTTAAAATATAAGGAATATATGAATACATAAGTTTACGTAAATATGTTTTAATTAAACTCCTACTTGCGTGCCAGCGCATATGGACGCAGGAAGTCCAGTTCCTTAAAGTATTTCCACTTGACATTGCCTTTGGCATTTACTTTGGCGCGTTTCAGCTCGCGGCAATATTGATCCCTCATCGCCTTCCATTTTGCCTTGCATTGCATGTCTATTTGAGAATGTGATAAACAAGTATTTATCGTTGGTTTTCCCATCTAAAACGAGTTATCTCGCACTCACCCGTCCAACCCACATGACCGCCAATTTCGCTCCATTTTTCATCTTTGCTTTTTGTGCTTCTGTACAGCTGATGCTTGGGATTGTAGAGCGCCTGCTCCTGGGAGACCAACGAGATTAGTATCAGCTCCTTGGGTATATTCACCACACTCTCGCAGAGGCTGTCCATGCTGCTGAGATTCAGAAGGGCGGCCGAACTGCCCACTAGTGTTTCTGAGTGTTGTGGCTTCTCCTTCAGCATTTGGGCCACATCTTCGGCTTTGGCCATCACCGTGTCCATAAGACTGTGACTGACAAATGGCCCCGAAACGCGCTTTATGTTCACAATATCAGATTGTTGTTGCTGCTGCTGTTGTTCCTGCATTTGTGCCACTCCGCTGGCACATGGCAACGTTTCCATTATACACTTTAATATTAGTGCCTATGCCTCTGGCTCATTTTGGCGGTTGGGTTCCGGTAATTGTTCGAAAATAAAACCAAATTCTTGTGGCCAAGTTCTTCTGGTGACCAAACAGCTGATTTAGTGGCACGCGCAGCAGCTGTCGCCGATGTTGTCTATTATCGATATATCGATAAATATAACCAATACACGATATTAAGCTATGTTAACTTACTGTTAAAATCAATGAACGAAAATAACGTTAACAAAAAAATTTAATTAATAAACTTAATATAAAGGAAACATGCTAGAGAACCACGGTTTATTCCAAAGTTTATATAATCAACTTTCGTAAGAAAACTATTCATGATGAACATTACTTTAACTTATAGTTTTTATTTAAATATTCATAAATAATAACTGTTATTCCGCAATTTTTAAATAAAGTTACGATCGCTGGCTAAAATTACAATGTAACCAAACCTTTTGAAATCAAGTTATAATGTTATAATCTTAATTTTAGACATTGTTTGTTTACGCATACGAAATACGAAATGAATTAACATTAAATTAAATAAATGTTGGATTTGCGTAGCTTACAAACTTTAGTGGTGGAGCATTTTCTGTTAAGTGAGGAGTACATCTGTTTATTCCCTATTTAGTGTTGCCAGCCCTAGCTACTCACTAATGGCAATATTCTTCATTGCGCATGCGCATGCTCGTGTATTTGAATTTAAGGCGCGAAAGTTTTGCATGTGGCTAAGCATTTAGTGTTTTTTACCTTGCGCTTAACAACTAATCCAATTAGTTAATTGCATTACCGTCCCAGGCATCGCAACTAAATAATCATAACAGTATAAGCTAAACATTTATTTAGTTTGTGTTGTGACGGGTTCTCGGCTGGTCTAAAGCGGTGTAACGGTTGATAAAGAATTGCAGTAATTTGACAATTTAATGCTCAATCATGCCCAAAATTGATCCAGAAACTCAAAAGCTCTACGATGAGATTAATGGCATGATACAAAAGTTCAAGGTTAAGCTTTGCACATGGGAAATCTGTAGAATAAACACTTTAATGTAAATTCGAAATTCTTAGGATGATCAAAAGACGAAGGCGGACTGTACGCTTGGCGACAAGTGCGGAGATATGAGCGATGTGCCCAAGATTCGTTTCTCGTCCAAAAAGACCCTCAAGGGTCACATAAACAAGGTCAACTCGGTGCATTTTGCTGGCGATTCGCGTCATTGCGTCACTGGCTCGCTGGATGGCAAGCTAATCATCTGGGACACTTGGACGGCCAATAAGGTGCAGATTATACCGCTGCGCTCGGCATGGGTAATGACTGTGGCCTTTTCACCGTCGGGTAACTTTGTCGCCTGCGGCGGAATGGACAATCAATGTACCGTCTACGATGTGAATAATCGTGATGCCTCTGGTGTGGCCAAGATGGTGCGTGAGCTAATTGGATACGAGGGCTTTCTCAGTTCTTGTCGTTTTCTGGACGATGGCCATTTAATTACCGGTTCGGGCGACATGAAAATGTAAGTTCTATAGTAATAGCCCAAGGTTACACACATCTTCTAATCGATTTAATTTGATCCGGTTTCAGTTGCCACTGGGACTTGGAGAAGGGTGTTAAAACAATGGACTTTAATGGACATGCTGGCGATATTGCTGGTCTATCGATGTCGCCCGATATGAACACTTATATAACCGGCTCCGTGGACAAAACCGCCAAGTTGTGGGATGTCCGAGAACAGGGACACAAGCAAATGTTCTTTGGTCATACTCAGGACGTGTCCTCCGTTTGCGTAAGTTTATGACGATGTTTAGATACATTTTTCTACGGTATCTAATTGTTTGTCCAATTGCTTATACTTGCTTCATTGGTTTTCAGTATCATCCAAGTGGCTTTGGCTTCGCCTCCTGCTCGGAGGATCAGACAGCACGCATGTATGATTTACGTGCCGACCAACAAATTGGACTTTATGAGCCGCCCCAGAAGAACACGGGCTTCACTTCGTGTGGTGGGTATTTCATTTTTTTCGTTTTCCATTTTCAATTTCCCTTTTTGTTTTCTTTTGTTTTTGTTCTTCAGTTTGCTTGGCTTTGCCTTGACTATTGACAATTTTTAATCTGATTTTGTGCCCATTAGCTTTATCGACTAGCGGACGCTACTTATTGTGCGCCGGCATTGAGGGCAATGTGCACTCTTGGGATGCCATGAAGCAACGGCATACGGGTATTTGGATTTCAATTGTCACTTGGCTTTTATTGATTTATTTTCCGTAATCTTAGGCACACTGTCTGGGCATGAGAATCGCATAACTTGCATCAGCCTGTGCCCCAATGGCATGTGTCTAGCCTCAACCAGTTGGGATCAACAAGTGCGTCTGTGGCTCTAATCGAACTACGCTCCTCACTCCACACTTGGTTCAATATATAGCTTACTTAATAATATAACTAAAGAACAAACTTTATAGACACTGTACCAAACAGTGTCTAAAAACGTTGTAGCTTATTACTCAGACAAGAAATTGGAAATAAAGTCCATCAAATTGGATAGATTGACGCATTGTCAAGAAACTTAATCTTAACGTTTTATTTAATCAATTTTAATTTACATTAACAGAAAGATAATGATAATGACTTTGTTGAATATCCTTTATTAAACATACATTTTATCAGGGAATAAAACCGAAACAGAAACCGAAACCGAAACCTTAAACCGGAATTAACCTTTTCAAATGTAATATCCAAAGAAAGTCTATCTCATGATTAAGTGTCCTCAACACTTTTTATATTTACCGACAGACTTTTTCGTTAGGTACCGGAACCGTCTTATGTTTCGGTATTAATCCCTGCATTCAATGATTATAAATCTTGTCGTATTTTATGGTATAAGTCCTGGTCTGCATTTGCCAAGATACTTACAAGATTTTTATCGAACTTACTGAAGGACTCTTTGTAATATATGCTTGAATTCATTCTTTTATACATTCAGAACTTTCCATAACCCAATTCAGACTTGAGTAGTTTGATTTAGCAAATTCCTTGACAGTTTCCCATATAATAATTTGATCCATTTTCTCATATTGCTTAAGTGGATATTTATCTGAAAGATACGCCTTGCTTAGGTTCCTTTCGAAGCGCCCTTGAAACATCATACGCATACTTGCAACTTCGATAAGTATGAAGTTTTGTGAATACCCACAAGTGGATTTAATGAAGCGGTAAGTCTGCAATGTTGCGATATCTGCAAAATAGCAAGACTTCATAATACAGCATGAAGTCAAAGCTAGAAATCTTGCTGTCTTATGAAGGCTTTCCATCTTTGTCTTTTTGATGCAATGGATATTTGGGCACATTGAACTCCATTCGCTGATTGCGTAGTATAGAACATTCCTGAAATTGTTGGAAGGTCGCAAACTCGGCAGAATGACACTCCTCCGAGTTGCCGGCGCGGTACATTTTCCTTCGAAGGTCTCTGTAGAAGGGACGTTTCGCGTGAGGCTTTTTATATACTTCACGTCTAACCCAATCCAAGATCTTGTAACTGCCATACGGTATAGTGCTGCCCATACAAACAGTGTTCAGAGAGAATTTTGGTGGATAATAGTCCGTAATAGGGGTGGAATCGACCTCGAATCTTGACACCCTGGCCATATTCCTCATTTCGATTCGCTTCTTTATTAAATATTCGTTCAATGTTGAAGGCAATTGTTTAGGTCCCATTTTATATAAATTAATCTCTTTCGGAGCGTAGAGCTTTCGATACCTATCATCAACTATTTGAGCATTTCTTTTGACATTTAACCGAGTACTATTTAAATTTTGATTATTTTGGGCGACGTGTTGGTCCTCAGTAGATCGGGTAGCTTCTATAGACACAAGTAAGGGAAGGGTAACAATATCTTCTATTATGGATAACTGTTTAAAAATACAGGTATTTATTGGATTACGTGGTAATCTTATCGTTGTGATAGAAGTAAATATTCTCTACTTACAAATAAACCACTAAAAATTAGTAAAACATAAAAGTATCCGCTGTGCATCTTCTGTACTTTTGTCGCAAAGTATTAAATACACATAAAGTGTAATATTTTCTGATATGTATTTGTGTATTTTGTATAATGTGTGTTTGAATCAAAAAGCAACTTACACTAGACAACAGCCAAATTGAAACCTTTATCAAATTCACCTATTTCTGAAATTGCAAAAAACTTTAAAATATGATTCTATGCTTAGGAAGAAAAAAAAAAGTCTAAGAGAGTTTATAGATATTTGATTAGAGAATATCAGATCAGTCAGAAGAATAATATATTCAGGGCAATGTTTTATAATAGTTCAGATTATGTATGTGTTTTAATTAAAGGTCTAATGTCTAATTAATACTTTGAGATAGATTTCCACAGCTACTATAAGTTAGTTAATGTTTTATTCATGTTCATAAGTCGATTTAAATTACTATCCTATGGACCTTGTAAACTATTTACGATCATTGGGTTAGAACATTTTCATTTGTATGAATAATATCGCGATATATCTTATATATAATTGAATATTCTAGAAACAATTTCAGAACCTATATGGTGTTAAAATATGGTCTGGGGATGTTTAACTCAGTATAGAAGTTATGGGAAATGTGCATCTCTTTTCTCAAATCAATATATCAATTCATATATATGGTTGTCTTCATTTTTAAATGTAATAATAAGAATAGCAATAATACAAACTTATAAACTGCTTTAAAATTTCTCAACCAAAATAAAACAATTTCAATTTTATATAGTTTTTTTCGTATATTTTTTATATTTTTCTTATAAAAAATACTTATATAATTACAAAGATATTTTTAGCTGCTGCGATTTTTGGCGCGGTATTTTTTGTGAAAAATGTTTTTTGAACAGAACAAAGAAGCAGCGAAGGTTTTGTTGTTGTTGTTGTCTTGTGTGTTCGTGTGTGTGTGTGTGTGTGTAAATTAAAACAAATCACTTTATCATTCAAAATAATCAAGGGGAAAATGAAACAAGAGTTGGAAAACAAAACGAGCAGTGAAAGTAGATAGAAGATAGTTTGGAAGATAGATAGATAGATAGATAGTTAAAGATAGATTTGCATAAATAAAAGCTGAAGTAAGAGAAGAGAGGGAAAAATGTAAACCAAGAGCGGTTTACAGATACAGAAAAGTTGTCAGATAGATACATTCACAAGATAGTTAGCACTTGTATAGAGTGACATTGTGTAGGTTTTGTTTTTAGTTTATCAGACTCTCGGTTGAACTACAATTGAGTTGTTCTCTTGTTGTTTTGAAGACAGGAAATAGAAGTGAGAGATTTCTCCGGTCACAGCTTAAACGGAGAAGCCATCGCCGGTGGGATCCAGGATCCAGGGGTAGTTGTTGGGACACTCCATACACGTGAACAGACGCAGCGTCTCTCCGGGCAGCTCGCGGGTGGTCAGAGGGCAGGCATTGGGCAGGGAGCAGTAGGGTTGTCCCTTGACATCGCACTTCTCCTTCCACTCCTGGAAGTCGCGCAGCGAGTTGAGCTCTGTGGGATTCTGCATCCATTGGATGACCTGCAGATTGGTCACAAAGAACACATCATTGCGTCCCAGCATCTCCTCGATGAACTTGATCAGTTCATCGCGATACTCCTTCTTCGACTTGAGCCACGAGGCGTGGAAATGCAGACCGAGTGGAGCACGATTGCTATTGTAGTGACGGTTGAAATTGTGGCGCAGGAGACGCGCAAACTGATCGCCGGAGGCAACGTTGGAGCAGGAGTCCACCATGTGGCAACCGGGCAGAGACTCATCGAAGGTGGGATCATCACGACGATCCAATTCGTTCATGACCATCTCCCAGACGGGATGGCTACGCGACGGGCAATTGTGGGCATTGCCGTTGCACTTGTGGGGCATGCGGAAGTACAGGGTATATGGCCAGATGGGCACACGGCCCAGCGAGGCGGTGATGGAGGCATCGTACACAAAGAACTGATCGGCCATCATCTCGAATTGCTTGTTGCCACCGACACGCAGGTAAGGGGCACGCATGCCAATGATTGAGCCATCGGTGATGTTGGCAAAACGCTCGGCAATCAAACGGGAGCCGGCCATCTCGGCCAGCCAGTCATCGTAGCTGCCGCCGGTCCAGTAGTTGGGCTCATCCTTGTGCGTCAACGAGAACACGGAGATCTCATGGCCACGACGATGCAAATCCTGCACGGCCGAGTAATTCGTGTACTTGTGGGAGACAAAGAAGGTGCCCTTGATGGAGCAACCGTTGGGATTCTGACGCTGGCCATTGAACAAATCCTCGTACAGATCAATGTTGTCCACATTGACAGCACCGTTGAATGTGATCGTGATCATCTGGGGCACCTGCTGAGGTTCAATGCCACCGGGAATACGTGTGCCATCAGCTGAGCAGAAGCAATCGGGCAGAGCACACTGGGTGGGATCGCACTCTGGGGCACGATTGGGATCCTCATCGACCGCTGCAAGTGAATTCAAATGATGACATTAGTTAGAAAGACTCACACAGAGCGAAATATGCAATATCGAAATATGTAAAACCCAGCATTTTAAATGTCAACTTATATAAAGATTTTTCGTATTCGTTTCTAATCAACTGAGAGTTTTACTCGATTCGTACATGGTTAAATACTTGATTTGCAAATTCTCAATAAACATCAGTACATTATAAAGCTGTAATAATTCAATTTAAGTGTAAATACTTACAGCAGGCATTCTCATCGGACTCGTCCTTGCAGTCGGGCTTGCCGTTGCAGAAGAGATCCTTGTCCAGGCACTCGCCATCGCCGCAGGAAAGTTTGTTTTCGGGGCAAATGGGCTCATCTGTCTTCAGAATGGGCTTCGCCTTGCGTGGCTCTAAAGGAATGATTTAAGGATTCACAAGGTTAGACAATGACTACAATTTGGATGCGCTTTTGGTCTGTTAGTGACAGCAAATGTCTAAATTTTGAAATGAGAAGTATACAAGTGATTGTGATTGTGATTGTGACATGGATTAGGATTGATGTTGGTTGATTGATGTTGGTTTAGTTTGATTGGTTGATTGGTTGATTGGTTGATTGATTGATTGGTTGATTGGTTGATTGAGAGGATCCAAAGTTCACTATAACTAAATAATAAACAGTATACGAGCATATGCATCTGTCTAAGTGCTATGTACAAGTGTGGATTGTGGTGTCTAATTGTCTAATTGGCGGCAGTCAACACACTTACTCTCTTTCTCATCGCAGTTAGTCACCTTGGCCTTCCAGTCGCAGGTCTGTTTAATAACATCGAAGGCCAAACCGGAGGGGCACTGAATTTCTTTCAGGCCCGACTTTGTACATCTAAAAAATAAAGTTGTTTTGTTTGACACTTTGCTTTGGTTTTTCGTTTTTTTTTTTTGTGTTGGTTGTGATATTGTTTTCTTTTTTGTCATATCCTAAACTGTTTTGTTTCTAGCTAACAGAACTTTGGCACTGGTTTTTCATGGTTATCCGGGAAGTTTTGCGGAACTTGGATTGGGATTGTTTCAATTATTTTTCTTATTTATATGCAATGACACGATCAATTTGGTTTTTGGTTTTAGTGACAGGGAGACGCATAATGAGCTACATGATATGCGCACACAAAAGGAGATAGATAGATAGAGAGAGAGAGAGACAGATAGAGAGAGAGGGATAGAGAGAGAGGGAGACACAGACGTTACAGGACAGAGAGAGTTAGACAGTGTGTAGGACGGGTTTTAGATGGCACAGTCTTGAGCTCTATTCAAGTATACTTTTTGGATCTCGGCTCAATTTCTGGGCGCGGACAAACCCCACTTACTTTCAGTGACATCGCAATTCTTGACATTCGTCTTCCAATCGCACAGTTGGCGCAATACATCGAACGCCAAACCGCCGGCACATTTGATCGGTGCCAAGCGATTGGTGCCATCTTCTCCGGCACTGTCGCACCTTTAATATTTTTTGTGAAATAATTGTTTTTTATTTTGGGGAATAGGTGCAATAAATTTGTTGGTGTCAACAAAACAAAACAAAACAAAACAATATCCCCTTAATCATCATTATCTTTTTTTTTTAAAGAGTGGACAGTCCATGCTAAATAAGTCTAAATGCTTACCTGTAAACTTCACGGCAATCGCCATCCGCGTCCAGACGGAAATACTCATCAGCGGGACGATCGGCGCACACTTCTTCAACATCGACGCCCTCAAGTTTGTCCGACTGACTTTGTGCTAAGGAAGGGAAGAAAAAATAAGGCAAAAATTTTAATTGTTAGTTTGATGTATAATATTTTAATTTTACCATTTTTAATATATTTATATAATCAAAAACCAATTATAAAAACTTTTCTATAATAAATTTAAATGTTAGTTAAATCAAATTAGAATTTGAAACAATTTTAATATGATAACATTATAATTTTGAAAACCTTTATCTATTTTTTTAAATATATTTAAATATTGTTAGATTAAATTAAATTATTTTTAATACTATATAAAACTAATTGGTATTATTACACTAATTAATTTATGTTTGCGTATTTGTATTTCTGTTATTGACGATACTTTAAAACAATTTTAAATTTTTTCTATATTATAAATATAATTGTAAGCTACTTCTTATCAGAATTTGAAACAATTTTAATATGATTTCACCATTATTTTCAATATTTTTATTTCAATTTAAAATAACTTTAAATCTTGTTAGATTTATTTTAATTATTTTTAACACGGTAAACAACTAATTGGAGTTTTTACATTAATTAATTCATGTTTGCGTATTTTTTTCTGTTAGTAACGATACTTTAAGACAATTTTAAATTTTACTGATAAAATTTAAATAATATATGTTATTATTTAAGGATTATATTTTTTATTTTGATTACTGAAATACTAATTATATTATATTTATACTAAAAATGAGTTAAGTGTTTTAATTAAATGAATTGGAAATACTTTTATGTTATCTAAAATTAGTTATGATATGATTTAAATTTTGTATTTTATATTTGACAATAATTTGCAGAATTATTTCAATTATAATTCATATAATTCTGCAATTTAATGCCAAATATTTGTTAATATTCTTGTTGTATCAATTTGTTATTTTGGATGCAATTCTTGAAGTATCTGTATAACAATTGTTAATCGGAAATCGTGGCTTTATGGCCTTAATGGCCTGTTGGCCTGTTCGCGATTTTGGCTTAAGTGCTTTAGTGGTACTAACCAACACGGCAGTTAACCGGTTTAATTAAAACGACTTCTAAATTCAAAACAACTCTCGTTTTTGTTGTCTTCGGTATGTAGTATGTAGATACTTGTATCTTTCATCTGGCAAAGTCGGCAAATGAAATCGAAAGGGCAAACGAAAGCTGTGCCCGCTTAGGAAGCCACAAATCAACAATATGCGATATGGGTGTAAATGTGAGTGTAAGTGTTACTTCTGCTAATGGAGCATGTTGTTTATCTTGGTAAGGTGTAGCAGCTGCTGTTGCCAAACTGGTTTGCGTATTGGCTAATATTGGTTGTTGTTGTTGTTGTTGTAGTTGTTGAGTATGCGAAAACCCGTTTGCAGTTAAACTTTAAAGATATTGCATAAACAACACTGGAGTTGTCCCGTCTCGTCCAAAAATAACAAACGGAACCAATCGCGATCACATCAAAAGTTTCCTATGCTAATTTTTATGGCCAGCTCCGGCATTGTTGCTCCCTCTCCCTCTCTCTCTCTCTTGTCTGTCCTCTTGCCACAGTTTCTTTTTTTATTTTTTCTGTATTTCTTTTTTCAATTTATTTCAGGAAACTATTCAACTTGCATCATCAATTGATACACTCTAAGCAGCGGTTTTTTCATTGCATGTTGCTAATGATGTGTAAGAAATTACAAAAAAAGTTTATCACTTTTATTTGCTAATTTGCCTTGGCCAATGACCGAGGTGACTTTTCTTTTTCTCTTTGTTTTGTTGTCTTTTCATAGCCTTGTGCAAAAATAAATTCAGTATTTGCTTATTCAGCTGTTAAAGGTCAAGTAGGCGGTTTGCCAACGTGGCCAGCTACTTCTTTAAGCCTAACTTCAAGTCTACATAGTTTGTTAGTAATACGGACTGATGATTGTTAAGAGGTGGGGGAGGAAATAATACTACTCACCTGCTGCACAGCAGAGCAGCAAAACGCTTAAAATTGGCCACCAACGCGCCATGGCTGTAAATTAGAAAAGAAAATCGAAGAAATATTTAAAAAAATGAGCAAAATTTCACTATATAATATGAATACACTTCATATATATATATATGTATAACTGGAATTTGATATTACTTGTAGCGCTCAGCAAATGTAGAAACGACAGCGATACGCTGGTTAGAGGTGAACGAGTGAACGGAGGGCACTCTTCCAATACACAGCCACGCTTACACTAGGTGTTGTCCACTGGCAACGAGTTCTATTTATTAAGCCGTGGTGTGTGCGCCATTTCAGGCTGTGTGTGGTGAGTTTTCAACGAGCTGACGACGACGACGGCGCCGGCGCGACTTGTCGCAAAGCTTTTCGAAGGGGTAATACAGTTCGACGACGCGACGCTTTGTGGAACCCATTTCGAAAATGCCAAGGCGGCTTAAACTCTGCTTGTAAATATGCGCGCGTGTGTGTGTGCGTCTGTGTGTGTGTGTGTGTGTGTGCGTCTGTGTGCATGCGAGTGAGAAGAAAGGTTAATTAACTTGGACGCAGGTGTGAGCTACCTTCGGTTTGTGTGGGGGATTTAGTGTCTGTCTGGAGCTGCACCCACGGATGTCACTTGAAAAACAAAAAGCAGAATGCGCCAAAACAAAATTTAAAATATAGTCAATTTCATTAAAAAAGAATCACTAAAAGAAAATATATTTGTATAAATCACATTATATATTCAATTAGGTCAATTATATTTATTTCTGTATATATCTTTACATTATTAGAAATGATAAAGGCAACAACTGCAGATTGTTCAATGTTGAAACAACGTATAAAAACTGAGAAAATGTATAAAAACTTAAAAAAAAGAGCTATAACACTATAAAACATAAAAGTTTATGCAGTTGAGTCAAATGGAAAACAATGGAAGATTTCAATTACTCGTGATGTACCTATAAAATCTTCGCATTTTGCATTTTTACGATTTTCTTAAAATTATTTAAAATGTACATTTCTTGGGAATTGAACAACAAACAATAGTAAATTGTTAATACTGGAAAACAATGTATAAAAAGGCAGAACAAATTACTTTGAACTTTGCTTTAAGCTTTGATAACTTACAGAGTTGCATTTTTAATATTGTTACACTTTGGTTTTCATAATATTCAGCGCTGATAGCGAATAATTCAATAGGTTTTTCTTTTAGCTACATAATCATCAGCAAAATTAGAGCCCACTCTAATAAAAAAGTACAGCTTTGGCATAAAAACCATCCTCAGCATTGACTGCACCTTTGGCTAGAAGGTGGGCAGCGCTGAGCACCCACTGCAGCGGGGCTGCCAACTCAGCTGCATAAATCAAATCATCACATCCATCATCAACTGACCCTGAAATCTCTTGTCTTTGTCTCTTTGCCATCTCTGGTGATTCTACCAACAAAACAACGAGCGTAATGTGATTTCGTAACTGTTTTTGTTGTTGTTGTTGTTGTTGTTGTTTTGTTCATCTTCATCTGCCTTTTCTTTGGTCGTTTGTCGTTGTACATCTTCTACATGTTGCTTTACACGTTTTGATGTTTAGTTACTTTTTATTTTCACCCACACTCGTGTGGCATGACAATTGGTTAGACGCAGCCACACCACCTGCATTTTAACGCCTCGCTTTTAGCCGCTTTGCCAGCCGCTTTGCCAGCCGCTATGAATTGCTGATTCCGCTCACAGGTTGCGCATTAAATTCTTGTTAACGTGGCTAAGACATCGGACAAAAAGGTTAATAAACCTCCCGCCAACCAACGCCTCCATCCAGTGCCTTCCAGCAACGAGTGGCAACACTTTAATTGGCGCTGAGTCACACACATTAAACTTAACTTTACATGGTTTTATTTTGTATCTCATTGCTGTTTACCTTTTCATTTTGGCTGAAGATCACGAAATTTTAATTAATGGCAAATTGATTATGCGCTCGTTCAATTTTTGCAGTCCCACCTGGTTATGTAAACAGATGCAGGCGGACGACAGTCTCCGCATCGGGCCAAGCAAAAAAGGGCTGCGTACCTGCCTGGGTTCCAACCAGCCTGTTATTCAATACTCCTAAGAGCTGCGAGTATGCGATGATGACGATGATGATAATGATACGTGCGATATATGTATGTGTGTGTATATACATACATATAAACATATGTCTGCAGATCCGTTTGTACACATGTGCAAAAACCGGAGCATGTTTCCGGATGCGAAATTGCTTGCCCAAAAACTTATTACGGGCTCTTTAATACTATTTGCCACAAATTCTGTAACTAGATATAGTATTATATAACTTAAGCATCATTTCAGCAATCAGACTTAACAATATTACCTTCAGTATGTCAAGTTTTATTCATAATTAACATTTTATTGAAACTACAAGTATTTTAGTCGAATAAACATTTATCAGTTTAATTGCTCAGTGTATTATTATTGAAAATATACTAAGAGCAGGAGTTTTAGAGTATTTGACAACTGAATACCCTGTACACTGTTACAAAATAATTGTTATTTTAATAATTATACCTTATATTATCCTAATTTCATTGTGCTTTATTCATCTACATCATTAAAAAGAATAAAATACTATGGGAAGTGTTCAAGAACATGATAAACTGTATTCAGTTCTTAGTGAAACAAATGTATCTCAACAACAAGGCCTTAAATACATCCTGCTCTATGTATCTACAATAAATACAAGATTGCTGAACAGGGAGTGTTTAATTACATGATAACCTGTATTTAGTTCTTAGTTAAACATATCAGTCAACAATCAGGTCTTAAATATATCCTGCTAAATGAATATATTCTATCCTGAATCTGTGATAGTAAGTAGTCTCGGCATTGCACTTTATTTATAGTTTCTTAAGTGACTTTAATGTAAATATTAAGACATAAGGAAGCTTAGATTGTCATAGAAACTCGTCGCAATCCTCAAGGATAAATAGGGAATTAAATAGCAGAAAACCTTTAAGTAATTATGGATAGCTGTCTGTTCATTCATCAAAAGAAATTACATTAATATGTGACTTAATTAATTTGAATTCTTTTCATACTAACATTGAATTGTGTAAATATTTATAACAATAGCAATTGCTTTCGCAAGACATTTGAAAAATTAACAACCATAAGTGGTTAACGCTGTAAAGCAGTTTATTTAGTTATTCTCAGACTTTCATTGGGTCAACGCTCAAAGCAATTCTGTTTGTACTCGTACATATTTTAAAAGAGATATTTGTTCAATTTGTGCCAGGACAAATAATGTATATGAATACAAATATTTGCAGCTAATATTTGCACGTACATATTTTTTATTTCACAACCTGTGAAAAGATTCTGCATTTATGTATATTTATATATCGAAAACGTTGCACATTGAGACTTTTGGCAATTAGTAAATATTTGATTGAACACAATTTGACTTGCAAATAATAAGGAAAAACATGAAACGGAGCTTTGAGCGATCGTTTTGAGTGTTAAAACGAATTTAGATAAATAAATAAATAAATGATTTGAAGGCTAAATTAAAATATCGCAAAGGTTGAAATTAATATTGTTTGCTTAATTTTTTTTGACTGACATTTTGATTGAAGTTTTGCTGGTGGCTTTTCCGCAATTTTCAGCAGAGATTTTGCTTTGATCAGCTCATAGTGCAGTCAGTTAGTCAGTCAGTCAGTCAGTCAGTCGGTTAGCCGTCAATTAATTTGCCTCGGGGCTTCGATCTAGAAGGAGTGTCTATCGTATCGTATACTGCTCGAATAAATGTATATGTCTGCAACTTTATGCGGTATTCAAGTTTCGAGTGATTGCATAGTTATTTCCTGAACTTGAAAACGGGTTTGTCTTATACATACATACTAGAACACGGTAGAAAAAGGAAAAATTCAACAACAAAAAACGACAGCGACAAGAAATCAAGCCGGTTAACATGGCGTATGCGTGTTTTGTTGTTAAAGCATTCATAAAAATTGCAGCTCATTACAATTACATTTTAATTGTCTTTGTCAATTAACATTCAATTCGCTTGTTGGCAGCCAGTGAAGGGTGAGACAGCTGCGAATCAATCTAAAGATAAAGATACAGTATCTGAGTGCGTAGAAGATGCCAGAAAAAGTTGTTCACCTTCTTTTGGCAACTGTTGATTGCAGTTCTGTTTTTATTTTGTTGATAGTTACAATTAATTGAAGCTGGCAACGGTTTTTACACTTTGGTGATATAATCGCCCATATGAATATGCTTATAATTATATTATTATTATTACTTTTTTTTAATCAACTGTTAAACTGGTTTTTCAATTAGAGTGAAAATGTTGATGTTGATGATGGCACCTCCAGCGTTCGACGGCATTGAAATTCATTTTGTTTTTCGACGAGTGAAAACCTTTTTTTTCTTCTTTTGTATAGGGATTTACATAATATTTGTGTAGTCAAGATTGCCCTCGATTTTGCGTGATTGTGATTTGATTTTGAATATTATATTTTATAGATATATATATATATTGGAAATAAAAGAAGACATTTTAAATCCTATTTTGGCCAAAAGGTCAGTTGGCCAAAGAGTGACACACATTTAAAAGCAGAAGTAAGCTTAATCAATACAAATTATTAATGCAATAATTAAAGAAATTTAAAATTTACAATTTTAGTCGACACAATACATGCAAAGATCAACAACTCAATGATCGGATCAAGCGAAAAAAAAAAAAGAGAAATTGCCTTTAAGAAAACAGAAAATTGTACAAAAGCGGAATTGCTAATGAAGGAAATGTTCGACGAGCTCTTCAAGTCGCTGAAGATGAGCCTGTAAACCGTAAATGGTAAACTGGTAAACGTTAAACTGTAAACTGTAAACTGTGGTGTGTATAAGAAATGCATAACCATAAAACACACACACACAAAAGTTGCATAAGTCTTTAGCCCTTTCACCCTCTCGTTGCTCTCCACCAAATTGATCTCATCCCAATCGCAATAAACCAAAGTAAGACCAACCCAAACGATCCAATGCGATCCGAGGAGAGTGCGTTTAATTTATGGCAAGTGGAGAGCATCGAAGACCCTAAAGCGACAACGGAGTTTCTTTTTAGTTTGTTTGATATTTAAATGCGAGAGTTGTATTTAAATATTTGTCTTTCAATTTCCATTTGCTGCAACGACGACTCATCAGTTCAGCTCTGAACTTACATCAGTCAATCAGTGATCATTTCAAGTATAAATTGTCAACTTCAATTTCCCCTTGTTTCTTCTTTACTTTTATTTTTATGGGACTCACACGCAATCAAATCAACCGCATTTGCCAGAAACGTGTCTGACCAGCTGAACATCAAGTTAACTGATTCCTGGCATATAACATAGTACGTCATATATATTTATCTAGCTGACCACTTGATGTGTTGAAACGGCTGATTTAAAACTAGGAAGCATATTTAAGAATTTCTTATGAAGCCATTGCCGAGACGAGAATACGCAGAAAACAACCTACGTCAATTGGTAGGCGGTAGACGGTGTTTAGAGTGGCTTAAAATTTATAATAAATATTTATATATATGAATACCTTATCTTAATATATATTATTTTAATTTGAGTATTATTTAAAATGTATTAATTATTATTTTATTAAACTTAACACCTTTTAAACTATTTGCCAATATTTAATTTATAATTTTAGCTTATTAGGTTATGTGACTTTTTTTTAAAATTTTATTTCTTGAAATTTACCCACTGTGCGCTTACTGCTCATGTGCAATTTATGCAAATCGTCCACTTTGCAACTAGTTCACCTCAGCAAAAGTAAAAGTTTACCAAACACACATACGCAGACATACATACCAATACATTCATGCATACATAAATACATAAACACACATACATATGTGCAAAAAACAGCTAGTGTAGAGAAAACTTGTTTGCATAGACAAAGGGTTTTAGCAAATATGTCAATGTTGGTTAATATTAAGATTCTAGGCTCTTATTTAAATGCTCATCCACTTAACTTTTTTTGGAAGTGTAGATATTTCTAACAAATATGTTAATAATAGCCTTTGTTATAATAAAAATCAGAAAAAACGAAATTTATGCCAAATTTATGCAAAGTGTTTTTCTATTTTTAAAAACGCTTAGAAAAATCTCTGTACACAAAAGATATATAAATTTTGTAGCTAAATGAAAGGCTTTAAATCCTGACCAGTCTCAACAAGTGAATCGATGAAGTCATGCCTATTTAATTGTATGTAGAGTATCTACTGTTCGTGCTTGCCTAATTAGAGTATTATTATTATTTGCTTTCGCTGTGGTCCATGTCGCTTACCTTGATTGCTGTTCAAACCTATGAATGCAACAAAAATTAGTGCAAAAAATTGGAAAATACGTAAAAATATACAAATAAATATATATATATTTATTTATTATTATGATTATATTTATTCAAAGTGTGTGCAGTATAATTTGTAAACCATATCAATTTGTTTAGACACGCATATTATTATTTTTGGTAATTCCCTGTCGGACAATCGAAACTTGTAAACGTGTATGTATGTGTGTGTGTGTGTGTGTGTGTGTGTGTGTGTGTGGGTGTGTGTGTGATTTGTTATGATTGCGTACAGTGCCAACCGAGGAATATCGAAAGATTCCCCATGAATCAAGATACAGTTGCCAAGTATAAACTGACATTCATTCGAGCGCATATAAATTAGCAAAAAAAAAATTGTTAATAAGCCTTAATTTTTGCATATTATAATAAGTATTATATATATATAAGTATGCTCAATTCTGGACCGGTTGCTTCGCTTTTAAACCAGTCTAGGAAATGATAATAAAAAAAAGAAAGAAAAAACTTCAATTTACATATGAAATAATGCACATGAAACTGAAATCGAAACTGAAAACTGAAAACCGAAATCCAAAACGCGTTTTGTTATTTAAATTTTTCCGTTTTTTTTTTGTTGGGATAATATAAAACTGGTTAGTAAGTCAGTGGGTAGCGCACACAAATTGGGTTGATTGTAGTTGCTGTTGTTGTTGCTGTTGTTGTGATACTGTTGCCAGGTATAAAAGAAACAGTTGCCAAACTCATCAAATACACCTCGTCTGCATAATAATAGCATTTTTATGGCTGCTGCTAATCAAGATTAACATCACAAATAATCAAAATGATGAAATATATATATTTTTTTTTGTATCTTTTTTATTTTTTTTAAATTTGTCGTTTTTTATTTATTTTTTAGGTATTTTTAAATATACACATACAAATTAACGTAAAACTACAAAAATCAGTTTCTGCTTGCAGTTTTCATCTTCATCTTGTTCGTTTCTTGCAAATTTTATTGTAATGGTTTGTTTTGTTTGTTGTTGTTTTGTTTTGTTTTTTTTGTTTGTTTTAATTGTTTTTTTAATAACGTAACACAGCAGAGACTTAGCCAGACGCGTTTTGGTTGCGTTTTAAAACGCGGCGCAGTCAAAAATATAAAAGTATAATGTAAAAAGTCTTGATTGAATTGAAACAATAATAAAAGTTGGGTACTTTAGGTGACTGAAGGAATTTGGATTAGGGCTGCTTGGATGCTAACGCTCTCTCTCTCTCTATCGCTCTTTCTCAGGCTGACTTAGAAGAAACCATCGCCAGTGGGATCATTGATCCATGGGTAGTTATTGGGGCATCGAACGCATGTCTGCAGATTGATGGTCTCCCCGGGAACCTCCTTGGATGTCAGCTTGCAGGTATTGGGCACCCAACAGGCTGGCTTGCCCTCAACATTGCACTTCTCCCTCCAGGGCTCGAAGTTCTTGGACTCGGCGATGGTGCGTGGATTCTGCATCCACTGTATCACCTGTGTCATGGTAACAAAGTAGACATCATTGTGATTGGCCAGAATCTCGTCGATCCAGTAGAGGAAGGCGTCGAGGAA
Organism: Drosophila histrio; assembly: GCA_958299025.2. Lineage (NCBI taxonomy): Eukaryota > Metazoa > Arthropoda > Insecta > Diptera > Drosophilidae > Drosophila > Drosophila histrio. The sequence continues at coordinate 9,165,969 of OY729166.1, read as the reverse complement.
CTCAGGATTGTTCTTCAGCCAAGCGGCATGGAAGTACAGACCCAAAGGTGCGCGATTCTGATCGTAATGGCGATCGAAATTGTGATTGAGGAAATTGTAGAACTGATCACCGGTCAGAATGTTCGAGCAGGAGTCGACCATAGCACAGCCAGGCAGATATTCATCGTTGACAGGATCCTCACGACGATCCAACTCATTCATGACCATCTCCCATACCGCGTGCGATCTCGTGGGGCAGCTCTGCAGGTTGCCGTGGCAGCGATGTGGCATGCGGAAGTACATGGTGTAGGGCCACAATGGGGGATTCGACAGGGGAGCCGTGATGGTGGAATCGTAAAGGAAGGCCTGCTCCTCCATCATGGTGAACTGATTGTTGCCACCCACACGCAGATACGGGGCACGCACACCGACAACCGAGTTGTCCGTAATATTGGCATACTTCTCAATGATAATCCTCATGCCGGCCATTTCCTTGGCCCAGTCATCGACCGTTGCATTCGACCAGAAACGCTCCTCGTCGTTGTGAGAGATCGAATGTACGGCAATTTCGTGACCCTTGCGTGACGTCTCCTGCACCGCCGAATAGTTAGAGTATTTGTGGGAAACGAAGTAGGTGGCCTTGATGTCGCAGCCATTGGGATTCTTGCGATTCTTGAAGATCTCCTTGTACAGCTCAATGTTGTTGTTGTTGATGGCATCGTCGAACGTGATCGTGATCATCATGGGCACATCCTTGGCGGGCAGATCGCCGGGAATTGAGGTGCCATCCTCCGAGCAGAAACAATCGGGCAAGACGCACACAGCGGGATCACAGGGAGGTGCACGATTTGGATCGTTGTCGATGTCTGTAATTTTACAAAAATAGAAATACAAAGTAGGGACATTTATAAAGACAAGTTCTTTACTTGGGGGAAAAATAAAATGCATCGTTGTTTGGCAAAAAAATTAATTAAAAGATTATATATTAAAGTAAAGTCTACTTGATAAATGCAAAACAAGAGCTGTAAAATATGGCAATACTAACATTTGATGTCAATGTTAATAACGCGGCATTCTAAGAGTTAACATGACAATGTTAACGACTGACTTACATATTAACATTTGATGTCAATGTTAATAACGCTGCATTCTAAGAGTTAACATGACAATGTTAACGACTGACTTACACATTAACATTTGATGACATGACAATGTTAACGACTGAGTTAAATTAATATTTAAGTTTTAATATCCTTTTTTAATACTTTTGTCATAAAAAGGAGGCATGTCAGTATAAAAACTACTCTTGGTATAGGTCTGTATTTTTGTTACGGCTAGTTGAGGTCGAAAATTATGGTTTAGTATGCAAATCGTTGTGGTTTATTAAGATCAATCAATGGCTAAAGTCAGTTGACTATATCATACAGTTATCATATTGACAATCGTTCCAAAAATTCATGTTTGACATGAAAATTGATCTTGTAGACCCTTATATAGAAAGGGTCTATATATAGAAAGAGTCTATTACAGATTTATTGGAATCTGACCATAATATCATTGACCTGTCATAGGAAAGTTCGATCGAAATTGAAAGCTCAGTATGTATTCTCACAAGAATTCGCAGTCGAACTTACAGATGGTGTATTTGGTATAGTTTTCTGTACTCTAATCAAGTATAATTAATATCTGACTAACATATATAATAGCTGCCATAGAAAGGAACAAAAGATCTGCTCTGCAAGGGTATACTTCACTTTAAGGTGCCACAAATAAACATAAAGATCACCACAGAGTATTCTACTGTCGCAGACACTCCGATTCTATACATATTTCCCTCAGTGTTTGCTCACTTCTTGTAGAACAATTTGTATTCGGTTTACGGTAATAGTTCAATCAACTTTATGGATAAATAGTTATTTTAAACAATTAGCTAACTGTACATGGGTGGCTCTGGCAGTTCAATGAACTGTGCCTGGAAAACCAATCACAAATCACCTGGGCGCCGGGAAAACCGCCGTCACCAAAACGCAAAGTGAATGGAAAATGTCTGCTCAATTTCAGTATCTTAATTTTTGTATTTTCTATTTTTTTTTTATTATTATTATTTTGAATTTTTTCGTTAAGCCGAGTCGTCGTCGTCGCCGTCGTCGTCGTCAATCAAGCGAAGAGCTGGTAACAAGAGTTGGTAACTGCTTTGGTATGCAGTTAACGTTCACCCGGCCCCAGGTATGGCCAGAAGAGGCACCCAGTCTTTAATCTACTCTAGCTCTCTAACTGTCCGTCTATCTCATTCCCCTGGTCATCTTCATTGCGCCCACGTGTTTGCCATTCATTAGCGGCCATATGCAAATTGCGAATATATGTATTCATATTGCTCGTAAGTATTTGGCAGCGTCATTTGTAAGCCTTGCACTTGCATGGAGCGGTCCCTCATCATCATAAATCAACTGCGAAAGTTTTTAAACAACAAAGAAATTGTTTGACGTAATTTTTGTTTGGCACTTGCCAAAGTGAAATGCCAACGAGACACGCAAAGGCCAGTCAAATAAAAACCAAATTAAAAGAGAGAGAAAAACAACAACTTTGGATATTTGGTTTTCTGCAAGTAGGTCGCAGCCGGCTTTTGTCTCCGGCTGACCTTTTATCACTCTCGCCCCCCTCTCTCCACTCGCCACTCTCCACTCACTGCCAACTACACCACCTACTGCAGGCATTCCATTTTGCCAATAATCTGTCGTTAAAGCCAAGTGTTATGTCATCGAACATCGAACCGGTTGCACACAGCTCCAACTCTGAATATTCCCTGACATTTAAGCGACTTTAGGGCTTGTCTTTAGTTTTCCTGCCATTTCTCTGTCTGTTGTTTCTTCGCCAGTTATTTGTAGTTTTTATGCTGGGTTTGCTTTAAGCCAACAAACAAGCTGGCTTATTGCGAGTCTTACGTTTCGTTCAAGAGGATGTTCACAGCTAATGACAGATTACGTGATAAAGTCAGCCAAGTGCCGAATTGAATAGTAAGTGGCCCCATGCAAGTTGGCTTAAATAAGGGTATCAATTGCGAGTATTCTGGGAAATATCGTTAAGTTAAGTTAAGTAATTGTTAAAGCAACAACTCCAAACAAATTGAGACGTTAAATTGTTTAGGCGTTGATTGTGTGATGCATTCAAATTTATACTCTCTTACTTTCTATCAATTTTATACATTTTACCAAACATTTTTATACTCTTACACATTTACTGGAGTTTACTAAAACCTACTTACTAACGCCTCAAAACAGATTCATTTATATTTAACTATTTTTGTTCTGATTTGCAATTTTGAATTCCCTAGACTCTTACCTTTAAATTTGTTTATATTAATATGATTTTTAAATATTAAACTTTAAGTTTAATTGTTATTTATTGTATTTAAATTGAATATACTTGTATTGTCTTTATTTTTTACTTAATTCAAATTTAAATCTTTGCTTTGACTATTCTATTGAATATACTTGTATTGTCTGTATTTTTACTTACTTAATTCAAATTATAATCTTTGTTTTGACTATTCCATTCGATACTATTCCTTACTATCATAAGAGATAATTACAAAGAATTTGAGGCTGCCAAAAACATTCTTAAAATACTTTTTGTACATTTAAAAAGAGTATCTTGAACTGGGATCTTTGTACTGCATTGTATTTTGTTTCCAGTCAAATCGAACTACAGGGTATTCGCTAGCTAAGCCGCGACTGTAGTATTCTAACTGGATTATTATCGTAAAAGATAATAACATAGCATTTGAGGATACCAGACCATTAGTGTATTTAGAACTTGGATCCTTGACTCAATCTTATCAATCATCATCGAAGTCTTATATATCGTTTCCAGCCAAATCAGACTACAGGGTATTCGCTAGCTTAGCCTCAACTGAAGTATTCTAACTGGATTATTGTTATTTGCACTCTTTGCCTTATATCGTAAATACTTTTCCTAGGCTATCTGGGCGTATCTGAATAACAATCTTCATTTCACACACACTTGACTTCGCTTCGTCGCTTTGTTACACACTTCTTTTTTTTTTTTTTTTTTGTTTATGGGGGCCATTTAAATTGGCTCATAATGTGGCTTCCTTATTGCCATATGGATGGCTCTGCGTTCGGACTTGCTACTGGCACTATTATTTCATTTCAAATTCAATTTCAAATTGTTTACAAGTTAATGGTTCGTTGAGCATTTGTTAAGTTTACCGCCACCGGCTGCAAAACGTGCAAATTAAATCGCACTAACCAAGACACGATCTGTGATCGACTACAGTACAAATACAATATACGATTCAATCGTACGATCTACTTGTCTTAGAATTGCCGGCTAGTGGCATTTATGGTAATTACATATCTATATCTTGGCTATTGTTTGGCATTTGATTTGCTCATTAATGCACATTTATATGCGGTCGCCTCTTGAGAAATGTCGGCATCGAGTTTTGCAAATTATTAAGGTAAACACAAATAAATGAAGAAAGAAAAAAGGTAGCAAACAACGAAAGACTCCACTTAGTTGTTATTTAAAATTAGTTGCGGTTTTTATGAAAAACAACAACAGCAGTGTTAATAATAATAAATAAATAAATAACAAGTCTTTTGTTGTTGGGTTTTTTTTGCAATTGCTAAAAATACAACGATTTAAGCCGATTATGTAAGCTTAATTTACACATGAATCGAACGGGCTACGAACCGCCTTTTAACTGCCTTTCGGTATTCGATATTTGGTATTTGGTATTCAGTATTCGGTAGCTCAGTCCCATGCTGAGAGCTTTTGCTTTAGTTTTTATTTCTTTTAAGTCCAAGGTTAACATTAATTATTAATTTATTTAACATTTAACATGTTGCATGCGAGATCTGTGTGACTTTTAGCTTAAACTGTGGGCTAACACACTCATATTCGAGCCAAATTGATGATGCAAACCGATGCACGACCCAGCCCAGTTTTTGTTTTTTTTTTCCACTGATGAGATCAGCTTGAAGTTCGTTTCTTTGACATTTGTTTCCATTTCACACTTGACATTTTCACAAAGGGAAAAAACAAGAAAAAAAGCAGAAACTCTTTAGAAATCAAGCCGTTTTCTATGGGCCTAAGATCTCGCTGAAGGGCTTTACGAAACCAGTCTTTGATTTGTTGCAAGACCTGCAGTCAAAAAATGAGGGAGTCCCCCTCCCTGGCCTGCTGTCAAACACTTGTGTCTTGCATAGTTATGTCGGAGATTTCGAGAGTAGTAGTAGTAGTCGTAGTAGTCATTCCATAGACAACAACTGGTAACTTAATGTTAAATGCCGCCGACCGGTTTTAAGGTGCGACTCAGACTCTAACTCCGACAGCTAGACAGGCTTAGACTGAGTAACTCAAAGAAATTCACGAACCAGACAAAAGTATGCCACTTGAAGATTTCAATTTCAATTTCAATTTATTTACTATTTCTACTATTTTCTTGCCCAGCTGATGGGGTAATATCGGCTTTGTAGTCAATCCTGTGTAATGCTACAGCTTAACTCACTTGACGGACTTGCTGAATCATTTCGAATCGCTCAAGTCAAATATAATATGAATCATTGAGCACTCAGGCAGCCAAAGTGCCAATCATGTGTATACTCGTTATACTTATAAATCATTTTCTCTACTTCTGCTTTATGATCTCTATGATCTGTTTAGTATTCACAACACTTTTCTATGCCTAACAAACTTTCGCTCTTTTCTGTTTCTTTTTTGCCAACTGTCGCTTTCTGCAACAGTGTTGTTGGTAGTACTACTTACCGCAAGTATTTTCATCAGAGCCATCTGAGCAATCCTTCTCGCCGTTGCAGAAAAGACCGCGCTCAATGCAGTTGCCATCGCCGCAGGCCAGGAAACCATCCTGACACAGAGGCTCGTCCGTGTGGAGCAGAGGTTTGACACGACGCTCCTTGTTCTTGCTCTTGCAGTTCTTGACGGACTCTTTCCAGTCGCAGGTCTGCTTCTCAATATCGAAGTACAAACCGGCCGGACAACGAATGGCTTGCAGACCCTGTACAATACAAAACAAAATAGGAAATACCCAAAATATGTTAAATTTTTATATGATTGCAGATGAGAATGCAGGCGAATGCAAGCAGAATTTAAGTCAATATTTTAGAGTGTATTTGAGTGAAACCTACCGATGAGGTACACTGAATGACATCGCGACAATTGTCGCCCTCGCCGGCTACCAGACGGAACCACTCGCCGGCATCCTTGTCTTTGCAGAGCTCCTTCTCAAAGGACTCCTCCTTCTTGGGCTCCTCGGTGGTGGCTTGTCGCTTAACACGCGCCTCGGCGGCATTAGCTGCAAATGGCAGAGAGAGAGAGAGAAACAATTAACATTACACTCAGAGAAATGCTAAATATCTCACTATATTTATATATTATATTTAACAGAACTCGAGCTCAAACTCGTAGTGAAGATTCAGGTTGATCAAAACTTAAAAATACTTATAGAAAATATTGGAATTCAGAATAGGGAAAGAAATTATCATTTCAATTTTTGTTGATTTAATAAATGTGCTATCTATTTAATAAATATCTTCAAATAACTTCAGCTTACATTGAACTATAATAAAATCATAAAAATATTAAATAAATGCATTTAGGATAGCGAACAAATTTGTCTCTAAAATTTAAGTTATAGTATTTGCATCGAAAATATAAGAAATTACTATAAATTAAAATTTGTATGACTATAGAAAATTAGGGAGTTTGTCTACTCAATAGAAGTTAAAGTATTTGCCGTACAAATTTAGCGAAATTCTTTAAATTAAAAATGTCAAAACCGATAGGAACTAATTGTATTTAGAATGACGAAAGAATTTGCCTAAATAATTTAGGAAAATTTAATAAATTCACAGTTTATTTGATACATTGCATAAACCGGAAGAATTGCAACTTAAATTAAATTATTCTTTAGTAAACAAAAGTTCTCATATCGATATAATATAAATTGAATTCAGAATGACAAATGAATTTGACAATTTAAATTATGTTAAAGTATTTGTTGAACAAGTTTAAGAAAATTCAATAAAATCAAAGTTTATTTGATAAATTTCTGCATAGTTGCAAAACCGGAAGAATTTCAGCTTAAATCGAAGTGCATTTTGGTATTGCAGATGTGGGTTGGTCCACGTCATTTGGCTGGCACTTCCTGTTACACAAAACAAAACAAAACAACAGCAACCAATAGATATATGTATATAACTACATATATAAATATATAGATATATATATATATGCATGAATATAGACATAGAGACATATGTAGATGTGTAGACTGGAGCTAACGGCATGTCGTCTAGCTGGTTGTACCTCTTGGGGTTGGCCAAAACAAGTTTGCCATTATGAAATACGATGTCACCAACACCAATGCAAAGAACACACTACAGATAGACGGACCAAAATTGATATAAAAATAATAATAAATAAAAACTTGTTGCGCTTGGCTATAACTTTGACATTTCACAGTCACAGTTGGCAACAAGAGTTGCACGAAAAGAAAGAAAGACTCAATGTGTTGCCACATTTGCATAACTGTTAACAGTTAATTGACAGGTGGCTAGATACCGCAGGGCAACTACAACATACAACATACTCGTAGTAGTTGGTAATATCGATCTTAATATTGATCGATCACCTGTCAAAACAGCCAACAAATGCATTCCACAAATGTCGAATGAGCTTGAATCGAGTCGAAGCAAATCGAATTCGAATTTGAATCGAAACAAATCGAATCGAATGTTGAATTCAAGTTGAATTGAATGTCGCTTTATATGTTGGAATCTCAGGATCTACACAAGCCCTACAGAAATGAAAGTTGTTTGGCGAGTTGTCGTTGTTGTTATTGTTGTGCTTGTTGTTGTTGGTGTTGTTAGCCAATTGGCAGTGCGTCCTTTTTTGCATAATCAAGGTTACAAACGGGCTGCAACTGTCGCTCATGTAAGCTGTAGTTTTCAGTTGATTTTTCTTTCATTTTTTTTTCTGAAGGCCGTATATTTTATAATTGACAGACAACTTCCGCTGCACAAATGCAAATTGCATGAGGCGGCAATTAAAAAAATCCAAGACTATAACTAAGCGTTTTTTAAATACTATCTACTATGTACTATGTGTATTTAATTATATTTTGTATTTAATTTCTTTGTTTATTATTATTTTTAAATGATTTGCTTACCTGCACCAATGGCCGCCAATGCCAAAACGGCAAAAACTACAAAAAGTTTTGCCATCTAGAGATGAATTATACACGCACAGTTTCTATTTCTCTTTTTATCTTTTTGTGTTCAATATTCAATATTGGAATCTTTATCTTAAAGATTTTATTTTTAAAATTGAAAAACACTCGAGTTGAGATCAGCAAGAGCAGCAATAGCAGCAGCAGCAGGTTGGTTTGTCCTTCCGTTCGCTATCAAAGCTCCATTTACACTGTTTGCAATGTTGTCGCGCACAATTTCTCGAAGCTGACGCCAAAGCCCCAAAACCAACTTAAATTTGCTTCTTTTATTACACGCGGCGGCGGCGACGTCGACGCTTTTGTTGGTATTGATCTGCAGTTGGGCGCCGTGGTGAATAGTATGCTCGCGAGCTTTTTTACAGTTAAAACAACCACGCCAGAGCAGGGGCAGCAACACGATCCACACGGTGGTGAGCTTTTAAGCGGCTTTCGTCGTACGGTTGCACAAGCCTCGTTTTTCAGCATACGCTCGTGACTTGACTGTCGCCCAAAAAAGAGAGAAGTGCGACACATATGCGCCACTCTTTTATATGCAAAATGGCAGCAGTGTTGGAGGGGTAAAGTGCTTGGTGAGTGAGTGGTGAGTAGCGAGTAGCATATGCAGTGTGTTGAGCTGACAGTGTGTGTGGATTGCAAGTGTGGATGGCATTCACCATCCATACGGATTTGCTGCCCATTACGAGTACATGCATATGTATGTATGTAGTATGCAAATGAAATTCTTGGCTTTAAGACTTAAGCTTTGATCGCTTCGCTTGGCAAATTCCAGAAGGTCTGACTTGCCTGTCGTCGTCTCTCTGGGCGTGCCCACATAAAAATATATGTACGTATACAGTTAGTCAAGTAATTGTTTCGACAAATTAAAAATACATTTTGCTTCTTTTTAAATATTTGTCTCTTTTTTTTAATATAGTTTCTTTGGGGTAGTCAAGCTTAAAAAATAATTAAATAATAAGATAAGATAGAAAAACAAATGTTTTTATTATTTTCTTATTTTATTATAGTTTCTATGTTGTTTTACTATATTTAAAAATATAAATAAAATATATATGCAATTTCATCAAAAAAATTACTTAACTAACTGTCAGGGAAGAGACTTTAGCTGCACACACATTTAGTGCAATGTTCCACATGCTTTTACCCCTTACCAAGGCAACAAAGAGGTATACGAGTATCTGTTGAGTCTCCTCCCTAACTAGAGATGAGCTTGCAAAACGAATGTTTCAAGTTTTCCATAATCAATAATTTAAATTCTGCTTATGTTTAATTCAAAAAAATATTGGATTCAACCATTATTATAATACTCTTTATAAATATCAAAATGCAGTATAATGCAACCGGTTTAAATGTATCTGGTTGATAGCGAAAGACACTGATGTGTTGGCAAGTTTCCTTATAAATAGTTGTTAAGCTTTTGATTGTTTTGTTTAGATTTATTAGATCTATTATTTGGGAATAGCTTTTAACTTTTTTAACTGATTGCTTGAATGGGGCAACAAACAAGTGTTTGTATGATTTCAACTTGCCAATGATTACTGAGTACCCCCATATTTCTTTGCATGTAGCTAAATGTCGTCTCGCCTGTCTCTGGCGTCTCTGGCGTTCCAATTTAAAGCCGCTTTTTCATCGCAGTGACCTTGATCAGTTTAAAGCCAAATTAAAAACAATAATGGCCCAAAGACTGCGGCGGTGAGGCGGCTAAATGACAGTGAGGCGTCTAAAGGCGTGACGAACTGCCAACGACGTCGTCGTCGTCGTCGTCGCTTCAACTTTAAAGTGTGCCAAAGTGTTTCTTTTTTGGCGGTGTTGTTGTTGTTGTTGCTGTTGTTGCTGTTGTTGTTGTTGCTGCTGCTGCTGCTTGTCATTCGCAGCAAACGACTAGAGACCTTTTTGAGTTGTCATTGTCTATTTCGAGTTTCTTAGTTGAGTCTTCTTCTTCATCTACTACTTTTTTGCCACTCTTGACATTTGCAAAGAGGAGTCGAGACTATCGCGTTGGATTTACATATAAAATTAAATATTGAATAAGTTTTTGATTGCCCGGTTTCCGCTTTAAAAAAAATCAGCAACATCTGCATCGCGATATTTACTACGTCAATTGAAGAACCAGTTTTCGATTTTCATTTTAAATGTGATAAACTGTTTCAACAGAATTCTTGCAAAATCTTTAATTTCAAGCGAAATTTGCGGTTTTGTCAATGCAAACGAAAATAATCGACTAATTTGTACCAATTTATATTTCCATCAATTGATTCTCGAGGGCGACTTCAGTAGTAATTATTTATCTCTCTACTTGATTTACTTTTTGTCATCTATCATTGCTTTAACTGGTCTTTTGTGCTTCTCTCAAGCTTCAAACTAAATAAACTAAAGTGCTAATCCGTACCAGGATTAATTTTGTTGTTGTCTTAAATTTGTTAGTCTTGCGGTTTGTTTACTCTTTGTGTCTTGTCTCCCCGAAACCACAAATCGATAGTGTAAACATTTTACTCTGTAAATATTTACAATCAGACACTTTACATTTTGGTAGTTCATCAGCTTTGTTCTCTAGACTTTGGCATCATTGTCTCCTTTTTGGTTTTGTTGGTAAGGTAAGAGTGGGCTTAATAGTAAATTGCTCGCTTTATTATAAACCATTTTTTGACGAAGGTTATCAACCAGACGCTGACGTCTGATTGGTTTTTCTCCAGCTTATAATAGATAAATTTGATGTTTAATCATATAAATCATAAGAACTGACGCTACCACAGTCAAGAGGGCATACTACGAGATACCCAGTAACCAGCACATACAATTGACAGTTTTATGAGATATACTTTGATAAACGAGCTGGAATCTAACCATAATACGTCTTGTAGCTGTGCAGGAACTCGCTCAAAATTGCATCCCATGTAATTTTCTTGTAATTCGTTCATTTTTTTCAATTTGTGGGTGAATGAAGTGTGACATCCTAATGAAGATATGTATCATGTGTGATAAATCTCAAATCTCAAATATCTAGCTACAAACCTGCTCTTCTTATAAGTTTTTCTTGATTTGAGAGCGAAGGTTGCCTGGTATCCAAAATTTAGGATAAACTTGATCTACCAGCAAATAGTCTAATAAGTGAGACCAAGTACAAGCTTCTAGATCTTACCATTTCTGAGATCTTTTGATTCATATGTACGGACAGACGGACAGATAAACACACATTCTGTCAGTTTGGTTGACTAATGTTAAAAAACCACAAAGATTTTCACACTTAACTATTATTTTCGACCGATCGTTTCTAGTTTCTATAACAGCTATAAGATATAACAGTTCAATTGTATCCAAACTTTCCCAGTATGTTAAAGACAACACCATTTACATAATATGTGCGTTTAGTTGAGGTATCTTAATAAACCAATAGGATTTTCATACTAAATTTATCGAAATATCGTTCATATGACAGCTAAATATATGTTAGAATGTAAAAGGCATAACCAAATGTATAATCTGTGAGTTTGGTTGTGGTAGGCCGAAAATCAAAATAGTTTTTCATACTAAAGTATGATTTTCGATCCGATTCTTCCTTTGACATTTATATAATACACTGGTCCGATTCAGTTGGTTTCGACACATGTAGTGCCTGCAAAAAGATAACTTTAAAACGAAGAGACTATTTTCCATCACTGTATACGGCAGTCCACGCTAGTGACGATGGCAGACCCCAAAAACTCACACGTAGTGAAGTTTTCTGGGTATTAACATACAGATAGTCGCACATGGCTGTTGATGCTGATCAAGAATATATATACTTTATAAGGTCTGGCATGTCTCCATTAATAATTATATACCCAATAACTATAATACCCACTGCTAAGGTATAAAAACTTAATAAAAACCATTTTATTTGTATTTTTAAAGTGTTGCTTTAACATTTAAAAACTTAACAAAGTGTTTGGTAATATGCTGCTTTATAGCGACACTACAAAAAAGCTCTTGTTGCCCAATAAACGCGATAGATGGCGCTGAATTTCTTAGACAGAAGCTTTGCTGTCTTCAGTTACTTTTCAAAATCAGTTGGATAATTGAAAATTATAAAGACTTGATTCCAAATAATTAAAACCTACTCTGTCTGCTTAAACATCTTTCGTCAAGTTGTTGAGGAACGGCCAAAAACGTAAATAGCCCGCATTCAATTATATTCCAATTATATTTCAATTATAGACATTTGCGCCGAAAGTGAAAAGTTTTGCCAACACCTCGACCTTGGCAAAGTATTAAAACTGAAAGTATTATGCCTTGGTAATATATTTTTATATACATGCTATACCAAAGACAGGACTCACACATACCGTTACGTATTTACTATGTCTGTGTGTATATTTAGTGCCAGCTGAGCGGACAAATTGCTTCGGCGACCTTATGAATGCATAAATATTTCAAACCGCTTTGACTCTTGCTTGTTGCCAGTTTCAAGAGCAAGGCAAGGTCCTTGATGTTGCAGAAAACTATTTGCAAACTCTAAGGACAAAAGCCAGCATGCAATGAAAGCTTTATTGCTTTATTGCTGTCCAACTCCTCCTGTACCTCACCTGCGTCGGCCCGCTCTGCTGGTCAACAGGTTTTCAGTTTGCAACAGTGAGCTTTTTATCTTCTTTTCGGTAGCCATGAAAATTCAATTAGCACAGGCGTTAATTAATGGCGCATCGAAAGCTTTCCACTTGTTGAGAAAAGACAACTGAAGCGATTTGGCCTCACGTGCTGCGCTCGCCAAAATGAAAAGCTCAAGCTCAGCACGTGTTGTGTGCCGAAAGCACAACAGACGGAAGCAGCGACACGAGCGAGGAGCTTTCCACGAGCCTCGAACACGCACTCGAATTTTGAAAAGGCGACAACAGTTTGTTGCTCAGCGTGCACGCCAACGGACGTCTAGAAAACGGAGCTGAAGCAGCCAGAGCAACGATTTCCGTTATTACACTTATTATTTCTCATTTCTGTCTGTCTGTCTGTCGGTTCGCTAGTTCTTTAAGCAACGGTCAATCACGGAGCGAGACGGAAAGTGAACGGGAACGGGAACGGGCAGAACTTCACTGCGGAGAGTAAAAAGTAAAAAAAAAGAAGTGGAAACAAAATGGAGTTGCTCGGAATTTCAGTTGTGTGAAGTGAAGTGAAGTAAAGTAAAGCTATGCGAAGTGTGTTAGTGTAGAAAATAGTTGTGTGTTTGTGTTTGTGCTTGTGTGTGTGCGTGTGCATATATTAATGGCATTTAATGCCTAGAGCAAAAATTAAACAAAACCCAAAAGAGCAAAAACAAACTAGGAGCGGGGCAAAGGTACACAGAAAAAAAAGTCTGTGATTCCGGGATAAAATCAATTGCAAATGGCTTGTATTAAAAGATCGGTAACCTTGGATTTTCTTAAAACGAGCACGAAATACTTGATTCAAGTACTTATTTAACTTATTTCCTTTTATACACATCATAATAATAGGCAAAAAGCAATTTCTTGTGACTAGCGCAGTAATTAATAAATAATTCAATAACAATAACGGATTTTGATCACCGGGTTTCTTATTAGATTATTGTACTTGACTCAAATATTTGCTAACTCTAATTGCCTAAATTGAATACATTTGATCCGCAATTTAAATTTAACAACAATTCTCAATGCAAAATGATTTTTTTTCTGTGTACGAACGTTTGGAGGGGGCAGGGATCCCCTAAGGAAAGCAGGCAACATTAGGGCTAGGCCAAAACAGAAGCTAGTAGTCTAGCCCCGTAATCAGCTGTGCGTTTTGGCCAAAGTTTTCCCAAGAGAAAATGCGGCAAGGTAAACAAGAATACGTGACTCTAGCCAAGCCGTAGTGAGGGCTAAGCAGGCTAATCTACACGGAATCAGTTGGCAGCTAAGAGACGTTTACACAGGAAGCTACAGCAGCAGCATGAGCAGGCAAAAGACTTTAGATACACTCGTATCTAAGTCATGTCAAGCAATTGCTAAGTGGTTTACCCATAGGCACTGACAGTCGCAGTCGAAGTCGCAGTCGGAGTCGGAGTCGCAGTAGGAGTCGCAGTAGGAGTCGCAGTAGGAGTCGCCAGCTAAGACATGTGTTTAGTCAACGAGACCATCAAGCATTTGGGACATGTGAACACGTTTCGAATATCGTGACTAACTCAGGGCCCATGTTAGGGCTTGTCACAAGCACAAGGACAGCACAAAACTGACCTGTAGTCGAAAGGAGCTCTAGATTTTGATAGTTAACAAATTCTGGATCTTCTAATAAAGTGTTTAATGCTTAATACTGAAATTAAGCATAAAATAGATACTTTTAACTAACATTGTATGCTACAATCTTACTATCAGCTTTAATACCTCAACACTTTCATCAAAGATAAAGTTCAGTGTCAACAATTCATAATTTTAACTAAAATGTCAGCAGTTATCAGCAAAAAATCTAATAAACACTCATATAGAATCATCAACAGTCAAGTTGTATTGAAATGAAAGTAAATATATTTAAAGATGGAAAAAGTCATCAGAATTGACAGTTCTATAAAAAATAAACAAGTCACATTTAATAGCAGCTTTTCTCAAAGCAACAATGCAAAAATGCAATCAAAGTAAACATATATATATTTTAAAAGAAACTTTTACAGCATTTTCAAATTCTACGCTAAGTAAAACATTAAATTTTAACAAGACAAAATTCCAAACATATTATTGCAGCCATAGTTATTAAATACTTAGAGTTCGGACATTTCTATGCTTTGATCTTTCGTTCTCTAATTTTGTTTTTCGTAAAATTCTAAACGACAAGGATTTTACCATTACCCCCTCTTTTTTCTAATATACAAAAGTTTTTAGCTATAAGACAAACATTTCCATAGCCCATGAATATGGCTTAATCCATTAATTTTATTAAAATGAGAATAAAATAAGAGTTACAAACAAAATTATTTACTTATAAAGTTTCCAAGGGCTTAATAATCACGTATTCTTGACTTTCTAAAAAATGGCTTTAAGTTATTTGTAGTAAATTAAAATGAAAATCAAGCGATGGTAAATCCTTAGTATATATTTTTATATATAATTATAT
Organism: Drosophila histrio; assembly: GCA_958299025.2. Classification (NCBI taxonomy): domain Eukaryota; kingdom Metazoa; phylum Arthropoda; class Insecta; order Diptera; family Drosophilidae; genus Drosophila; species Drosophila histrio. Next base: position 9,150,656 of record OY729166.1, on the reverse strand, counting down.
CCACTTCATATAGTGCAAAGTTGAAAGTTATTTTTAAGTTTGACATTTATTTATTTTATTTATTTATTTACGTCAAAATTTGTTTCAAATATTTTACTGACAGCATAACCAGACATTGAGAAAATGTATAATTTGGCTTAGTAATAAATAATAAATAATTTCAAAGCCTCACGAATGCTAGCTGATATCAGTTCGAGTTCTAGCAATATTACCTGTTACCCTTTCACATTGCCACATAAAACAAACAAGTTGGCAAATTGGCAATTCACTGGCCTACTAAAAAAAAGGAAGCTTATGACCGGAGTCAGTAGAATTGTTAGTGTTATAGACCTAGGCTCGTTTAGAGCACCGGCCAAGGCTACCTGCATTTCAAATGGCCAAAGCTCGCGCAACAATGAAGGCAACTGTAAACAAAGGAGGCGTGCCCCAAAAAAAAAAAACAACAATAACAGTTGCAGGAGCCAAACACACAATTGTCGCATGGCCCATTGGGCTACCACCGGGCGGAGAGGTGCTGAGCAGGGAGGGAGGGGTATGGGGACCTAGTGGAAAACCGTAAAGGCAGCAAACAAAGCAAGCACATGACGTCATAAAGCATATTAAATGAATTTACACGCGCACTGCATTGCATACTTTCAGGCATATGAGTTGCTGCTGCTGCTGTTGCTGCTTCTCCTGCTATCCCCTCTGCTGCTGCTGCTGCTACTGCTGGCAAATGGCGACACTGAAAAGCCATTAACCAACGCCTAATGACGCACTCGAGACAGGGACAGAGACAGCGTAGAAAGGGGGTCATTGTATATATATGTAGATATGTCGAGGCTTAGACAAGCTGATAATGAGAATGCGGAGAGGTAACAATTAAATGGTCAAGCGAATCTCCACCCTCAACTTACTCCCTTTTTCGCTCTATAACATTTATTTAATTGCTCTTATTATCGACTAAGAACAGTCTATATAACGATTAAAATTCAATTACGTAAGCCAAAGTTAAGCTAATAAAATTAGACAACATTTAAATAAAACAAATTCTTTAATATCTCCTTTATATGTGGGTCAATCGCTATGAAACTTGCAGCAAATTAAACTTCGATTATTAGACTTAAACTGTATGTTGAGTTAGGCAGTATTATTATTTTAAAAATTACGTTTTTTTCGATTTGTTAGGGCGGAGTGTGCGATACCGCAATTTGAAAATAAACTTGACTTGCGTATGGTATTCAGAAAATTATATTCCTAATTTATATACTATCTTATGGTTGCTATCTTATAGTTGCTGAAATCCACGCGTTTATACAGACGGCCGGACAGACGGACGGACGGTCAGACAGACGGACAGGTGCCAAACGATTCGGCTATTGATATTATAGGGTCGGAGATGCCTTCTTATGTCTGTTACATATATTTACACAAATGCATTATATACAAGGTCTCGGGATATTCAAAAATTTAAAGATTGATTCAACATTTATTGTCAGGTTTAAGGAAATCCGAAAAGAAATTCCCAAGCAGTCCACATATAAATAAATGATAGAAAGTAAGAAATAAGTAAGCATAAATGAGTTGATTAAATATAACCATTAGACATTACATGTTGAAATTATGCATTAAAGTATTTTTACAACGTTTCCAACCAGTATTGAAGCAAAACAAAAAAAGGTAGAAGTATTTGTTATAATTAAGGCAAAGGCTACGGATGCTGTCACGAAATGAAATTGAAATATTAAATATTCATCTAATGCAAGAAAAATCACATCATCTTTAGTGGGACATATTCGTACATACATATATAATGCTCAACAAAAGAGCAATTTATCAGCATCCCAAAAGTGTGCTACAGAATGTGTAAAAAATAATAACAACAACAACATAATAATAATAATAATAAGGGAAGTGCACACACACACACACCTGTAATTTGTCAAACAGCCGAAACTGAACGAGTGTGTGTGTATGTAAATCGTGTGATTGCGGTTTAAGTCGCGCGCGTTTTTTAACGCCTACCTTTAAATAATGGATCCAGACAAGGGATTAAAGCATGTAGCATGTTAAATGGGTAAGTTTTGCGACGACCTTGACAGTGAGACAATGAGAAACAGAAAACTATGAAACTGAGTAGCTGTTAAGCTGATAAATTGATAAAAGTTAAAGTGGACACAAGCACGTGACGCATATATTCCCCTAATAAACCAATCAATATTATCGAGTTAGTAATGTCTGTAAGAGAGTGCGTCTCTCGGTGTGTGTGTGTGTGTTTGTGGGTGGTATGTGAAGTCTGAAAAGCACGTGTAGTTCATAAAATATGCAAGCCAATACATATTTAAACAACTACACACACCCATACACACACACACACACACACATATACAGCGGAAGCAAAGGAAATGTGGAATGAGAACAACGCGTGCCACACGACTAAACAACTTACGTTACAGGTAAGGGAGTGGTTGGGTTTAGGGGCAGGTAGATTGGTGTGCCAACGCCTGCGGCCAGCACTTTTATCTTTGCATGTGCTTGTTAGTAAGTGCTGCAAACCTTTTAGTCGCATTTTTCATATTCAAGCTTGTGTGTGTGTGTGTATGTGTGTGTGTGTGTTTGCTTTAGCCAAAAAGATTTTCTGTTAAGGAACGCGGCGGATGTGAATGTGGGCTGGCCTTCTTTTGACCCGATTCGCCAGCAATGACGAGCAATACGAGTATACTGGCGTCTGGGTAATATCGATGAAAAGAGACTCCAGAGGGATCGCGTACACTAATTGGAAGAAATGTGAGAAGGGCAAATATGACAGGCAACTACGCGAAAATGCTTTTAAGTAAATGCCTCGCCCCAGCATTTTTTAAAAGCTGCTGGAAAGTATAAAAATGTTAATCAAGATATTCGATAGATTTCAGCGTTGTTTTCAGCAAACTAACAAGCTGCATGAAAGATAACATAATATAAAATATACTTACTATCGATTGACATTCGGCACTTGTGACTAATGCATTGATTTTAAGGGTTAGCGTTGTAGAATATAAAATATCGATTAAATAATTAAGTAAGTCATAAGAAATTATTCCTTTTTAGATCCTTATTAAGTTTGTCAAAATAAAATGTGCTTAACAGGTGTAAGGAAGTCTGGCAGACCTATAAAGTATATATATTCTTGATCAGCATTAACAGTCGAGTCGATATAGCCATGTCCGTCTGTCTGTCTGTCTGTTTGAGCGCCTAGACCTCAGAGACTATAAGAGCTAGAGACACCAAATTTGGTATGTTGGTTCGTCTATGGGTTTGTGTTAAAATGTTGCCACGACACCGTTTTAAGGGAATTAATTAAAACGTCAAGAGCTAAACAAAAAAATTGGATCAAGTTTTTTGCATTGCGCTTATATTTTCAAAAAAAAATGTGGCTTGATAGAGTGGGCGTGGCTCCGCTTTCTTTCTTAATACTATCATATGCAATTAAGGAAAAGTCGAGAGTTTTACAGAGTAAGTAAAGAGTCTTTCATAGTCGACTTCGACTGTAGCATATTGTTTCCTATTACCGCTCCCGCCCGACTCTTCGACTTGTTTTAATTTGTATTTTGTGTATATGTCGGATTAAACTAATTATACATTTAGAATGGTAATAAAGTAATTACTATAACACAAATAGTGGGATGGCGAATACATATCATGACTTCAATATATATTTACAATTTACATTGTCAATTATTTAAGACAGAACTCTGGAAAACAGTTGAGAAAATATTAGAAAATTAAATATCAATTTAAGACATTTTAACATAAAATTTCCAGATATCCCAATTTGGTTTGGTTGGTTTTCATAAATTCAAATTAGATTTACTATCACAACGTCCATATTTTTGAAGTGTTTAATTTATCAGTTCAATTGTAACAATTCTATAAATTATTTGGTAATGCTAACAATAAATAATAAACAATAATTAATACTTAAAAAATACTAGCATTTAACATTTGAATTATAAATATTATAAGCCATTTTAAAATCCGAAAGCTGTTTTTGATTTTCATAAATCTAAATCATGTTTTCTATCATAAGGAAAGCTTTTATTTCTTAATGTTTAGGCTTTCAGTTCAATATAAAGCTACCTATAAATTAACAATACATAAAGAGAAGTAACAAAATAAAATTTAACATTAAAGACATTTTCCTAAAACTAATTTTTAAATGATTTGATCCGACGATTATTTAGACTATCTGAAAATAGTCTGCAGCATTATTGAACAAAACAGTATTCCCATTACATTGGCAGGTCTATGCAGCCCAAAAATAACTGCAACACAATCCTCAAACACAATCCAACAAACCGCAAAACACACACAAAAATAGCAACCGAAAAATGGTTTAATTATTGTTGTTGTTTCTACTCTTGTCCTGGAGGCACATTGCTCGGTCTGTGAGTCAGTAATTAAAAGCAAATCCATATTCATTTCGTGCCTTGCGCTTGCTTCTATGAAAACAAGTATACGTAAGTATGCTACGAAAATGTCGGAGGTGGAGGTTGAAGTGAGGTAAGAATTGGGTGCAGAGTAGAGTGTGTGAGTGTGTCATGTCTCTTTGTGTATTTGTCAGAAGTAGAAGGACAACGTTAGCTGAACAGTAGATAGACTACAGTCTACACACCTGACTGACATAGCTGGTTGTCTGCCTCAATGCCTGTCTGCCTGCATGTTTACTTAGTCGCGAACTGGAACTGGCTATGGAACTGGATCTGTGTCTGTGTCGGTGTCGGTGTCTGGGCTCTCGGTTCTGGCCATGTCGGCCTATTTGCGGGCCTTCACTTTGCATGTTGCAAACAATTTGCCGCCAGCCGCACTGAAAACGGCAGGCGGGCATTCAGGACTATGTCGCGGTCGCCTTTTTCCTGCCATTTAGTGCCACAACAGCAAAATGTTCGTGCGACTAATTTGTGAAAAAATCAACAGTAACAGCAGCAACAATAACAACAACAATAACAACAACAACAGCAACTGGCACGAGACGTTAAAATCAACGGACCGTAGGCCATTAAAACGGGGCCAACAAAAAGCGCAGCTCGCTCGTTGTTAATGAGAAATAAACATAAAACAACAGGAACAATAATAGCAACAACAACAACAGCAAACAGGAAAACAACAACGACACTTTGGCGTCACTTCAAAAGCCAACGGACAAACTTGTGGTAATCGCGGGCACAAAGCTAATAAAATACTGTAAAATATTCAACAATTGGCAGAGCTTTTAAGTCGCTACTCCACTAACTCACCATTTCCCCTAAATTTCCCCTTTATCACAGCCCAAACATATGGAGTGGCATCGACTGAAATGTAAACCACAGTCACAATTGGCGCCAGACGTCGAAAAGTATGCTACACATAAAGTAATCGCACTTTGGGTATCTTTTGTAGTATTATATTTTGTGGCAGGCACAAAGCAAAAGGGACAAAAAACGCGTGCAACAAATAAAATATACATATACATATATATATAAGTAAAAGGAAGAAAAAAATCAACTTGTGAGTGGCAGTCAAAAGGAAACTGTGTACGGATGTTACGGGATAACCATATTCATACCAACAACAACAACAAAACAACGAAAAAAGAAAGCGGATTTTAGATATTGAATTGCTGAGAGGAAACTTGTGGCAGCCTAAAAAAATAAAGAAGGCAACAGAGTAAAATGTTTTATTATACTATATTATTTACCATAAATCAATATACATCTGAAGAATCATTGTGCATGGATATAAACTGTGTGTAGAATGGATTTTAAGTTGTAGTCGCTGGGATTTTACTTAGTTACTCGAGTTGTCTGTAGTCTGAAGAATAGAGCGAGATAATTCAAGGCTATTGATCCTGATAGGGATGATTACATGAAGACCTACTCCTGAAATTTAATAGGATAATAATACCAGTTGAAATTTAAATTTTAAACGCACATCAAGTAAAAACTTTGTTGATAAACATATATTTAGTTATTTTAATGACAATAATATATATACATAACTCGAGTCAGCTAACGAAGAGCAAAAGACACTATTTATTTTATTGACAATATAGTTTAGTTAAAGTTTATTTAATATTTAATTCGATAATACTTTTGCGAAGTTTAATTCGAGATATAAACGAACTATTTAACGGCTTTAAACTGCAAAGAGTAATTAAACAACATCATATACTTTTAATTAAAATTATACAATTTTTGTTAGACGTTTTTAAAAGTTTATTAAACCGAAAGTTTCAAACAGCATCCACTCTGCATAAAGGCAACGAATTTTCTATTCAATGTCAACTGAATGTGCTGAAACCACAGATTGTGCGAAACGGAAGCGGAGCCAAGCAACCATAAACTGATTTCGCTGACTTGGCTAACAGTCTTTTTGGCCATTGAATGTCGCACACGCGCCTCTTTCAACATCAACATGTCCCACGCAAATCCCCGACGGTTCTGCTCTGGCCAAGTTAATTCGCTGCCACGCTTATACAATATAAATAGACCAAACACTTGAAGCGTCGCTCAATAGATAACCAAGGCTATAAATTACGCACCAGGAGGAGAATAAAATAAAGAGTACAACGGATGTGGAAGATACGGTAATTACGTGGGCTTATAATTAGCATACAGATTACAGCAAAGCGGATGAAACGAAAGAGCCGGAAGCCGGAAGAAACTTCTCTCTCTGTCTCTCTGTCTATCTCTCGAGTCTCTGTACAAAATGGATGCCTGCAATTATGTAAAAAAATTGCAAATTAATTGAAATAAATGACCAACTTTGTAGCAACAACACACACACACACACAGACACACATACATATACGTAAACAGAGCAAACAGCAAATAAACATTTCAATTATGTCGCTGTGCGCAAACTTTTTGCGGCAGGCGTTTCAAAAACTTTGATAATTAAGCTCAATGGGTGCTTTGAGCCCACTCGCTTTCGCTCTCTCTCTCTCGCACACACACTCGTTCTGTCTCTTTTTCCGCAGGCAAGGGATGCAAAGAGAGCTTCGGTAATTAGCAGACAAAAGTCTAAGCAAAGCGAGCAAACTCAAAACAAATGAGCCAAAGCCAACATAACAATAATTGTGCAATGTACGTGTAGGTGGGCAGGGGAGGGGGAAGTTGGTACACAGGGCGGATATTCAGAATTAAACAATAGAACGGGTACAGTGCCAGCAGGCCATTTCCGGTAGACATACTATGTGTGTGTGTATCTGTGTGTTTTATACATATTTGTATATGTGGGTGCAGCAACAGTTTGTTGCTTTGTTTGTCTGTTTGCCAAGACAACGACAACAACAGCAACGAAAACAACGATAACAACGACAGCGACGACAACGATACGCTCATAAATTTTTAATTAAATTGTTTTTTTTTTCTTTCTGCTAGCGACACTGCACAGGAAAACGCACTGATTGCCTGTCTATCTGCCTTTGTGTGTGTGTGTATTTATTGTATGGTTTAGCTTTTGGATAAAATTGCAAACACTGAGCGAATAACTTTTCAAACTTCATTTCTTACTAAAATCTAAATTACTAAAGTCGAATTTAGTAACCATATTTATACTAGTGCGAAAATATAAGCATTTTAGTATTGAAGTACAATTTCATTAGGCTATATTATAGCTAGAAATTGAAGAGGCTAGAAAATCTAGAGAAATGCTTTTAACTTGACTAACTTTCTAGATAGCAAAGCTAACTTAAATATACTTAAGAATATAAAGAAATAGAGTTTAATTGAGCAAACGATTACTTTTATACATTAAGGCCCGCTTTTTCAATTTACCGATACAGCCTACTTTATTAAAATGTTACTTTACCATAAATATAGGATTAAACATTTTTCGTTTTTTCATCTTGCCCTTTTCAATATATTTAAAGTTTGAATAATGTGACATCTCAACTAAAACAGAGTTGGCTAACGTTAAAAACTTACAGAGAGGATGATCTGCCCTCTAAGTTATCGAGAGGCTGGCACTTAATTTATGACAAGAAAATCAAATTCATCTTATCGGCTGGTTTATCTACACTTTAAGACAATAGGCAAGATGAGAAATCGGACCTAAATGTTGTAAAAATAAGAATATGCTACCGAAAAATCCATTTTGTCAATTGTCAAGGATAAAGTAAACTGTAAAGCAGCTATCTTTAAATTTGTAGATTCCTGAATAAATAAACCCATTCACCATCTTCTTTTTTAGCTATTTCTAGGCACTAGCTTTGACCATCTCTGCTATTTTAGCTCTTGAATTTCTGGCAACAAATGAAAACTCTGTAACTGAGTGCAAATACATCAGAGAATAAAAACATTATGCTATAAATATGCATGCTTAAATTAACATTGTGTTAACTTAAATTTGAAGCATAAAATATTTTTTAAATAACATCCAGAACACCTCACGCTGTCTAGTTATAATATGCAACTTATCCAAATGTTGACAGTTTTAACAGTAAATGAAAACCGACTACTGAAGTAATTCTGTTAAATACAGTCTTGATTTCGAAGTGAGCAGACGATCAATAACAATTTGAGAATTCGAAGCAAGCGATTTAAGATTTTTCGAATTTATTTTGTGATAAACCTTTTCGAAGTCGAACTTCGAACTATGAATTTTCGAACACATTTCTGGTAAATCTACAGACTTTCTTAATTTAAGATTAATTTATTTTATACAATAATAAATTGTACTGGGTAAAAGAATTAATATGCTTGATTTGTAATTACATCAATAAGTTTTATAAATCTCCTATACTTAGTTCAAGGTTATTTAAACGCCTTTTTTTCTCCCTGTGTATCCGTCTACATGCATATGTATAACCGTAGTTAACTTGCTGTACAATTGCCTTGCTTTGTTTGCCTTTTGCCTCGGGAGCAAATTGAGTTGTTTAACTTGCAATTGAGCGGCCCTCGAGGGGTCCGAGCGAGTTAGTTGGAGATCCAGTGAAATCGCATTAAATATTTAGTATTGACTACACGCAGGCTGCGAAATTAAGTATCCCTCGTTTGAGCACCTGAATCGATACCTGACAGCGATTGCCTTGCCGTGCTTTAACCCAGCTCACTCAATATTAATGGTATCGACTTCGATCAATATACAGAACGATGATGCAAAGTTAATTCTCAGAAATAAGTTGTATATTCCAGGTGAAGTTTTAAATTGCATTTCGATAGCTCATCAATTAAAGTAATTGATAGAATTTACAACAATGAAATATTTAAAAACAAGCGGAACAGTCGGGACCCCGACCGTAATATACCCTGTGGGTCTACAGGAACCCGCACAAATTCACTCTAGATAAAATTCTCTAGTAATTCTTTATTTTTTAATTTGTGGGCGAAGGGGGCGTGGCATCGTGATAAAATTTTCTGGACAAATCGACCTCAAGATACTCATCATGTGTGCTAAATCTCAAGTCTCTAGCTACAAAACTGCTTTTGTTATGAGGTTTTTGAGCTACAAAACTGCTTGCTTTATGAGCTTTTACTTAATTTGAGGGCGAAGGGGGCGTGGCATCGCGATTAAATTTTCTGGACACATTGACCCTAAGATTCTTATCATATGTGCCAAATCTCAAGTCTCTTACTGTAATATTGCTCTTGTTATAAGCCTTTCCGTTTTGTAGGCAAGGGGGGCGTGGCACCGTGATAAAATTTTCTGGACACATTGACCACAAAATATTTGTCATATGTGCCAAATCTCAAGTCTCTAGCTACAAAACTGCCCTTGGTATGAGGTTTTTGAGCTACAAAACTGCTTGCTTTATAAGCTTTTACTTAATTTGTGGGCAAAGAGGGCGTGGCATCCAAAAAAAAAAGATAAACTTGATCTGCCTGCAAAAATTTCCAGTGCTGGGACACCAAGTTTAAGCTTCTAGCTCTTACCATCTCTGAGATCCTTTCGTTCATACGGACGGACCGACGGACCGACGGACCGACAGACCGACGGACAGACGGACATGGCTATATCGACTCGGCTATTGATGCTGATTAAGAATATATACACTTTATTGGGTCGGCCATGCTTCCTTCTGCCCGTTACATATTTTTAACAAACTTAATATACCCCCACAGGGTATAAAAATATACTTAAACATAACATTTTCATATTCCCCATCAAATATTTCTTTATTTATTACTTTATTCATAAGTGAAGCATTCTTATTTATTTCAAATAATCGATCGACATATCGATAACATTCAATGAAACATAAATATTAAATTAATTTATCATCATTTGATTAATTTACATACGTATCAAAGTACAGTCAGTTAGACAGTTAGGTTAATCGGACTGCTTAACAGAATGTCAAGTTCACTCCGAAGCCATTCGGCCCATTGTGATGTCCGTCGCTTGAAGGAATAGCAAGGATTGTTGGAGGATTGAAGGGAGTGGGAAAGGGAGTTTGAGTTATCCTGGTCCCGAAAACCCTAATTGGTCCCGTTTGGCGGGATTCGCCTTTGGTACCAACCAGTGGAGTCCAGGAAGAGTACCAGCTCCACCAGTAGCAGTTTTGCGAGACTGTCCAGCTCCTTGAGGAAAACTGTTCTCCTTCTAGGAAGTGCAGGGCAGTCACACAGAAGGTGTTAAATGCTCTCCTCTTCCTCTTCAGTCCCGCAGCTGTAACAGAAGTCTTGTAATGGTACACCATACCTTAATGCCATTCGACCAAAGGGACAGTGACCCATCAAGACTCCTATCAACACCCTTATCCTGTTCTTGCTAAAGTTTAGGAGTTCTGATGATCGCTCTGGGTTACGGTCTAGTAATGTATATCTCATGTGTACATGTGCATAGATTTCAGGGTAAAGTTTATCTACCTATTTTATAGTTTATAAGGAAAACTAATCGATATAATTTATAGCAATTTGATAAACTCAAAGGAATATATAAATCTATAGTAATTAGATAAACTAGCAAACATACTTGGTAACAGCAGAATTTTATCTGTGTCTAAACCGACACTTTTTGACTGTCATGTTTGCCAAAATTCAAGGCTCTAGCTTTAAAATAGATCTTTTATTCATTTCAGTATACAATACAGGAATAAAATGACATATTTAGAAAGTTTGTGTTTGCTAAAAGATGATAAAAACATTTAGTTTTGTTGCCTATATTAACCCCACATATTACAATATATGAAAGTGAATTAATAGTCTTTTGAACCTCACATCGATAACATTTGTTAGTAATTCATTGAACATTTAATTACATAAGTGTCTAACTCAATTAAAATATTTTTACTTGAATGACCAAACATTTGCATTCTGTATTTATTCGTAATCTATTTGATAACAAGCATATTGCAAAATTTACTAAATCTAAATGTAAATTCACTCATTCGTCCCATAAATCAGATCAACTATTAATTGGAAAAGTTTAGGGCAAAAGGACAACAACAACAACAACTTCAATAAGCTCAATCCAAGTCAATTTGCAGAGCCATATAATTAAGTTGTTTAAGCTTGTTCGCCCACGCGTTCTCTAACGCAACTGTCAAACGAAATAATTGATCAAAAAAAAGAGTAATATACATGCTTGAATATGCACAATGAATTATTGATGTCTGCGACGAAACTGCTTTACATCACTGTGGGCGTGTTGGCCATGTGTTAGCATTCTGAGTTAATTGAGTAGGCCGAAAGAACGCACAATGTGGGCGTCTAAAAGCAATCGACAGGATTCGGTTTGGGCTTCTTTGGACTGTGTAACACTTCAGCTTGGTTGGTGGAAGGGAGAGCGAGGGGAGGGAGTGCAACTGTGTCCAGTAATCGGGGTCATATGATAAATGATATCGTCCGGCAATTGCGGTCAAACTGCGAGGCCTCTTTCAAAACTAGAATTAACATAATTTGCCTTTATAATTGCCTGGCAGGCGACGAGCAGTTTGAGCAAAGAAACTGACGACGTTGGGTTTTTTGCTGGTGTTTGTGTTTGTGTTCGGTTTGCTGCTGGGTAATTTTGCATGCAAATTACTGGAAATTAGTGTAAGTGCTTACTGACATGCCACACCGTAGGCGACCAGCCTGCCCCATTTCGCCCCCCCCCAAGGTGAACAACCACAATGGCGACAAAGATAAACAGACGATGGCGGAATAAAGTGGCAAGCGCTTAGACCAATGTGGTATCAACATATGCGTATTTGTATGTGTGGTATCAAATGGTTCTGCCTGTGATGATAGTTGTTAGTAACGGCAACAGGATGCTGTGGATGATGTGTTGTTGCTGTTGCATCAATGGCTTCTGTTCCCCGGCTCATAATTCCCATTAAAATGCAATAAGCACAAAGCGTTTTACCATGAGCGTTGACTTAGCTCAGCTCAGATTTAAACAGACTTTGAGATATCTACATTTGAGAGTCACTAATATGTATTCACATAATATTGCATGCATACCTGCAATTAATGCACACACACCTTGCAAATTACGAGCGCTAGATGGCGCCAGTTCTGCCTCAGAACATAATTCACACTAAAGAAAATAGTTTGTTGAGTAATGATTATTAGCACTATTTAATACATTGATCCAAGCGCTATATTTAACACTCTGAGCGATAGTTCGCTTTAGTGACAACGAAACTATTACTCATTACACAATGTACTCGAAATTTGACATCAGACATTTTAGGGCTTGAATACGTTTTCGCCACTAGACTTTTACCTCTTATGGGTGGATATTACTAACAGTTTAAGCAAAAGTTACTAGGGAGTAATTACATATATGAAGATAGATAATACATATGTTCAAATGCAAGGTTATATGTTTATAATTGTGATTATAATTAGATTTCTTATAATAAGTGGTAAAGATAAAGTTTGCATCTATATTTTCAAGATTACTAAGTAATTTCTTTAAGCTAAATAGTTTCGTATACCTTCTGAAAAGTAAACGCTATAGCTAATGAGATTACTACTTGGCGTTTCTGTATCAAATCGAATGTTCTGCCAAGAATACTCGAATTTAAGGCAGCTACTTATCAATTTACCTGCCAGAACTAGTTTATAATGGTCAAAGTTAGTCGTGCGGTTTTGACCATACTCCAAGCACTGATTGTATTAGGTGTATCATTACCGATAAAGGTGTCTACAAACGTGGTTTTGGAAAAGAATCAACAAAGTGATCAGCATAATGCTCTGATTTCTCCCTTTCTCCTGGCCGAAGCCTTGACTCAGCTGTATTTGGGGGCCGAGGGACAGACCGCAGATGAACTTAGAATTGTGATATCACACTTAAATGCCATGAATACTACGGATATTCAACAATATATACAACAGGTTATTGGCAAAACTTCTGCCTTGAAGTACGGCAATGCAATATTTGTGGCTAAAGAAGTGAATATATTGCCGGACTACGAGCAAAAAATCAATCAGATATTTAATACTGTTGTTAGGAAAGTGAGCTTTGAGGACTCTTCTAAAACAGTTTCTGAAATCAATGACTGGGTAGCTAAGCAAACAGATAACAACATATGCGAATTAGTTAAGGAAACTAGTGAGGAGACAAAAATGTTGTTAGTGAGTGCTATCTACTTTAAGGGACTCTGGCAATATCCATTTAAAGTATCAGAAACAAAGAAAAGAGCTTTCTATGTGTCAAAAGGAGACGGAGAATTTACAGACACGATTCTGGTCGACACCATGGATACAATTGGAAAATATAGCTATAAATTCATACAACATTTAGACGCTGACGCTATAGCTCTGCCCTATGCTGACTCTAATATTTCTATGGTTATCATAAAGCCCAGAAAAGTGAACGGCATTGAGCAACTCATTGCCAAACTGAGCAAAGTCAATATCTATAACATTTTAGAGGACAGTTCTATGATGACAATTGCCCTCAGCTTGCCCAAGTTTAATTTCGAATTTAATATAAATCTGAAGAAAATGTTAAAAGGCATGGGCTTGCAGAAACTATTTCAGTCAGCCAATTTAAAATCTATGACTGACTATGGATCAGAACTATATGTCAGTGATGTAATCCAGAAAGGTTTCATTGCGATCGATGAAGAAGGCACAACAGCAGCAGCCGCCCAAAGTTTGTATCTTTGAAGACATTGTTCTTATGGAAAATAATGTGAACAATTTAATCATTTCAGCGATTAATGTAATAGTCAAAAGATCCATACACAGCTTTGATGTTAATCATCCGTTCGTATTCTATATCAAAGACAAGAAGAGAGTTTACTTTGCTGGACATTTGTACAATCCTCTATAAAGTATTCTACTTGGAACTTATTCTTAATTCGAATTATGCTACATTCAACATACCTATTTGAAAAGAAGCCTGAGCAATTTACTAATATTGAATTTTTAGTGGAATATAGAAAAAATACTTGAATACTTCTATCATAGATAAAAGCTACACTGAAAACATCAGCTTTCTGGCTAGTCCAACAATTTGCGCATTTAGTTTTAGTTCTAGAATGAAATATTTGTCTGATATTTGCACATTTTTAAACCCCTCTGGAACCACTTATAATGGTAACACATCTATTATTTATAATTGCGCTAAAAAAAAACAATTTGTTTACTGCATATAGAGCCCACGTGCAAGGTGGTAACAGCGCAATTTTATTTGCATATCAAATGTTTGAAAACAATATCCGGAAACACAACAAAAATTTTGTGGATAGCCAAAAACAATTAGTACAAAGTCGGCTGAAAAGTGAGCACTTTTTCGGTTGCACGGAAGCAACCGAAATTACTCGGCGAAAAGCTAATTAAATTAATTAAAAATGCAAAGCGAGCGGGAGAGAGGACGAGAGCAGACAACGTGGGGTTATGCGGCGTATGCGCAACGTCATGACTGTGACGAGTAAAAATTGTTTATGCTCACGCCATTAGCAGAACGAATGAGGATAAAGATAGAGAGAGAGACGTAGAGGGAGAGGGAGACAGAGAGAGAGAGAGAGTGAAAGAGAGGGAGCAGCAATTGGCCAATTCCCCAGTGGCATTGTTTACAGCGTTGCCGCCGCGCATATTAATTGCCTGTTTAACCAAATTAAGGCCACAAAACAGTAGCACATTTCCATTCCTTTTTTTTTGTGTATTTGCGCTTTGCTTTTGGCCACATTTTACACAATTAATGTGTGGTGAGAAGTGCAATTGCATGAATTATATAGCGGCTGTTGAGTTGATTTAAGCTGACAGAGTAAAAACAGCGAAGGGATTCCCAATACCAATTAAAGTTATAGAAACTCATAAAACTGTGTCCAACAATAAAATACTTGACAGAACTTAACTAAGTTTTATTCTGCTTCGAGAAACTGACATAAAGTCATATAATCTTTATACTGATGCTAACAAATATTACTCATACGCACCGAACACAATAAACCAAACGTTCAAACGATTTTTATTGGGATAAATAAAAAGGGATGGCGGCGCCTTCTTGATTCTCATAACTGTCAGCCCTCTTCAAATTGCTCTCTAGGCTATTGACTGAGCTTGAGTTGGAGTCATGACCATCTCGACATTGTAAAGTGCAACAAAGTGCGTGGCAACGACAAGTAATGTCCATGGCATGCATGGGCATTCATTCTGATTCCTCTGCTGACATACAAGTATGCGCAAATTAAATTTCCAAAAGTGACAGGAGTAGTAAATTGAGCAACCAGATTGGCAAAACACCTAGAGCAAAGTAAGAGAAAATCACAAAAATAACCAAAAAAAAAAAAAGAAATTCAATTAACCTTAGGCGAGGCATTTTGCACTTAAAGTGTTGATACATGCCTCAAATGATATACTGAAGCTGTTCAAGGACATACACACCGAGATACACTCACATATACATCTACAGATACAGATACAGATACAGAACGAAACGTTCGCGTGGAAAGTCAAACATCATCGAAGCGGCAACTTTGATGAACACAAATGAAAACAATTAAAAGCGATAGATAGATTTCGAGGCGATGGGGCGTGGCTTGCACTCGAAACTTTCAGCACAAAAGTTAAACTCACTTAATTGAATTGAATGCCAAACGACGCGCCGTTCCTGATGATGCCAAACTGCAGTCTGTCGAGTGCAAGACGCAGTTTCTGTTTCAGTTTCAGCAATATGGCAAATGAAATGTGTGTGTCTTTCTCGCGTGTGTGTGTGTGTATTGTGGGTAACAATGGCTTAGATTATGACCTGGTTACCACGCCATATTAGCGTGTCAGAATGACATCAACTTAAATCACATTTTAGCCATGGTCTGTGCTCTTGTACCATAGACATGGCATAAAACGATAACGACAACGACGACGCCAAAGCTGAAGGCAAAGGTCTATAGCGACTAGTATGTCTCGGGGTTGAATCAACTGACTTTTATGATTCCCCTTAACTCAGTTTTGATTATACCTGAGACCCTCCATGAACTGGAAAAGTAAGACAAACGAGAGAAATTGCCATGTAGAAAGTTTTATTCAACTTTTCCAACTTGACATTAAAGTCAAGACAAACAGGACTTAATTTCTTGTTAAAAGTATTGATTATAATATCGTTAAATATAGTTTGATGTAGTCAGTTTCCTTAGTCCTTAGTCAACGCAAAGAAAACTAATAAGCCAATGCAACGAGTAGACAAGGAATATAACGAATAAGCACAAACGAGACAAATTATTTACATTAATATGAATACTTTGCTTACCCTTATCCAAATCAAAGCAACAAACAATTGTAGAGGAAAGATATGTAGAACATATATGAGAGACAAGATAACGAGTAACTTCAA
This sequence comes from Drosophila histrio, assembly GCA_958299025.2. NCBI lineage: Eukaryota > Metazoa > Arthropoda > Insecta > Diptera > Drosophilidae > Drosophila > Drosophila histrio. Next base: position 9,133,952 of record OY729166.1, on the reverse strand, counting down.
GCCGATTACTTAGTTTTCAGTTACATTATAAATTAGTTATATAACTATAATATTGTAGTTAGTTATAAAAATTACAAGAAACCATCTAGGTATCGAAACACCCAATTAACACTATAACATTTTCTTCTATTAACTAACTAACTAGAGAGTAACGAGAAGAAGGAAACAATACTTTTCCTTTCAATCAATGATGCATTCTTTTACTCAAACTATCGATTTAAATAGAGAATAGTTTGTAGTGAAACTAGTTTAAAGATAAGACTACATAAACTGTCCATATTAAGTTATATTGATCGATAGTATAAACTGTTAACTTTTACGCGTATAAATTCATAATTTATCTACTTATATATATATATTTTGAAGCTACCCTCGACAACTGTTGACTACCTGTCAAAGCATTTGTTTTTATTGAATTTCCACACGAGACTTCGAAACGGCGTCTGGCCTAGTTCCACCGCCTCCTTCTCCACTCGCACATAGCGGCTTAGCCGTGGAAACTTTAACACATTGACATTTGGCTTATTAAGATTGAGGCAAACAAGATAGAGAGAGAGACGCGAGGATAGACGCGGTCTACGGTGTTCACAGGGTTGTTTAACTAATGGGCTGGGCATTAAATAAAATCGCGCTCGTTATGCACATGACTTCGATTATCGATAACGTGGCCGATGCTTGTGCCGTGGCTTAAACCAACTGAAAATGTGTCGCATCGCTTTTATAGGCCATTGACTTTGACCTGCATTCTCAATTAAAAGCCAATTTATCACATTTCCCATCCAAAACTGACTTAAAAGTGAGCAATGAACAACAACTTTCTGGCAGCAGGCAATAATTTGTTGCTTTTCTTGGTTGGGGGCATCATAAGTTTTTGGCAGGGCACAAAAGTCGCGTCGTGCCACGCATAGAAATTGAGTTGGCCCATTGAAGGCATTGTTGTTAGTGTTGTGGCCACAAAATGGTTGGCGCACAACAACACTTAAGTTTAAGTGACTACTCGAGACTTTTGGAGAGCTAACAATGCCAACAACAACAACAACTGAAGCTGAAGCTGAAGCTGAGTCTGAGGCTGAGTCCTCAAACTGCGTGACCGGAAAGTGTTTGGCATTTCCGGTTGACGCAGCCACCAACGAGTGGGTCGCGACGGTTGGCGCGTCATTGTCGACGCCAAACCGCAGTGGCAACATCAGCCGGAAGCTTGCCGCGTAGACAATAACAACAACAACAACTACCAAAACTGCCACAAATCGTGCACGTGTATATGCCACGGGAAATTCCATGCAGCAAAAGTCAAATTGAATGCGACACATTGGACATTTGTATACTCTATTCGAATAAAAACCTTTGGCAACCCATTTAAATAGAGTGTCTACTCAATTTCAGTTTCATATTTATAATAAAGCATACTTTTAGGCTCTAATAATAAATTAAACTATTTCGAACTTGGATTAATGAAGTATTCGCATTTCATTTGTCATAAAAAGCAGTTTTTAAAATATTACATTCTAATATTTATCATTAAGTTTACATAGATTTAAATGTTGGAAACATTTTAGATACTTATATTGATGGGTAAGCCTATTTTCCTTGGCAAATATTCTAAACAAAATACTTATTTAAATATATTATTTATCTTTGTATTCTAATTTAAGTATAAGTAGCATAAACTATTATTGAGAACTTAGAAACTCGCTTTAATGTATTGAATCAACTTCTTGTTAAAATCAAAATACCCGCTTGTTAAAATTGGACTACAAATCGAGGGCAGCCAACAAAATGCGGGGCAGAATAAAGAATTATGTTGCTCCTGGGCGAAAACTCGCCACGTTTCCGTTAACCGACTCGACTCGTTTGCTGACCAAGCCAAAGCCAATACCAATGGCAACAAATGTCACGTTTCAACTATAAAATGTGTTAAAATGTTAATACGGGCCGAGCACAGAACTACAGCAAATACAGCAAGAACAACGAGAACCGCAATATGGTTACTGGAAAAGAAACCAGCAAAAAACCTCAAAAACAGGTCAACTGCTCGTGCATCGTATTGGACGGTGCTTTTAGCCTTCTGTGTGACGGTGCCGCCATTTCCCCGTTTGGCATGCAAATTTCAAGCCAGAAAATGTACCTTTATATTGAGTTTATACCTTACTTATAAAAGGAAGCTCTTCCCATAAGGTAAAAGCGAAAAAACGAAAAAACGAAAAAGAGCGAAGAAAAGAAAAGAAAAAAAGCTTAGTTAATTGCTTTTGCATAAAGCAGTCAACAAGAAACAGCTGCGCCATTTGCCAGCCAACCAAGTGCGGGGGCGAAGTAAGTTGAGAATAAAGCCAAGGTGGCAAAGGAGAAGAAAATAAATATAAAGAAAAGTAAAGGAAACTCAGCCTCTAAAGCTGCCAACAGACGCCTGCCAGTTGAATTGGCGCTCAATTGTGCGGAAAAATATATTTCCATTGGCTGATTTACGCGGCTCGCTTAAAAGATGGAAAAGTAGCTGAAGGATGCCAGTCGAAGTGCCTTCATTGAAAGACGAAGAATGAGGATAAAACGCATTGTAAAATCTGAGCATATAGTGAACCGGATTAAAGCATTAAATTGTTTATAATCTATTTCTAAGTGCTTACTTACTTTCTGTAAATCTACTTGAATCTAATCTAATTCCAACATCAACATCATCTTAATTGAGAAGTAATTTGTGATACTATAGCTAGGAAAAACCGTAGGTTGAGAAATTGAGAAGTTAAGCCAATTGAGAAACATTTGAAGAGCAGCCAGACAGACAAACAGACAGACAGACAGACAGACAGGTGAACAGGTACAAGTAAAAGGCAAAAAATTGGCATACGCATGTCAGATAATCCCGGATTAATTTGTTTCAAGTACAAATCTTGTTGTGCTGACAGTAGCAGTATCAAAGAGGTTACTTAAGTGATTTTTAATGGCCTCATCAACTAAGCGGTTTCCATTTGACATTTAACACATGCTACGCATATGGTTGCGCTCAAGGATTACAGAGGATGCTTAACTTAAGTTGTATAAATTGCTGGGTTTGGGGTGATAATTGGATACAATGGGAAATTTGCAGAAGTTAAGCTATAAACAAATGAGGGAATGAGCAATATAATGTACATCATAATAGGATGTCAAATGGGAATCCCTATATTATGTTTATTTTAGTATACTCTCGGGTCAACGACCGGTTTGATTAGGTTAACCCAACTTAATTTGACAAATTAGGGTTAGAGCAGCACAACAAACTAGCTCCCAGAGGAGTAGTTAATAGGTCCTTAAATTACATTCGACTGTGTACACAATATATTGTGTACACTGTACAGGTAGGTGTGTGCACACTAAAAAGAATGCTCGGTTTCTCAGGTAAACGACTTTGGTTGCCCGCTAAAGTATGCAACAATAATTTACACATGAAATCGTACTGCGATAGTAAAAATACAAACGATTCGAGAATACAATGCTTGACGAGAATATGCCCTTTAAATTCATTTGAAATAATAACAACCGAACAGAATTCTAGTTATTAGACTGGCGAAAAGCAATCAAATAATAGAATTACACTGAATTACTACACTTAAAAATGAACAACGAGTCTGACGAGCCTGCAAATCGATAAAAAGCGAATTAGAAAGGAAAAAGACTTAAAATATACTACATATACCTCCATAGAGGTATTGGAAGTTATTTCTAGAATAAATCTTATCCACATTTTATTAAGCTTTCTAGCTTTAATCAATTTAACATTAAAATGTACAGGAAAGTGCCAATTACAATTGAAATGTGAAGAAACTATTTAAGTTATAGGACATCCTGTTAAGGAACTGTGTGAAGCAAAAGTTTATTTAATTATAATGATATCCAAAAACAAATGGATTGAAACAATAACTACATAAACTAGATAATTATCTTAATATTAATAAAACAATCCTATTAATGTGCTTCAAATAAAAAAAATAATTGTATTTATTATACAAAAGTCTATCTAATTAAAAAATTTTTAATAATTTAATGATATGATGAAATGAATGAAATAAAATTGTTTTGTTAAACAAAATAGATACACCCCTTGATTGCCGTAGCAAATAGGGTATCCAAAACACATTGTTGGCCACACGGGCTATATAAATAATTTACTTAAACACGTATGTGTATGCGTGCTTGTCTTTGGTTGTATATGTATGTGTGTATGTGTGTGTGTTTGTTTGTTGACTAAATGGCGTGTAATAAAAATTCAATTGCTTTGTCTGGGTTGGCATTGTTTGGGTCTTTCCTAGACGAGTGAAAAACCCCAAAATCTTATCACGTGTGCGATTCAATTAGAAAATAAAGGCCAGACGAAAGTTGGACATGTTAAACTGTCCAACAGTCGGTCGGGCGAAGTCACTAATTATTCATAATTGGTGCTTATTAAACGTAATTCAGAGATGCCGACAAATGAGGACGTCGTATTGGGTAAGCTGTCGATATTGTGGGGACAGGAAAACAGAACTCCACGACGACAGCAGCTATGACAGTACGATGTCCTTGCACACACGCATACACTCACACACAAATTGTGTTGTCTTTAGCCCTGACCTTTGACATTAGCAAACGGGAACTGGAACCGAAACTGAATTGGCCTCGGGCAACAAATTTGCTTATAATTCAAATACATGCCGAAAAAACAAAATACAAATACATAAAACAAAAAAATAAAGCAAAAAAAAAACAACAGAGAAATATATGTATAACGAGCGGCAAGAAAAACACGTTAAGCAAACACGATAACGATACTATATAGTTAGATATGCAGATATGGACGAGTTGTATGTGCGAAACAAGGACAGCAAGGACAACAAGGACAACGGACGACAACTGGCGACAAGGCGTGCACACAAGGAACACAAGAAATTTATTTCAATTTAAAAATTTTCGTCACGCGCAACACAAAAAACGAGTTAACAGCCCGCCCAGACAGGCGGCAAGAGGGCGTGGCCATTTGTATAATTGCTGTCGTGCTTGAACTAGAGAGAGAGAGAGAGAGAGAAGGGATGTAAGGTTCGGGTGTAAAAGGGGAATAGAGAGAAGGGAATAGTAACAAAATCTGGAGTAGTTGGAGACCGGAGTGCAGTCGCTTAGTTTATGCCATGACAGGCTCCAAGGACGCGGCGAGTAAGACAGGACATTATCGTGACAGGCGTTGGGCTAAAAAGTTGATGGCGTTAGCTTTCTCCTCCGACACCGCAATACGAGTAATTGAAATGATACCAACGATTTATGGCCTTATATTATTGATATGAACAAGGCGAACAATGCCGTGGCCACTCGCAGTCCGCAAAATGAATCCTTGACCATGGCACTACACGACATCGGCACTGCTTGTTGACATCAATTGACAACCATACAACAATAGCAATAGCAGCAATAACAACTAAGAACTCTTTGGTCGATTGCCCGACTATCAACTACCCGTCACTCAATTTAATTATATATTAATTGTATCTATGAGTCTTAAATTTTAATGGAAATAATATATAGCATACTTTTAAGGGCTCATATTACCAACATAACTTTCTTTTATTGTATCCGATCTTGAAACTATTTAATAGCCTCCTAGGGCGTTCCATTTGGGCTCCACAATGATCAGTTAGAGAGTTAAAGAGTCAATAAGTATATCGATAGAAACCGCCACTTCATTTTCTCTCCCTGTGTTCCATACATTACAACGAATACATTATTCTACGAGTAACGGGTATAATAACAATGGGCCACCCGGACAGTAAACCGCAATCAAGGACACCTCAAGTCCGACTCCCCGAATTGAACTTTGAATAAACGAGCCACAGAAACGTACATGTCTGAGTTTGAGGTTTGTGTTTGGGTCTAAATTGAGGGAACCACGTGTTGTCCTTCAATTGCAAAATGGAATGCAACAAGCAGACGACGGCATAAACGTTTTTTACCTTTGGCCAACTGCCAACTAGTAGCTACCAACTGCTAACTACCAAGTTGCGAGTTGCCAGTGGCCACCTGCTAACCACTGAGTGGGAATTACTTCGAGCTGGGGGTCAGGTCAAGTGCAACTGCTTACTTGCTCTGTGGGAGCTGTCAACTTGGATTGTTGTGGCCTTTGTTACGTTTCTTGCCTTTTTGTTTTTGTTTTTTTTTTGTTTATGCCAAGACATATGGCGACTAGACAGGCAGTCACAGCTGGACAGGAATACAGCGCAAGAAGTGACGATTGAAAATCACTTTAAAATTCTCTTATATGAAAATAGTTTAAAGGACTTAGTTTTATTTATTCTCATAAATTATAACTTTCGAGTGCAATTAAATGTTATTTTTGTATGCATTTCCCAGTCTCTGAACATGGAAAATGGTTAGAAATAATTAAGCTTGTGCACATTTATATAATAGGCTGAAGGAAGCGAACACAAATGTCCAAATCCAAGTGAAAACGATACTTGCTTTGGCTATTTCAATTTTAGCCTTCTAGCGCTTACCGCTTGGTTTGTGATTGGTTTTCTGTCACCATCCACCAAGGATCAGTTAGAACAAAGACTATTATATAAATAAATATTTTATCGGATAAATGTATTAATCTTAGGGAAGTCCAGCCTGTTTTATGACTTAAATGATCTCCCCAAATGAAAAAGATTTGATTTTTTTGAGTAGGAATTCTTGAATTATAAACAGGAAACTGCGTTTGACTCCAACTTATGACAACTCGTCACAAAGAATATGATTAATTGAATCATCCACTTCATTACAGAGTACTTATATACTCTGTGAGGAGTTAGGAATTTACTTTAACCGTTGAATAAACCAACCAACTCAAAAGATTTACTGTCTTTCTGTATACTGTGATCAAAGAGTTCACTACCTAAGAGAAAACAGATCTAATTCATTCCTTGTTCAACCATTATTACATCAGGGTTTTATCATTGATGTATCTGAGTACAAAAAGAGAGTTCGAGTCCTCCCAAATTTGATGAATCAGAATCAATAACTTCGGTATGGAATAAGTTCACATTTCCAAGTCTTATTTAGTTAAATATCGCAACAAGACATTGAGTATACTCGCTTAGGGTAAATACTTTCTGAAGAGAATCCTTTGATATATTCTAAAGCAAGTACTTAATGTATTCCTTATAAAAATATTCCTTTTGACGAATTGAAATGAAACGTAACGACATTTTATGATGTTGACAAAACTCCTGTTAATTATTTCAAATCCTTTGATTTTGCATAAATTGTAAACTGATTATTTTGGTAAATCGTACAACCACAGAAATAATTTACAGTCTTGGACTAAAGCAAACATTGAGGGTTATTAAAAATTTAACAAAAAGTGACTTTACTGTCACTGACTAAAATATAAATAAATATAATTACATAAGAATTGCCTACAACAAATAATTAGTTAGTTCAGTATCTGAACTCTTGCCAGGTCTTTTTAGAAGACCTTCATATAAGCTTAAAGTGGCTTACATACGTACATCTACTACTACTATTGGGCAGCAGCCATTTCCACTGAATCAGGACGAGTGCAGTCGAAGGCAACAGACGACGCAATTGCCAAACTAATTATAAGCTTCAAGTACAAAGACTAAGCTCTAATCACGCCAATCGAAGGCAAAACTCTGTTGGGGTCGCTTAAGTCAGAAGAGGAGGAGAATTAGGAGAAGGAAGGAGGAGATGGAGAATGAGGAGGAGGAGGAGGAGGAGGAGCAGATGTTACTGATTTATGCTATCAGCCGTCGCAAAAGCATTCATCTGCGTTCATATGGTAGAATTGCAGACTTTGCCCTTCAACTTGACCAACGGGCCACTGGCTGGTGAGCTGGGCCAGTGGTTGTGATAAAGGGGTTTCATATTGGTCTATGGTCGTGTGTCTGCATGTTCTATGAGTCAAATGTCCTTGTCAAATACTAATGGCGTCGTCGCCATTCGCCATTCCCCATTGTCCTTGTCGTGTGTGTGTTAATGTGTGACAGTCAAGGCGCGTTTCCTGCTCCGACAATGACGATGACTGTGACGATGACTATGTCCCTTCTCCTTCCACTGCTTTCCCAGTCTTTAGAAAATCCTTTCTATTTATGCATTTTGGTAGCTGCTAAAATCGAATAAAGCATGTGAAGCTTGTTTGTTTGGTTGGTGTGCGACAAGTAATTGAAATGTGTTTCCTCCTTCTTCCTTTTATTTTTTCTTTTTTTGAAGGTTTTGGCCATCTCCTAGGAGGATACACAGTGGGTTCCTTCCTTCGGTTACAGACAAATGACATTGCACACTTTATCTGTCTTCTCTCTTTTGGCCTTATGTGCTCATCTCAATTTTCTTCTTTATTTCAGAATTTATGCCTGTGCAGTTTTCCATCGATTTTCGTCTTTCGCCAACAACAGACTGGGGATGAAATACCAAACACACAAACTGGATTTGATATTAAAAAAATATGCAGGTAAATACAAATGTCAGCACTTCTTTTATTATTCTTTTTACAACAACGGAAAGGAAACGACAAGCTACAAATATCCGGAAACTGTTAAACTTGCGTTATTAAAAATTAATCTAAAAAACATTGTTTGAGTTTACGTTGAAAAGAACTGAAATTGGGAAAGAGCTTAGAACTTTCATTACAATTTCCTTTTAGTGAGAGTTTCATAGAAATACTAAATAATAAAACAACTTATAAGTAATTATTTAAACAAATTTGTAATTATATTTGTATGCACTAAACTTGTTTGATTCGAGTTAACTTTAAGAGTGAATAAGTCAATTAAATAACCTATTTTAATTAAGTCTGAGAAATATATAAGTCTTAAACTTATTTCAATAAGCTTTCTTAAACAAGCCGATCAGTCGAGCGAGCGCGACTGTAGGAAACCCTGTGCAGGTCTTCAAAGACAAGTATTTTCATTATAATATGATTTAAATACATCGCTTGAAGTCGTTTTTGCTTGCATCGAGAGTAGGTTTCTTGCAATAGTCTGGCAACACTGGACTGCGGCTGTTGATTGTTTATGTTTAATTCGTTATATCGTCGCCGCGGCGCAGCGACTGCGCTGCTACTGTGCTGCTACTGCGCTGCTACTGCGCTGCTACTGTGCTGCTACTGCGCTGCGACGCATCTGCTGCGCTGCATAAATTTGTTTCTTGAATAACTTCTGAGTTAAATATCCAATCGTACTGAAATTTGTAGCACACATTGAGAGTAGGATATTTACCGTGTGTGCCAAATCTCAAGTCTCTAGCTATAAAACTGCTCTTGTTTTCAGCTTTTTCGAGTTATGGGCAAAGGGGGTGTGGCATCGCAATGAAATTTTCTAGACACATTAAGCCCAAGCTTTTTATCATGTGTGCCAAATCTCAAGTTTCTAACTTTAACATTGCATATGTTATGGTGATTTTTCTAATTTTAAAACCAACTGGACTTGGCAAAATAAACTTGATCTGCGTATGGTATTCAGGAACCTACATTCCAAATTTGAAGTCTCTAGCTCTTATAGTTGCTGAGATCGACGCTTTCATACAGACGGACGGACGGACGGACGAACGGACGGACGGACGGACGGACGGACGGACAGACGGACAGTTGTTAATCGACTCGGCTATTGATACTGATCAAGTATATATATATATATATGCTTTATAGGGTCGGAGATGTTTCCTTCTGCCTGTTACATACATTTCCACAAATTCATTATACTTCTTTTGCCCATTTTTAATGGGCACAGAGTATAATTATGAGCAGACAGAGAAATATATTAACAATACAATTATATTGTTTTCCCAAATTTATTAAAATATCGTTTATATTTCAAAACCTTGATATTTTATAAAAAGCCTTCGCAATGGAGTGAGCAAATTAACTTAATTATTTATATTGTTAGCATATGCTTTACAATATGATTAATTATATAAATTTAACCAAAGGCTTACATTTTTCGCTGAACAATGTAAAAAGTGAATTAATGGAATATCATTTTAATACTATAAATAGAATTTCTGCAAATGAAGCTGTACAGATGTTGTAACTTTTGCGTGATGACTTTAACAAGCTAGTATAACAATTGCGGCTTATCGGTAAATGCAACTTGGTGGCAACACAGCACGTTGCATTGTTGTTGCTATTGTTGCCGTCATTGTTGCTCTTTCCTGGAATTTGTCAATGGCAGCAACAGCAGAGAGACCTTTCGCACGGCATACACACAAGTTGCAATAAGAAAGTCATACAAAAAAAAATAATAATAAGAACAGCAGAAATAACAAAAGCTTTTTTATAAATTGAAAAAATAATATTCAACGAAACGTTGCACGCAAGAATCCCAAATGGAGAACTCACAATCAACACTTTGGCAACGGGGCAAATACAAATATTTATTTGCATTGAGTGCAAAATGTATTCTGGTTTATTTTGCACACATGCATTTATACACTTTTAATTTGATTAATAATTACGATAATATATTGTAATATATCAGAGAATACAATATATTAGATTACAATTGTTTAATTGAATTTAATTATGTATGAAATAATCGAATTTATTATTTTATGTAACTTAATTTAAAGAAGATGACTTGATATATAATATTAATCACGAAATCGTCTGTTTAAATGTTAAAAATCGTGATTATAAATGAATCATCTCAAGAATGCTGAATTTAACGTATTTATATAATTAATATTAATTCGTTTCTTAAAGTGATACTCATTTTAATATCATAGTAATAATAAATTGTCGTTTTCAAATTTTTAATATACATTTTGATCAAAAAATATCTTAAAGTGTTAAAATAACTAAGCAATTTTCAACTGTGTAAACACAATAAAACATTTTAAAGTTCTGCCCAATTTTCTCATTTAAAACAATTACAAAGAAAGTTTGCCAACCTATTTTCACCTATTTTAAAACGGTGTTAAAATTATAATACATATAGTAAATTTATATCTAATATACATATATTTTATGTTACTTTTAAACGCCCAAAAATAGAGAAAACATATTATTTTCGTGGATTTCTAACCAAAGACTTTTTTTATATTTATTTATTTATTTATTACGACTAAAAGCAGTCGACAAGAAATTGTGGAATAATTTTTATAATAAAATTAAAATAATAGATTAATGAATTAACAATTAAAATGATTTTTAAAATTAAATATTATTTTAAATTAAAACTAAAAAAAAGAAAAATGAAGAAAGCTGTAAAGGGGTAATCAAAATTATGACTTTAAATGATCCAACATTTGTTGCAAGTATTGGGGAAAACCCCAGGAAAACCCCAGGAAAACACACACAATCAGATCAATAAGTATTAGTATTAAAGTTAGTATTGGTATAAGTATAAGTATTAATGTAGTTACTATTACGGCTACTACTACTTAACAATATAAGAGTTAGTATTATTCTGAAAAATAATAGTTGTATAAGTATAAAAGTTGGAGTAAGGTATCAGGAATAGGTATCAGGATGAGTATAAGTTAATATATTATTAGGTAGAAGTTGAAATGCGTGTATATTTTATTAACTGAAGAGTTAAGTTAACTTTAAATAATACAATTCTAAAGTAAACGAAAGGAATAGTATTGTAAAAATATGTATGCCGCATATTAGAGATCTTTTGTCGTCTGATAAAGTAACTATTATAAATTGCATTTTGACATTTTGTCACAAGTATTATCAACTATTGAATCAAAATTGCCAAACCCAGGAAGTTAAATTGTGTTTCAATTTGGCCAAATAATTGGCCAAAGGCTAACACACACTCAAACATTGTGGAAAAGTGCAAATATGTGGCATTAATCGATTGCATGCCACATCTTTCGTTGCAGAAACAAGAAAAAAGGCGCGAATTGCGCCTAAAGCGATTCTGGCGCTCGCCAAAGACAACATCCTCGGACGATTCAACCGGCTATGAGAGTCCGACGCGGACAAAGCCCGGAAGCAGCGATGCACAGCGTTTCAATCATCTGCACTACACCAGTCTCTCCCAGGGATCCGGCACCACCTCATCCTCGACAGCAGCGGCTGCTGCGGCAGGTGGAAATGCGGGGGGTGGTGGTGGTGGCGCCACAGCGTCGACAAGCAACAAGCCATCATGTTCGCTGCCGCTGTTGCAGGTGTGGCCCAGTCAGGTAGGCATAACAAATAACAAACAAACAAAACCAACACAGTTCACAGTTATCTTTACACTCTCTCTGAGAGAGAGTGTGTGTGTGTGTGTGTGCGAGTATGTGAACTGTGAAACAGTGTAGCAACAGTTTCTCTGTTGTAGAAATATGATTTCTATTGTTTCAGTTTCCGTTTCCGCTTCTGTGTGAGGTTATGTTGTGCGTTTTGTGTTAATTTGTTTTCAAACTTTTCTCTTTCACCCCCGCCCAAAAATAAAAAAATGAATAATATAAAAACCATACCATACCAATACATACTATATACTATATACAATGTTTCTGTGTGTGTGTGTGTTGCGTGTTTGGTTTGGTTTTGATTGCCGGTTTCTTGCTGGTTTTGGTAGCCGCTTTTGCGCCAGGAGGGCTTCGTACAGTTGCGTCGTAACAGCGGCCCAGAGGGTCAGCGGGTATGCTTCCGTTCCTTTACTACTACTAGTACTACAGCAAGTCTCTCTAGTCTTCTTATTTTACTACTTACTACTAAACTTAATTCCTACTACTACTACAATTACAACTAAATCCTAGACCTTTTTTGCATGCCTCGATTAACATATTCAAAGCAACGAGCTCCCAATTTGCAGCTCGTCCTTCAAATTTTTTGACTAAATTAAATATATATACTTATATATAGTACTTAAAAAACAAACCTACCCGTATTACTTGAGGTTTTTTGCGTAATTTATCAAGTTTTTTTTAACTAGACTACGATTTTTATTGGGCTATTTTGTCGAATATTGTATTTTTTATAATTCCAAAACCAATTTCTATGCACAACATTCGAGGATTAATCGATGTAAATAAATAAAGCACATTTTGTATATTAATTTATTGAATAAAAATAATAATCCAGCACAATTTACAAACAACAAAGTGTGTGAGTTAATATGTAAATATGTTAATAATAGTAAAAAAAAAGAATCAAGCTTTAATTTTGATTTATATTAGAGTAAAATACAAATACAAATGTTTGATAATTTTAATAGGACTAAAACTTCATTTATTTCTTTTTACTAAAACTTACAACTTTTCAATTAAATAAACTATTCATTCAGCTAGCAAATTGTGTTTAAATTTGTTTATAATATAATTTATTTGTTAATTTTATTAGCTTATTTTCTAATTTTATTACATTTCCAAATAAAGTCTTTATCTTTTCTAAAGCACTAATTTATTAAGATTATTAAAAATTAAATTAAATTATGTAAAATATGAAATGAGTTTGCCAATTAGTAAATACATGTTTTATAATTAAAAATCACATGAATTGGAATTCTTTGTTATTTTCCAATTATATAAATCAATCGACAAGCTTTTCTTCCATGAAAACAATTTACACATGCTGATTTTCCGATAAAAGCTGTATAATAAAACTCTAGTTTCTACAGAAATCATCTTTTTTAATATTAAATATATATATCAAAAGGTTGTAGAAAGACATTTGTATATAACAAACTTAAAAAGTTCTAGAACAGTAAACTATTTTAATGTTTAACAAGCGTTTTTTAATGTGCTAATGCTTTAATATAAAAACAACTTTATTAAAGTATAATTACAATTAAAAGTGATACATTGACAGCTCTGATATCGATTAATCCTCACTTCTACACAGAGTATACTATTGTGTAAGTAAACTCAAACCCGAAACTCAACCCCTTCACCTTGTTCACCTTTGTAAATATGTAAAACACACACAGATACTAATTATTTAACACACTCACCCACGACTAACCATATTAAAAAAAAAAGAAAATTAAAAATGGAAATGCTTTCCACCGCACTTCGCGAAGCTTTTGAATCCCCCCAAGACTTCCAGAGTGCACACAGAAGGAGCACCTTTTGAAGTGTCGTCTTTCTTAATTGTTTCGCTATTTGCAGGACTCACCACGCGGCGAGGCGGACGGGCAATCCTTTATCTTTCCCGCCATTGTGGAGACGAGCGTGGGCAGCACAAATGCCCCATCCACAAGCAGCAGCAGCGGGAACAACAACAACAACAGCAATGTCAACAATTCAAGCACCAGGCGAAGCAACAATCATCTGACCCTGACCACAGATCGTCGCAGCTCCCTCTACTGTGATACGCTGCACGCCGGAGATTCCGGTATAGATTCCGTACAGGCATCGCCATCGCCAAATGCGTTTATCGCACCGCCGGGCGTACTGGGTCTGCCCAGTGGACAGACGGGCGGCGGATCGTGTCACGTGTCGCCAACGAGCACACCGACGCAGGGATCACCGAATCTTTCGCTGGGTCGTCGTCATATGCGCAACAGCATCTGTGTGGTGCCCAGCGATGGAGCGGGCGCCAACTATCGACGCAAGTCGAGTGCCCTGCTGCATCCGGATCATGCACGTCTATTTGCGTTGCGCATGAAGCATGCGGCAGCATTGGAGCGAGCACAGACATCACCGGATCAGACATCCATTGAGGATGCCAACGAGTTTCATGACAACGGGCTCGCGACCAATTTGCGCTTGTGCTCGGCCTCGTCGTCGACGACGTCGTCGCTGACATCCGTGGCAGCTGTCAGCCTGGGCGGCAGTGTGGCAGCTGCTGGCTGTGGCAGCAGCAGCGGCGGCGGCATTGCCACCGCCAGCAGCGGCGCCTGCTCAACATCCGCCTATGCTGTCGGCGCGGCGGGCGCACAGCAGCGCGTCTCCGATCCCTGGCTGCAGCCACAGTCCGATCGTGAATCGCGGCACGACGGACGCCATCATCAGCACGATGGACGGCGTCGGTCATCGACAATGACCGCTCGCTATTCACTATTCGATGCCCTCGATCTGGAGTACGTGCTGCTCCGGGCGGCGGCACGCGGCTCTGTGGGTCCGTATTCGCTCAGCGAGTCCATACACAAGCTGACCTTTACACAGTCGCTGGCATTTCCGGCCCTGGCCCGCGGCTTGGCCACCAAACGCCGGAGATCGGCAACGCACACCAGTTCCAGGCCGCTAAATCCCCATGAATCGGGCTTAAATACGTGCGCCAAGGTTGTCACCGCCGTTGTCCTGGTGGCCATCTCGTTTATGGTCTTTTTGATTGTGTACAAATTTGTGCGCACGTGAGGTTTGCTCCTGGCCCCGACGCCAGACTATTCCGTCACATATCAGACGAGCACGAGCTACGAGCCGGATGCCAGTACATCCAACTCGTTCTCCAGCTCAACGGCGGGTCGCAGTCTGGGCAAACATTTGTCGGGGTTCAGGAGCCAATTGGGATTCAAGCAGGCGGACTTTCAGTAACAAGTCAGTCAGTCGGAAATTGTTAAATGCGGTAACGAAAAACTTTGTGATAAACTTTTTCAAATGACAAGCAAATTTCCACACACACACACATACAAAACAAAGGCTTACAATTAGATAACGTAAATGGCTTGCAAGTGTTTCAATTGCAGTAATAGCATTACCATTATTAATAATAAATAAATAAATAAATAAATAACATTATTTTTATATAATTAAATGTAAGCGCTTTCAACTCGCTGCTAAAAACGCGTGCGTCCAAATCGATAGCAAATCGCGCGCGCGGCATTTCTCGCATTTCTTAGCGTAGGAGACAAAAAACGTTTTTTTTTTCTTTTTTAACAAGAAACCCACATTTCATTGCTTGAAGTGCCTAACTAACTCTTGAGCTATAAACGTTTCATTTGAATAACGAATTTACCTTTTTACCAAATCTCTATTATAAATTGGCAGCAGCTTCGTTTAAAAATTTCCTAATTGAATTCAATTTAGTCAACTAAAAATAAAAAGATTTAATAATAAAAAATTGATATGCATTAAAAAATTATGTGGTTGGAAATGGGTTTCTACTTAAGATGTTGTTAACAAATGATCATAGGCATATTTTTGTGGCTGGAAATTGGAAAGTGGATAGTGTGATTATTGGTGCCCAATATATGAAATGCCTGGCACGCGTGCTCTAAGCTGTCGACACGCTGTTGTCATATTAATTTTCGTCTTACATTTATAATTTATTATATTTAATACTGTTTCAATAGAGGGCTCTATGTTAAGTTGTTAAATGAATTTCATTACATTTTATTTAATTTTTTCCATAAATTAAATATTTACCAGTGATTTTACAACAATTTGATTGTTCTCTCTGTTTTTTCATTTAATTTTAATAAGTTAAACTAAAGACGTAAACATTAAAGTAATATCCCCAAACAAATTCTCCAAGATTTCAAACTTAACACAGACTGTTTAATTTTATTTACGCATTGAGCTAATTCAATTAAATCTGGTAAATCTATTTATATCTCATAAATAAATGTAATATATTAAATTTATATATATTTAAGTTTATCCACATTTAATTTTCAGTTCAAATATTTTATTTATCAATCTCAAATTTTCAATTTTCGAGCAGGAAAAACATGAAAACATCATCCCTTCCAATTTCCAGACCCTTTTTTTAGTGTAATAATTCTAAATTTTATATTTATAAATAAGTAAATTGAAAGAAATTATTTGAAACTAAATATGTATATGTATATGTAATTAAATGTGCATCAAAAATGTTATGAAAATGTGTACTGAGTTGTTAGATGGCTAAATAAAAATTGAGCTGATTGAATTATGTAATAGAAAACGCAATGCATATAAAGTTAAATATTTATGGTAGTTATTTATAGTTATACAAAGAGAAATATATATAAATATATATATATATGTATATGGATATATAGTATAAATGTTTATAAATGTACATTTAAGCGGCTTAATTGTGACAAAGCACTTGCTGAATACAGAAAGAAACAAATACTCTATCTCTCTCTCTACTCTTAACTTGCTGCCTTACTCTTTCCAAAATAACAAACCCAACTCAAAATTCATTTAAAACTTGCTGCCTTACTTTCCTAACAATTTTACAAAAAAAACAACCAACAAAATAAATAATATGTAATAACAAATGTAGAAATATAGACACAAAATGTAAACACACCTCTATAAGTCGCAGAACCTTTTTCCATTTTCCACTTTCTATGAGCTTGGCTTGAAAATTATGCAAAACATTTTATAAAGAAATCCAAAAAGAAAATGTTAAATTAAATGTTAAAATAAACAACAAAAAATACATACAATTTAATGCGTGCATAATTTTTAGTTTTTCTCTTTTTTTACAAAAACCGAAAAATAAAATATATATATAAATATAGTTATAAAAATGCATAATTATTAAAGGAAAAAGTAAGGGAATCTCGTCACGTTAATTAATGTTTAATTAAGGCTGTCGTTTGGGTTTTGGCCCAATACAAAAATATTTATGCAATGCATGGCAAATAAATATTTAATTTCCTTTCCCCTCCTGTCCCACATTTCCAAATTCCTCCCCGTGAAAATGAACATCCACAACAACTGTAACTGAAGTAAGTTTGAAACGTGCAACAATAAACATTTTCAAATAAAATAAAATTTAAATTTGGTCTTTGTTTTCAACTCAATTTTAAACCAAAACATCATCAATCAATATCAGAATCAAATTCGACAGTTCTCTAAAGAGCTCGACAGTCATTCTACACTTTTTGCGAAATTGCTACAAATGTGTAACTCAGAACCAACTGAATGATTTTATAATAAAAACAGAGATTTGGAATTTCTGCGTCCTCGGGTTAGGCAATGTTCAAAAGTTCTCAGTTGTCAGTGCGTTAATTAAGAGTGACAAGGATACAGTTAAGTGGACCGGATATACAAGAGAGTTTATAGGTATAGGTATATATGAAGACGAAGCAAAAAGATGATGATTTATGGTGGCTCAATTGGCGGCAGCAACAGTAACAGGCCCAAATGTGCCCAATCCTAATGGAAACTAATTGAAAATTACCCACAAATAATATTCCGAGGTGAGGGATAAAGGAACAAAAGATACAATGATAAGTCATTAGCAGATACGCGTATTAAATGTACTCTAAGTAAGTATTTGTTGATGTGTAAATTGTTAATTACAGCTCACTTAATTCAAATGGCATTTCAACGAATATTAATCAATTTAATATTCCTCTAATTAGGACAAAAGTCTTTGAGTAAATCCTCTCAAAGGCATATCAACGGCAACCTTAGCTTATTATTTAGTAAATTAATTCTGTTAAACAAATCATTATACTCGAACTTTAGTTCTTTGTAAAATCAATTAGATAGAAATAGCCGAGTTTTATTTACAAATGCATAAAGTACATATGCTGTACTATGTCTTCAAATATCCTGGGAAACAACTCTCTTAGCTCCATTCAACCCATTGGCAAATAAAAGCATATTCACATACATATGTACAGAGTCTGTACAGACAGACAGACGGACAGACAGACTTGTGTGCAAGCAATCAGAGCATCTAAGCAATCTCAGCTCAACAATTCTCATATATTATGCTGCTGTCCTTTGCTCCCACCGTCTCCCACCGTTTCTACCCTTCTCTTTCTCTTACTTTATATGTTTGCCAACTCAACAGCTTAATACGATTTCTGTGATAAATTGCTGGCTGTTGCAGAGCGCATTTCCTGCCAAATTGTAATCTAAATAATTAAGCAAACTCAATTAGATTTGTCAGAAAATTAGACAGTCACATGGCACATACATTTGTACATACATACATACATACTACATATGTCTTTAACGCTTCTTCAGAGTCAACGATTTGGAAGCGTTGTTCCAAATTCGGTGTTGATTTGATTCACAGCAAATTAAATTATATAGAAACGGACATGGACAAAAGTTAATGGGGGAAAGATGACGAAACATTTGATGAAATCAACACAGGATTAGCCAAGGAGAAATACAAAACTGACTAAAGTTAGTCAGTGTGTAAGTTACCCTTTAAATGTAAGACAAATGCTGCAGTCGATAGTATTTGAATACTATCAACTTGTTCTCAGATTCTTCAATCTTATCTTTACACTTAGATAATGGTATTTCTATATTTAAAAAAACTAAGAAAGAGAAGTGTTAAATTTTAAGAACAATTTTGGTTAAAGCATTTTATTTGGGCCACTTTAGTTAATTCTCTAATTATATAAAGAATTCGACAAACACATTTATATAATACTATTTAGAATGGAATTAACTTTGAGATTTAACTAGATAACGTCGATAAGCTTGGATTCATTCAAATGGATGTTTAAGCCAAGCATATCCTTCGACATTAAGCACATTACAGAGTATATATAAAAACTGTGGTGCCATTTTCGGCTTCTGTGCGAATCTAGTGCATAATTAAGCGCAAAAAAACCGCAGAGTGAGAAACAAAAGCCCAAGTACAAACAGAAACAGAAACTGAAAAAGAAAAAGAGAAAAAGAAAATGAACCAGAAAGACGACCAACATTTCAATAGCAATGCCGTAGCCGGAAACGAGACATTGTGGAATATACTTAATATACATATATGTACATATATATGTACATACCTATACGTTCACACATGCAAGTATGTGTGTATATTTGCAAGAATCGATGTTTTTCCCAGCTCAAAGTAGGGGCTTTTGAAGTTGTTCCGAAATGTATTTCACTTACGAAATACACTCAATAACGTTAAAACTTCAAAACTAGCATAATACTGAGAGTAGTATTATTTGAGCTATTTCTTTCTGAACTTAATACCTCAACGAATATCGATTTCGATAAAAGATTCTATTACCAATAAAATGCAATTTTTATAAGCCTCAAATTGTTAAGAAATAAAACTTTATTAACAGATATTTACATATGCATATCTACGTATAAAATAGTTATAAGCCGTACGTAAATTTCAAGTAAATTAAAAATATACTTAATACAAAACTAAATACGTACAGAATACAAACAATATCTTTTGGAAAAACTTAGGTGAATCGTATTGGAACAAATGTCTTGGTTTAGCTGAAAATAAATTAATAATACTTGATTAAAGAAGGTTAATATCAGTTAACGATTCCAGTTACCGGATTTATTACCTAATTTATTTTGTTTATTTAATAGTTTATATTTAATACTTTATCTTTACACATTTGTCTGAAGGAAGTGAATAGGTTTTTATGAAATGTAGCATACTTTTGAGGGATCGGTTTATTTCTACTCAATTACTAAAGTTTCGCTAGTAGAAAAGACATCCGTTAACTAAGCGAATTCTATTTACAGAATGCGTCTCCCATAGGCAAGTACAAGTGTAATATATATGTCCATTTTATGCGGCCTCTCCGCTTGCATTAAAAATGCTCAACATTTTTTTACCTTTTGATATGCCTCGACCTGGGCATATTTTTAGATCTCAAGGTTGGAAGCGGAGCGACGGATACGAATGCGGATGTGGATGATTTGAAAAGTGGTAGGCAGCAGTTAAGCGAACGTCGGGCGTTGGCGGCAATTCGAGGCACCGCACACACACACACACACATAAGCACATGTGAGGCACCTTGAGAGCAAAGCAAATGCAGCTGCAATTGCAACTGCAACTGCCGCCACAAAGCAGGTGTTGCATGAATTTCGAAACTTGTTGCCAAACGAACTCTGCAGCCGAGTCAACCTTGACACTGAGTCATATCCTTGAGCCTGCTGAAATTGAAAAATTGTCGAGCGGCCAAGACGAGCAGCATGCAATGCAATATATTTTATTGCTCTTAACCATTGGACCAGCACATACCAAGCAAAACAGGTAAGAGAGAATATATGTACATATATTTAAGTAAAATAAGTCTAATTTAATCAAGAATCAACTGTAGTTAACTAAAGTTCTACACAATAATTCAATAGACTTTCGACTTACAATGTTTATCTATAGATTTGCGCAGTTTTACACAATTTAATCCATTAATAAAAATAGTCTAATAAATGTGCAATTGTTGCCCGTCAAAATTCCAACATTTATAGATTTTGAATAATAAAGAAATATCAATTAAATACAAAGAAAATAACACAATAAACTTTGTAGATTGTTACAAAAGGGAGAATAAAATGTAGTCTTGTAACATTAGGAAAAAACAATAAATATATAAGAATAATAATAATAACATATGATTATTTACAGTACATTTTTCAGGGAAATTTAATATTGAGTTAGCTGTCGTCTTAATTAAACGATTACAGACAAAAGAATATAGTTTTTAATAGAGGATTTATGCTGAAAAATAGCTTAGTAAATATACATTTTCATCATGACTTCTATTCATTCAATTTGACGGATATTTAACAGAAAACTACAACAAAATAAAATTAATTAAATTAAAAACAATCATTAAAATAACTCAGTTTCATTTAAAGAATAAAATCAAGTTAAGGCGGTGAATATCATAATTTAAATGGATATAATGAGAGATGAAATAAATGCCGTTCAATTTTGTAACTATTTCTAAATGTACATCAAAGCTCAAGCAATTTAAGCTTAATATACAAAGTGGGGCAAAATTAATCACGCTATTGGAAAAGGCTATAACTTTTTGCAAATGTTGCGCAAATAAATGAAAACAAATATTCCGCGTTCTTGCGGAATAAAACGATTCATGATTTGTCGATTTTGTATTCTGCATTTGTTTACTTGACAGAATTCTAAACCAAATTGAAATTTTGTCCCATGCAAAAGTTATAGCGTTCGCCAATAGGGTGATTACTTTTGCCGCACCCTGCATATGTTTTGTATATTGTAATACTATACATATACTATATTGTACACATAATCATCGTATATATTTCTAATTTAATTGATGTTATATTTAAAACTTCGTACTTAACACAAACGACAGTTCAATTCAATTAAAAACAATCCGATTTTGCTTTCCATTTTAGTTTAATGCAATTGAGGCGTGCAGAACGAAATGAACTGTTACCAAAAAAGTAAGTAAGTAAGTATGTTTGTGCATATACTTATAAGTAAGAATATCTTGAATTTGTAAGACCCTTTCGTATTTCAATTAAAAATGATTAAAGATACACAGAAAAAGGTTAAAAGGTCCACGCAGCACAAATTTTGCGGGTAAATAACTTTTGGCAAAAGTACACAATATTTTGGTAGGCAGTTTTGGAGGCTGTCACCGCCCAGTCCCCCCATCCTCCCCACAAACACACACACACACACACACAAACAAATATAAATAAATGTTCAGAGCGAACAGATAACTGAGCATTTTTGCTGTGTGTATGTGTGTGTGTGTGTGTGTGTTTTGGGCTTTAGAGACGCATGTACATATTTTATGCATGCGTCGTCACAACACATAACTGCCTCCTGCAACAATGGAAATTAGTTTGTCTTTACCCATTTCAGATGCAAACACTTTAAGAGCCAAAAAAAAGAACGTACAAACAGCTCTTGCCAGAGTGCAACAAAAACAGCAGCGTGAAGCGCATTTTTGTATCCCATTGGCATTTGTATCCACTTACACACACACACACACACACAGAGAGGGACAAGTGGAACAAAAGCGAGTGGACAGCGCTGCCAGGCAAAGTAGTGAGAAATTC
Organism: Drosophila histrio; assembly: GCA_958299025.2. NCBI lineage: Eukaryota > Metazoa > Arthropoda > Insecta > Diptera > Drosophilidae > Drosophila > Drosophila histrio. The sequence goes on along the minus strand of OY729166.1, from coordinate 9,111,368 downwards.
AGAAACAGCGACAGCGACAACGAAAGAGACAGCGACAGCGACAGCGACACAATGTCTACCGTTAGCTGTCTGTATCAGCTTTTTTTTTTTTGCATATTCTTTACTCACATGTCCCGGAGGGTATATTAGACTCTGGAGCAAGCGAAGTAGAAGAAAGACCAGTTAGAACGCTATAATCGAGTCCCCGACTATGACATACGCGTTACACAGTTTAACTATACATTTTAAACTCCTAAACTATACATATTACTGCATACTTCTAGGCGCTTGCGTTGCTTAATAACTTAAGTCAGTCATAACTATGTTTAAGTTTATCTAATATTAATGCGATTAAGCAGCATAATTGATAATAATAAATTAAACCGAACTATCTTGAAAAAACAGTAGATGATGTGGCCATTTTACAACTTTTGGAAAGGCGGAAAGGGGTGTAGTAAATTTCTGAAAACACTGTAATATTGTTCGGGTTTTTACACACCTGCTCATCAAATTTTAAGTTTTTAGCTCTAATATTGTACAAGCTAATCGTTTTTATTAAATTGCGGTGGCAGAAAGAGGTGTGGGTTAGATTGTAAGCATAGTTAATATGCTCTATACGTATAGAAGTCCGACTGCTAAATTTTGTAGCTCTAGCTTTTATTTTCTCTAAGATCTAGGGGTTTATACAGACGGTCGGACGGATAGTCGGACCGACGGACAGACAGACAACGTTATATAGGTTTTGGCGTCCCCTCTTTACACTGTTTACATACCCATTTAATATGTGTATCATGGTTTCATTTTATTATTGTTATTGTTTTTCTGGCCCTTGGCTAATGTCTGGCACTGTTTTTTAATGAATTTTAAATTTGCCTTCACTTATCATGAAGCGTAATAAGAAAATTTAATAAACAATTTTAATATGTATATATTCGCAGGCAGCAGCTTCAATATCCATCGGATGTCTATCCGGTGGAGGGCAAAGAAAGCGTCGACAACAAAAGTTTCGAGTCTGCAAATGCGTTTCGTCCCCGTCAATACGCTGGTTGTTCATGGCCCATCGTCGTTCCCTGTGCTTGACAGCTAATTGAGGGCAACATTCTTCTTACCGCTATTTTATAGCCGGCTCACAAAAGGTCCTGTCCGCCTGGACAATAAGGGGTCCTTGTCGACACCACCTGAGTCTTCATACATAAGACAATTATGAAATGACCTTTTTATAGCCTATTATTTGTTTGGCCCAAGTGGGAGACTCTGATTGTGATTGTAAGAGGGAAGTCGGGGAGGACGGACTTACAATCTTTATGTTTGACAATATCACAAGTGCCTCCAATGCGTTAGGAAAGTTGCCAGATACCTGTAGTGAGTTACATAACTAAATTTTCATATTTATGTTTAAAAGCATAATAAAAACTAATCTAATAATAGTTAGTCTACAACTAATTCGTAAACTTATATTAGTTAACTATTTAATTTTTCGTAACGATTGAAAACTTAATTCAGCTATTAAAGTTAAGGCAAAATATTTACAGAAATTTATAGAGGCAAATTTAAATTCAATGTAACAGATAATTTCATTATTTTTTTACGTCCAAGTTTCCCGACAAAAGAAAAGTGACGGCAACGTTCAAAACAAGCGGTTATAAATATCTAACGATAATATCACACAATAGTATCGATATTGATACTATTGTCATATGAAGTATCGCCCGAACGAACTTATCGATACCTCCAATCCTTAATCGATATAATGGGCTCTGATGCGATAGACACCGCTTTAGGGATGTTGATATTTTTAAAAATATCTATATCGATGATATTTCGATATGAAAAAAATATCATTTTAGTATTGATATTATCGCCAAAAAAATATCGATATTATCGATATTAAAAATATCTGAGTGCAAACTCAATTGAGGTTTGTTGCGTAAGTTATTTTCTTTGCGACCAAAAAGCATAAGCTTTGATTAAAACCAACAAAACCTTTTTAAAGTTTTACATCAGAATTCAGTACAGTAAAATTAAAACAAAATATAAATGGTACTTTCCATTACAAGCGAATAAACGCACTAGGGATTTATATCCCATAGCTCAGTTTTTAAGGACTTCAAAAAAACGCGCTCTTTTATGTGATCGTCAGTCATTCTGCTCCTTGAGTCACATACCACAACTTTTATAGCTGAGGCCACACGCTCGGATGACACAGAGCTACCGGGAGCAATCAAATATGATAGTGCCAACTTAGAAAGATTTGGCATCGTATCTGATAGACCTTGCCAATAAGAAATTGGGTCTGTTTTCCGGTCAATTGTTGGTAAATAATATCGCACAAATATCGTCCAAAAATATCGATATTGACGATATATCAAAAAAAAATATCATGCAAAAATATATCATCACGAAAAAATATTTATCGATATTTCGATATTTTGATATAATATCAACAACCCTACACCGCTTGCCGGCTACGAAATTTCGTTGTTTAATAATTTTAGTACTAAACTTGTGAAAATGTACCATCAAACAGAGGAGGAATCATTTCAGCTGCAAGCGCTCGAGATACCGGAGCCGGATGAGAACTTTGATCCACAGAAGCCGCCACAAACGGGCGAGGAATACTTAATGCACATGCTCTACGAACGCAAACGTTGTCCGGCTGTTGTGACCAAACGTTCCGCCAAAATCAAAAACAATGTAGTTGACAATGGATTTGAATTGCTTGTCAGCGTAAGTAACTAACCATTGACGGTATGACCAAGGATATAAGGTTTATTTACTTCCACAGCCCCCGCTACCGCCTCACAAGTGCCTGTTGACTACGCCGGAATGGCGCGACGTTCAAGTGCGCAGCTTCAAGGAGGCACACACTCGAGTTGTCGCCTTGCGATCGGAGCTGCATGCCCAGCAATACGATCAGAATGTTGAGCCACCGCTCACCACAGACATAGACAAATGGCTACAGTTCTGCCAGGAGCAACAGCCACTGCTGAGCACACTGCTCCGTCTGAGCCAAAGTGACTTGGAGCTTCTGCTGGAAATGCTAAGCAAGTGGCTGCAACAGCCGGATCCATCGCCAGCTCCAGCTGATGAGCCATGCACATTCAAGCCACTCGATTTACTGCGCGACGCGTGGTTTGCTCGCTGGTTGTATGGAACGTTGGTGTGCCTGCATCTACCTCTGGAACCGCACGTGTTCAGCACCCTGCGGTGCATAGGACGATCCTGTGTGCTGCTGCGCAATGAGTTGCAGCCGCACGAAATGGAACGTGCAACGCCTTACAGTCTTATCATTACACTCGTTGTCCTGGTCTTTGGCCAATCGGACTTTGCCGTCTACCTCTAAGCTAAGTTTGTTTAATATATAAGATCATTTATTGCATATCTCCTTTTCGTTATTCGTCAAACTGTCAAATAGACGACTGGCAAACCTGCAGATTCCCCAGAATCTTACAGATCAATTGTTGATTGTTCCTAAAGTGATCCGATCCAGTCGGTTACGACATATGTAATACCTGTTCCGAGTTTCAGCCAGATAGCTTTAAAATATTTATACTTTCTGGGGTCTGTCACGTCTTCTTCTGTCACATACTTTTAACAAACTTTATATACCCCACAAAATATAATTTTATATGAGCATTTATTGATAATTTCCTGCGTTGTTAACAACTGTCAAACAGGCGACTGTACGCCTGGCAAATGTGGCAGCTACTTTGATGTTCCGCTGCTCCGCTCGTGTCTGAAGAGTGACTGCATTGCGTCAAACTGGAGTGTTGACTCAGTGTCTGGGATTCCCCACTCAACTGGGTGCTACTCGAACACGTCGACAGCCTGCGTTCCTGGGCCATTTGACTGGAGCTGGAGTAACTGAGGCTGGGACTGCTTGGCCAGCAGTTGGACTGCCTGGCATGGCATACGGTCTGTTGTTTCCGTGGCAGCTCCAGGCGACTAAGACAACGGCTCTCCACATGCCGATTGCTTAAAGGTCGCTGCAAATCCACCTTGCAACAGTTTCTCTGCTTGTCCCGTGTGTCCAGTTCGGCCGACAGCTCAACTTTTGGTGCCAAGATGCCTGGAAAGGCAGGCGTTGCCTTCATCAGCAGCTGGACGTTGTCGTTGTGGGCGCAACTAAGGCGTGGCACCGAGGGCTGCATCACATCCGACAATCTGCCAATGTAGTAGGCCAGTCTTCGTCCATTCTGCCATAGGGTTATCTCCAACTGCTCGGCGTTGAGCATCTCCCGCATCTTCTCCAGCGAGTCGACGCTCCTAAAGTATCCCTCCATGGTGAACTGATCGTGACACAGCATGGGAAACCGAGGTTCCATGGCGCCGGTGCGAAAATAGTAGCCCAGTGTCTTAATAGTTGCCTCCAAATAGCCGTGGGAACACAACCAAACGCCGGGGCAGGTCAGCTACAAAAGATACGCAGGTGAAACCAAAGGGAAATCTTGTTAATCCACAGCTACCAACCGCATGAAGTTGCAGCACCAGACGCACATAGAATCTCTTGTGCGACATTGCGTCAAACCCCAACTGAAAGTGTCAGAAATTTGACATCCAAGGCGGTGTCTAGTTGTTGGGGATTGGGGCATTTTCTATTTGTTTTGGCGTCCATCGCGTTGCCATTGGCAATTCGATTAAAACAGTTTAAAATGCGCGCGCATCTTGGCGATATACGCTGATGCAGCACAAATTTATCGATTACAATTAGTATGCCGATTATGCAAATTGTAAACAATAGAGGTATAACTGAAATATATCAGTTTTAGGAATAGTAACTACGAAATAAAAATAAACAATAAATATATAAAAACCTAAAAAATAATTTTAATAATTAAATTAACTATAGTTTTTATTTTGGTTCTGTATTTAAGTACAATTTTTTTAATAAATAAAATATAATATTAAATTTTGTGTGTACTTATCGATAACAGATAGAAATAAACTAATAAGATAGCTGGACTGGCAGCACTGTTGGTGCTCAGCATACGCAGCTGGAAACCAAAACAAATTCTGTGTGAATGTCAAAACCGAAAGAAGAAGCACACAGATAAATAGCCGCAAGTTATCAATTATCACACGTCATTTTTTGCATCTTCTACAAATGCCGCGACATTGGTTTATATTTGTATTGCTGGCCCTCGTCCAGCTGAGGGAATTGAGGTGCCAGCAGACAGCTGAGGAGGAGCAGGGAGTACGTTATGCCAATCGCTGCGAGGCCTGCAAGATTCTTGCCGCCGAATTGGAGGCGCGTCTGGGGGAAACCGGCAAATCGCACGATGTAATTGAAATCGGTTATTCCGTGGACGATGTGCGGCCCAAGAAACGAACCGAGTACAGACGTAGCGAACTGCGTCTCCTTGAGTCGCTGGAAAATGTGTGCGAGCGTGTGCTGGAATACAATCTGCACAAGGAGCGCACGGATAGCACAAGATTCGCCAAGGGAATGTCGCAGACATTCCAAACGCTGCATGGTCTGGTGGACAAGGGCGTCAAAGTGGATCTGGGCATACCCTACGAACTGTGGGACAAGCCGCCCGTCGAGGTCACCCAAATGAAGAACCAATGCGAGAATATGCTGGAGGAATACGAGGAAGCCATTAGCGATTGGTACTTCAAGCTGCAGCAGGAGAAGTCCCTGCAGCAACATCTGTGCGAGGAGCATGTGCTGAAACGACAACAGGAGCGTGAATGCCTCAAGGAGCAGCCCCAAAAGGCAACCAAAAAACAAAAGACTAAAGGCGATAAGGAGGAGCTGTAATCGCCAGCAGAAGCCAAAGCAAATGTATCTCAAGAGAATCCAACATGGCGTCAAGTTTACAATTATTTTTACGAACAAAGTGTATTTAGGTTAGGCAAAAACGTACCGTCTGTATTCCAAAACGCTTCCAAAGTGACTGAATCACATAATGTTGTTACTGCCTACTATCGATTGGCGACACAAAACTTGGCTCTGACCTCCATTGTGGGTCGCTGGGCGGCTGTTGACCGTGGGAAACCTCGGAAAAAGCAGGGACTGCAACGATTATAATTTGTATTAAGTATATAAATAATAAAACAATAACTATTAGTTGATTTTTATCAAACAATTTTACAGTAGCTTAATTTATTTAACTAAATAAATCGATTTGTAATAGTAATTAACATTTAATTTTCTTATAAAAGTTAAACTATGATTTTTAAATAAAAATTTAAATTCTATTACAAATATAAAATACACAAAGACATTTTCTGATATGCTGCACCTATCAATAACAGAAGGATGTGATGCAAATAACCATCGATATATCGGACATCGATTAAGTTTTAAAGGCGATACCTCGATGTTTCCTAATGTTTTTCTTGACTCCGTTGCTTATCGATGCCTCGATGTTATGGTAAAACATCGTTCAGTTCAATAAATACTTTTAAAGATAAAATTGTTCAACGCAGTTGAGTCAATACATTTTATATCTAACGACCGAACGATAATGGGATTCAAACGAACGAAGAAACTAGACGTTCTACAATCAGGAACTTAGTTCGTTATTACACTGTGAAGATTAAAATTGTTTCTATTAAAGCATTATCGTCATCCTGTTATTTTAAGTTTATGGTGATTAAACAAGCTATTTTTCGTATCATTAGATTGATAATTTCAATGACGTAAGTTTATTTGTGAGCTGGCCTCTTTTAAACTAAATACAACAGCTTTGAAAACATCTAGGCATCGACAATTTGTGCCCGATACATCGATAAGCATCGAGGTTGATTTGGAAATCACCGATAAACGCCGACATTCAAATTTGCATCCCTAACACAAACCAAATTATTTTAGTATGTTCTGGTGTTTTCAATTTAAAATAAAACCTATCAATTTTTATAGTTAATCTATGAAATAACTCTTATACAATACTATTTACTATGATTTTTGAATATAAATTAAAACCATTATTTCATATTATTTATTTGTTATCAAAAATAAGAGTTCATCTTAATTTGTATATTTAAAATTGAAAATCAAAATGTACCCCGTTTTAAAAATTTTATTTGATATTTTCCCCTCCATCCATTTTTTTATGTTTTTTCTCATCCATTTTGTTATACTTCGATTATTCTTTATCGGTCTAACAATGAATTTGATTTAATTGTCATCTATTTTATTGCGATAAATTTATAATCACGCTGTATAAATGTAGAATATGTATTGTATGTATGTATGTGTGTGTGTGTTTTATATATGTATAATAAATACGTTTCGTATGTTTATAATAATAAAAATAAGTAGTTTTTTGGAGTTAATTTATATTTTTTGCTGCAATTGTGGAATTGGAATCACTTTAAGGTCGCTCAAACCAATTGGTTTCCAAGTGTCAGTCGTACAAGGATTCGTGAATGATTCAGTCCAGACTTTTCCTCATGGGAATCCCCAGTGAGCCGAGCGATCTTATATGTATATTGTTAATATAGTATTATGCTTAGAGCTTCATCACATCCCACGGATCGTCCATGTAGTGTAGAATGGCCTTTTCGTGTAGTTTGTCGCCAAATACATCGCGCAAAAGTCTCAGCACCTGCTCCTCAATGAATGCCACCTGATCCTGTGGACAATAGTCGTCCTGTGCCGAATGTGCCATGGTTATTGCCACCGGCGGCACTGGCAGGCGCTGCAGGAAGCGCTTAAAGTGTGCAAAGTAATCCTCCAGCTCCTTGGAGGTGCTTATGTGATGCGGCAATCCATTATTGTCTGTTGTGCTGCCCGAATCGAAGATTAGCAGCCAGTCGATCTCATCGTCTGGATACTTGGCCTGCAGCTGCTCGGCCAATTGAATGATTTTGGCATAGATTTCGGGTGTAATGACCGTCTCGTCGGGTTTCTCGAGACCGTCAAAGCTGCGCTGTTCCTCCAGGTGCCAAAAGATGCGCTTCAGTGCGTCCAACTGCTTCTGACGCGTCGCTGCCGTTGCACAATAGTCGGCAATGGTTGCTGTGCCCGCCTTCTTGGCTGGTTCCACGCTCTCGAAGTGAAAGATTTCCGTTAGCTGTGCATAGCAGTTGGCATCCTTATAGATTTCCAGAAACGGATTCGATGTGCTAAAGAAATCCAAATCAATGTCCAGTATAAAGCCCGCCGCATCCTCTACCGACAGAAATTGTGTGGGATCCAGGGAATCGCTGTCGGCGTCATGCACCTGCAACTGCACGGATCGCGATTCCTGCAGCTCATCGCTAGTGCAATAGTTGCCCTCGGCCATGAAGTAATCCAGCGGACAGTCGACCCCAATGCGATCATCCTTGTGGCCAATTTTGAACTCATGCTTCCCCAGGGGAATCTGCTGGCACCACGAATTCTTCAGCCAGACAACGCGATCGAAGTGACCTGTGACAAGAGGGGAGATTCGGGATTAGTTATGTACGTAAGTGGATTTGGGTTGTTTTTATGTATGCTTAAAAAAGGATGAAAAAATGGAAAACTATTGGGAAAACAAAAAAAGATAAGTTTTTATTAAATTGAACTAAGCTTAGAATTTAAACCTTGAGTTCAGGGAACCCAAATCTTGCTCTATGTTTTGATCTAGGGATGTAAAAAACCATCGATGTATCGAACATCAATAGATTTTTGATCCTGTTGTTTACCGATGCCTCGATGTTATGGTAAAACATCAGTCGATTTATTTGTCATCGAATGACCTATCATCGAGGCATCGATAATTTGTGCCCGATATATTGACCAACATCGAGGTTGGTTTGTTCATCGCCAATAAACACCGACTTCGAGCTTTCGAATCATTTTTACATCCCTAGTTTGAGCCACTGGACCAAAACCTTCTTTTGAATGATCGATTAGAATACTTATTTGATTTGGAATACTTAATAAATAATGAAATTATTAGATATTTATATGATTTATAAGATGATATCATAGACTTGCAGGGAGTATCATAGTTCTATCATGTAATGTGTAACACATTTAAGTAGGCGTATCAGACCCCAAAAAGTATATTTATATTAATATAGCCATGTTCGGCTTTCTGTCAATCAGTCCGTCTGTCTGTCTATCCGTGTGTCTGTCTGTCCGCCTGTCCATCCGTATCAACGAAATTATCTCAGAGAATTATAAGTAAAGTTTTCTAACTAGGCTTGAGATTTGGACACATGATGAATATTTTTGTGCCAATGTGTTCAGATAATTTCATCACAATTTTTAACCGCTGCCTGTATTGCCACAGGGAATTTTAAAGTCGGGCTGCCGACTCTCCAGCTCTCCACACATACCTGCATACAGAGTGGGCATAATCCAGTTCTCGATGCTCAGCTCGTTCAGCATGGTGTCCTTGTTGTAGCTGTCGCTGGCGGGAATGTCGCGAGCCACAACCAAATCGGGATGCGAGTCGAAGTGCACGAGAACGTTCCGCTCCAGCGGCAGGTGACGTGTGGCCAGACAGCGATAGATAAACTCCAACACATCGTTGTGGTAATCGACGATGAAGACGGGAATGCGACTGAATTTACGCAGACTGCTCTGCGTGCTCTGCACACGTTCCACGGCAATCAATTGTGGCGGCTCCTCATCCGCATCGGCATCCTCATCCGTCTCTCTATTCTCCTTATCCGTCTTTATGTCATCCACAATTTTGGGTCGTTTGCTGGGCGGCGGAGTCGCTTCGCCATCGCCGCCGCCACCCACGACGCTTTCACTTTGCGGCGACTGCAACTCCGTTATTGATGTTGTTGTTGTTGTCTCTAGATTCGCCGCCGTACTTTCTTTTTCCGTCGTATCCGATTCCATTGCTGCAATTTGAATTCACTTCAACTGCCTTTTTTCTGTGCAATTTGCAGCAGTCTGGCGCGTGCAAAATGACGCAGACTATTTCACAAAATATCAAGCAAGGCAGACGACCTCGACGCTTGACGCTCGACGCCGTTTGTTTTAATGCAAACAATACAAACACAGCCAAAAACGATTTTTGGGGGGAAAAAGTGGGATTTTGTGAAAGAGGGGGCGGGTGTCGAGCGAAGACGAGACAAAAAGCTAATGAACCCATTAGTGATGGCAGAAGTATCGATTTGGTATCGATAGAGCATCTCGGCTGTCTGGCAGCACTGTCAGCGCCAGGGCTACAGCTAAAGATTTTTATAGAAAAACAGCTGTTGGCTTTTTAAGTTGGCGCGAACAATCGATTACAATTTAAATTTATAAACACATAATTCACAACATAAATTAATGAATGCTATTAAGTGAATTAACTGCTGTTATTGTAATTTGTGTAAAACTGCTGGTTTTTGATACTTTTGGCAATGCATGTTATTAAGTACTTTATATATTTAAATAGTTGTTGTACCAGCTAAACATTGCCATATAATTATAAGACTTTTAAAGCAATTTCGCTTTGATTTAATTTACACTTACAAATAATAAATAAAAATAATTAAAAAAGTAATATCTGCGGACTTATTTAAATAATGGATTTTCTTTAGCAAAAAGAATAACTTATTCATTAATAAATAATAGTTTATTTTTAATAAATTTCATTGACTAATTTTTATTGATGTCTTTTTTAATAAAAAAAAATCATTAAACGATGTTCATATACAAAGAAAAGAATTTTCATTATAATGGTATTTAAATATATCGCTTGAAATCCATTTTGCTTGCATAGAGAGTACGTATCTTATGATAGTCTGGCAGCACTGGACTGCGTCTTTTGACGTGGATATTGTTTATTGTTTAAATACTATGATAGAAATATACAATTGTCAAACTTGGTCATATTAATTATTCCTAAACAATAGTGCTGATCAAATTGTTATATTTTAAGCTGTGTTATCTTAACAAACATACGTTAGCCAGTAGCATTCAGCTTTTCACACAATGTATAACTGTCAGTGTAGCCTTCAGCTTTCGACAGCTGTCGACAACACAGAATAGATTATCATATGCGCTCTCGTTTGCACAAACGGGATTTTCATATGCTCTCTCGCCCTGACCAACAATTATGAAATGAAATGGATTTAAAACAAATTCCTTAATATCTTCTTTATCGCTATAAAATTGGAGCAAATTGTTCAGCGTGATTTATACTTTTCTACTATCAGTTAAGTTATTTTGAATGGTCACAGGGTATAGAAAATTAAATGCAAATGCAAATGTAAATAAAAAAATATATGTACTTATGTGCATTTTTTATTATTCCTAAACAATTGCTTGACTAACTGTATTTATTTGCAGATACTTGACTTGACGCTAACTTTAAATCAATATTTGCTGTGTATAACGAGAGCAATCCCACGTTTCTACACGCTACGTACAATGTTATTGGTATTGAGCAGCTGCCACTCAACAGCAGCAACAACAAAAAGCTTACAACGCCCCAATGCGCAAAGCTCTGCCAGCCCACGCGACGCAGTAGCAGCAGCAGCAGCTTTTCATTCATAACTTTTAGCTGTTTTACTACACACTCTCAGTCACACACTCACATGGCATAAGCGAGTATATATACACACACACACATACTTAGGTAGATATAAACATGGAGCCGCAGCGGCAGTTAAAAAGGGAAATGGAAATCGCCCACGTTGGCATTTTTGCTGGCTGATTGGAATGCGTAAAATGCTGCTGATGCCCAGCTGCCGTCGACGTCGTCGTCGTCACGAAGCGGGTGGAAATGAATGGCAATGGCGTGCTGGAAAGGAAACGTTGGCGTCGACGCGCTGCTGGCGTCGCTGCTTGCGTGGGCGTGCAATTCCGTAGCGCGTTATCAAAAATAAAATGTGTACACATTTATATACTTTTGGGCATGTGTTTGTGTGTGTACATATACATATGTACACTTTTGGCCAGGCCAACTGCGTGGGCCGTTTTTGCCTCGCGCTCTGTAGCAAATTACAATATCCAAGTGGCAGTTTGGGCCGCTGATGACGGCGCACTTTTATGTGACGCCCACACGCTACACATTTGATTTACAAATTACTTGGGTCAACATAATTAACGTCCCTGCCTACTGAATGTGAATGCAAGGCGCGTCCGATAGGGCTGCAAAATCATCGATGCTCAAATCGATATTATCGATAATATGTAAGTTGTACGATGATCGATGATTATTTTGACTGTCGATATATATCGTTGCAGTGCGTGAGTGGGAAACCTGAGCGTAATATGTAATACATAATTGTCTTTTCCCAATTTGTGGGGCGTGGATTCGTTATAAAATATTCTGGGCACATTAACCCCAAAATAATCATCATGTGCGGCAAATTTCAAATCTCTAGCTATAAAACTACTCTTGTAATACGCTTTTTATTGATTTCTGTGCCTCCAGAATTTATAAATAAACTATATACCAGAATTTAAGCTTCTAGCTTTTACCATCTCGGTGATTCTGACAGACATGTCTATATCGACACGGCTATTGATGCTGATAATGAATATATATGTACATATAACTCTCCTGCTGCCTGTCCATATACTAGTTCAATGTTTTTTCTTTCAGCTCTACGATTAAACGAACAACGGAAGTGCCAGCAAAAAAACAGCAATAACATTAATTCACAATTGAAAATCAACTTGGAAAGTTCACATTTTGGTTTATTGATTCAATTGGTTGCAATTGGATGATTTGTGTTGTGCCCATTAAAAATGGTTAAAAATGGGGTACTCTGGATTTGTGCAAATATATGTAACCGGTAATAAGGAGGCTTTTTCGACCCTATAAAGAATATATAGCAATTCTTGATCAATTCTGTCTGTCTGTTTTTCTCTCTGTCCGTCCGTCTGACTGTCTGTTCGCCTGTCCGTCTGTTCGCCTGTCTATCCGTCCGACTGCCCGTCTGTCTGTCCGTCCGTCCGTCTGACTGTCCGCCTGTCTGTCTGTCCGTTCATCTGTATAAACACGTCAAAAACCAAAACTATAAGAGCTAGCGACTTCAAACTTGGTATGTGGTTTCTGAATACCATACACAGATCAAGTATATTTGTATTTTATAAATGACATGTACCCCTTGCCCACAAAACGTATTACAGTTCCTAAGGGCCTAATAACCAAACTAGTACTTCTTTATAAAGACTGCCACAGGGTATCCTACTGTCGCTCTCGCTCAA